>OY754488.1:40704653-41052153 GCA_963575735.1 Amblyjoppa fuscipennis | reverse complement strand
AGATAGTCTACCAGCTAGATTAAGGTATTATTTCGTGTATGAAGCAGCGAAGAAAGAAGTTTAAGAGACGAACGACAATCATTCGATGTTTCGATTTTTGTTAACACTGTCGTTCACTCTCGATTGATACTTCCTCTATGATTTGATGACAATAATTGATACGCTTTGCCAAAACATAAACGTAAAGCAGATGTATTATGCGTGCATATGTGTTAAAGTTAAAAAATTAAATTAATTTAAAAAAACAGCGATAGCATCCGAGGACTTTTAGCAGAAATAATGTAAAAAAAAGAATAGGTACTCACTTGGCCTGGACGGTCTGAGTCTGGGAAGGGGGAGGACAGCTTGAAATGAAAGAAAGCGTGGGATCGGTCCTCATCTGGTCGTAATTCTCGTAGCCATGTTTGTAGCAGCCAACTATTAGGGACTTGTCTGCCGTCGTGTCCCACCATTTCGCTGGTCGCTCCGGTAACTGCGGAGGGTTTATCCGCAACGCACTGTAGGGCGGTTTTACTTACAATTTGCCAAATTCACATAATGCCAATCGATCAAATTTTCTTTTTTCAATTTCTTTTGTCTCTCAGAACTTTCTATATATTTTTTTTCAGCTAAGAAATTTTGATATCGAGACTTGACGATTTCAGTTCTTGAGTAATATCTCTCTCTCTCGCTCTCATTTCTCTCAATATCGTGCTTGCCAATTCAACGTAATCGCGAAGTTTTAATAAACACAATTTCGGAAGTAATCAACAGCCTGCTAATATTTTTAAAAAACTTAATAACCGGTGCTTCAATCAACATAATCTTTGAGAAAAGAAAAAACAATAACATTTTTTAAATAATAGCATCGCATCTCTCAATAGTTCATTAAACATCCGCAATAAAATTAATCAACAAAATAGATCCCAGAAAATAATAATAAAGAATAATCAATTATATATACACATAGCTAAGTACTTCAACTACATGCATACACGAGAAGAAACTCTTCACCAGATATATATATGTAAATATATATTTAGTTCGATTCGGCCACTATACAACAATATTTGCGTCCCCAACAAAGTTTCATCTACAACTCAACTTTTGCTGTAACTTTCTGCGTGACTATTAGCGTAAAAAGAAATGTGCGTTTAAAGAAACGAAAAAAAAACTATAATAGAGGAGATACACTCGTCCCGTTACTTCGGACTACACGTTGTTCTTTTTTTAAATTTGTTTTAATATCAGAAACCATCGTAATATCGAATAGTCGCGAAATTAAAGAACCGAGATCGCCAAATCTTTCTAGTTATGTAATTCGGTAGTTGCGTAGATTGAAAAAAAAGGAAAAATAATTTTTTGCCCTCTTGCCACAGTGCACTGCTCTCTTTTTGTCTCTTGGTTGATTTTTTTTTTCATTTTTAAATCAGTCTTACCACATCGTCGTTGACATCGCCGACCGTTTAGGATGCGCGTGGTGTCTCACACAGAGTGTAATTTGCAACAGTGCGCGCGTTCGATTAAAGTGATTAGGATCGGGGGTTGTTGATTTTTTATTAGTAGCATAGAGAATCGGCCGTTCGACAATGTTTTTTTTTTTTTTCATGGTAGAAGGTCTACGGTAAGTGAACGTATCTCGGCTCTATGAGTCATTCCTCGTACGATTACAGGTCCCAGGGTGAACAAATACATTGCACATGCAACTATTAAGCACTGTATGAAGCACGTATGTAAGTGCATGATGTTTTGTGAACAGGTCGCAAGTAATAAACGAGTAATAATGAAGGGTCAAAGATCGAAGCATCGTTTCTTTTCCTTTAATGCAATAGATGTGTTTTGATTTCTTTTTTTCATTACGAACCTGACATGAACGCCGTCGGATATGTGCTGAACCAGGTCGCCGATTATCTCGTGTTTTATGTAATAGAGCATTCGAACTCTGAGAAGTACCCTGAAAAAACATACCAAAAGCAAGAGGTCAGTTTGATATATCTTTAAAAAAAAACTGCATCCTAGAAGAAAAATTACGAAAGTATCTTCGCACCTGTTTGCGTGTCGGCTCAGATGTTTCTTGTAGGTACTCTCGAGGAAGATGTCGCCGTCGTATTTTTCCGCGTGACTCCAGTGATTCGGATCCGCAGGTCCTCCATTGATAGCCGAGCCTCTCGTCTCTCTGCATTCCCTCACTCGACCCTTCTTCTTCTGTCGACTGTTTCTCACTTGAGTGTTGACCGGTATAGTTTTTACTTTCTCGCCATTTTCCAGGGGAGTTATCAGGTCCCATATGAAGCTGCGAATCTTCTCGTCGCCGCGGTAATAACGCAGACAGTAGAGAAGAATTACACGAGCGCAATCCTCGACGTCGTTCTCGCGCCATCCGTGTCGAAATTGACTGTGCTGAAGAATCTCTTCCCATCTGCCCCAGCCGAAGGTCAAGAGACCACGCTCGACCTTGAAACACTCGGTGCGAGCCCAACTTCCGTAAACAACTTCGCCGTCCCGCGGCACGTAATCGTCGTAGAATTTACGTGACTTCTTGCCAAATTTATCACGACGTTTCTTTCCTGTTAAATAATCAAATTCGGAATTTTCTCGTGTTAGCAGTCGTTCTTAATTTTCGATTCAGACCTATAGCGGTTGGATTCTTAATTGTTCATTAATCTCGGTGCGGCGATGCGAGTAAAAATTCTCAAAGGGCTAAAACTTGCGCACATTGACAACGCGCGTGAATGACACGAATGAAGGGGGGGGGGGGGGGGGGTGATAAAAAATTTTTATCTATAAGCTCAAAGATGTGACTGTGATTTTGTGCCATGATACTGAACATCGGAGTTGGGCAACTTTACTATAAAAACTGAAGAATATTATAACTCGAGAATACTATAAGAAAGATTTCGAACTTTATTCGCAGTCGTTCGGTTCTGAATCCGATCGATCGTCAATTATTCTCAGGGTCCAATTTTAAAATGTTAGTTTTGAACTTAAGATCACTCTTGAGATCGAACTTCATTGGGTGCTTAAAATCTATCATAAGTCTTAAGTCTGAACTTTACTTCGAACTTGATTTCGTGCTTAAGTTTGATCTTAAGTGCGAACTCAAGTCTAATCTTAAGTGCGAACTTAAGTCTGAATTCACATTCGATTGTAGTTCGCGTTCAATCTTAAGTTCGAACTCAAGCTTAATCTTAAGATCAAATTTATGTACGAAATCAAGTTCGAACTGAGGTTCCGTCTCAAGTTCGGACCGAGGTTCGATCTTAAGTTCGAACTGAGGTTTGATCTTAAGTTCGAATTGATGGTCGATCTTGGGTTCGAACTGAGGTTCGATCTTAAGTTCGAATTAAGATTCGATCTTGAGTTCGAATTAAGATTCGATCTTGAGTTCGAACTGAGATTCGATCTTAAATTCGAACTTATGATAGTTTTTAAGCACACAATGAAGTTCGATCTCAAGAGTGATTTTAAGTACAAACTAACTTAAAGTTCGACCCTCAATCTTTTCCTTTCGCCTAAAAATGTTCGTTAGTCAAATTGAACGCCGAACTCCGATCGAAAATTGAGGCAAATTTATTATGAAAGGGAGGCATTTCAAATGAATAAAATAAATCGATGTGCTTGCATGCACATGCCGACAAACATACCTCTACCTGTTAGGCTAGTTCCCTCGTCGTCGCTGTTGTCGTCGGAGCTATCGAGCTCGGACATGTCGACGACCGACTCGTCGTGACCGTAACGTTTTATCTGAGTCCTGCGCCTCGGTTCCGATATTACGAGATCCTCCTCCTCCTTCTTCTCCGTTGTATCGATCTCCGCCTTTTTCGCCCACTTCTTCCAGAAGTCAGGATCGTCGATGTTTATGTCGGATCGATTTTGCGAGCAGGCGAAACTCGCTTTCGAGAAGGTCGAGCCTTTTTCAGCCTCGATCGTGATTATCTGAGTTCTGCGCTTGAGAATTTGCTCGATGTCCTCTTCGCAAAATTTATCACCCGCGTTGTCGTCGTCCATTATCGCGCCGTAAGCTCCTTTCTTCAGCAAATCTTCGATCTCCTTTTTCGTCAGCTGCTTGTTACCCGGATCTTTGCCACCCTGCGAGGTGTTCATCGACTGCAGAATGGCCTTGTCGAGGCCGAGCTTCAACGAAGCTTTGTCGAACATTTCTCTCTCGTAAGTGTTACGACAGAGCAATCGATAAACTTTGACCATCTTTTGCTGACCGATTCTGTGGCAACGAGCCTGCGCCTGCAGATCGTTCTGTGGATTCCAGTCGCTGTCGTATATGATGACGGTGTCCGCCGCCGTAAGATTAATACCGAGTCCACCGGCTTTCGTGCACAATAGAAACACGAAACGATCGGAGTCCGGCTTGCTGTAACGATCTATCGCCGCTTGACGCAAATTTCCACGAATCCTTCCGTCTATTCTCTCGAACGGATATTTTCTGTAGAGAAGATAATCCTCCAGTAGATCGAGACACTTGACCATCTGACTGAATATCAGCACCCGATGACCGCTCGCTTTTAATTTTGGAAGTAATTTGTCGATGAGCACCATCTTTCCGGAGCTATTGACCAGAGCGTGATAGTAAGCTTCGCTGTCCTCCTTGTCCGGTGATTTGTAATCTAGTTGGATTTGGTCCTCGGCACCGTTAAGCAAGAACGGATGTATGCAACATTTTCTCAGCTCCATCATCGTGTTCATCAAATTTGGAATGTTCGCCGATGTCGTGCCTTTCGCGAGAAAAGAGAAATTTCTTTCCAATATACCGCGATAATATTTCTTCTGGATATTCGTGAGTTCGACCTCGACGACCGTCTCCTCCTTCGGCGCCAGAGATTTCTCCACGTCTTCCTTAAGTCTTCGAAGCATCATGGGTTTGAGAAGAAGCTGAAGCTTGTTGACCTCGCACTCGCTGCTCAAATTGCCGAATTCTTTGAGGAAAGCCTCGTTGCTCGCGAACTGCGTTGGCTCGAGGAAATTCAGGAGCGAGAAGAGTTCGTTAACGTTGTTCTGCAGCGGTGTTCCCGATAACAAAACTCTATGTTCCAAATTTAGCTGTCGTAGACCCTCGAGCAATTTGCAGTTTCGATTCTTCAGCCTGTGAGCTTCGTCGATGACGCACAAACGCCAATTGTATCCTTTCAATTCGTTGAAATCCGTTATTATTATTTCGAATGTCGTTATGAGAACGTTGAATTTAATGAGATCTTTTATCTGTACTCCCTTGTCGTTCTTGTAATAAACCTCGTATTCTTGAAGCATTGTGCGACTCGCCGCGGATCCGTGATACACGACCACGTTCATGTCCGTCCAGCCTTCGAATTCACGCTGCCAATTCGGTATAGTCGAGAGCGGTGCGATTATGAGAAACGGCCCGCGTACTCCGTACTTGTAGACAGCCTCGACAAAAGTCAACGACTGTATTGTCTTTCCGAGACCCATCTCGTCGGCCAGTATGCAATTATGATTGTTGTACCAGGAAAACAGAAGCCAGTTCAGACCCTCCAACTGGTAGGGCCTCAAGCTGTTTCCACCTTTGTAGATTGGCGACACTTCGAGCTTCTTCCACGCAGCTGCGTTTGGCTTCTTTTTCGGTTTCCACTGATCCTTCGGCGGTAGCTTTTTGAATCTGTGAAACTGTGCGATTTTTTCGGGATCCACGTCTTCCTCCAATTCCCAGGTGGAATCTTCGTACTGAAGCGAACGCCACTTGACGAGGAAGTGACGAAGAGTCTCGCCGGTCGTCGGATCCGTATGTCCTGCCTCGTCCAGCACTCTGTCCACTTCGACGAAGTCCGGATTAAAAGGATCATCTTCGGTCTGGAAATTTAACATAAATATCATTACTTTAAGTCATCTAGAAAAGGCGATCAAAAAATAAAATAATGATAACGGGGATAAAAGTTTCTAAATTTACGTTTTCGAATATGTTTGTGCTCTGCTGCATTTTCTGCTTGAACCTCTTGAGCTTAGCTTGTATCCTCTTGTCGCCTTTGTACAATTCCTCTTCCGTTCTCCATTCGCAATGCAAATAAGAAAAGTTTCTGTACTTTACGAGATACTCCTCGACATCGATCATCTGCGGCTTTACTTCGGTCGACGAGGATTCGGTGTTCTCTGGCTCTTTCGATTCGCCTTCGGATTTCTCCGTAGTCGTTGCATCTTTGTCGTCCGTCTCGACTTTCCCTTTATCCTCCGTTTTGTCGCTTTTTTCCGCCTTTACAACATCCTTCTTTTCCTCAGCCTCTTTATCGTCTGTATCGTTTTCTTTATCGTCAGTCTTTTCTTCCTTCGCTTCCTTTGCTTCCTTCGATTCCTTATCCTCTTTTTCCACATCTTCTTCTTCGATGTTTTCTGAGGATTCTACTGCGGGCTCTTTCTCCTCTTCCTCTTTCTCCTCTTTCTCCTCTTTCTCCTCTTTCTCCTCTTTCTTATCGATATTTGCTTCTGCCTCTGTTTTTTCTTCCGTATCTTCGGTCTCTACGTCGTCGTTCTTATCCGCCTCCTTTGCCTCAGCTTCTTCGCTCTCCTTTTCCGGTTCTTCTTTTTCGATCTCGTCCTTCTCTTCCTTTTTAGGGGCTTTGTCTTTTTCGACCGATTCTTCGGTTTCTTCATCGGGCTTCTTTTCCGTTTCCACCTCGGCTTCCGCGTCCTCGGCCTTCACAGCCTCGGTATCCGGTTCCTTCTTCTCGTCAGTCTTTGTATCAGGCTCAGTTTTCACCTCCGTGATAACCGGTGGCGGCTTCGCTTCTCGTTTGCCCATGCGGACGCACAGGATATGTTGCACAACCATGGAGTCCTCGTCAGTAGTATTCTGTAAATTAGATCGAAGAAACAAATTATGCGCTGTTGATCGAAGACTCTTGGTACTATTTTTAAAGCTGATAATATTGACGGTTAATTTTCTTTTTTATCACTTACAATATATACAAAGTTAGGCTTGTTAGGTCCAACGTCACCACCCTCGTTCTCGCGCTTCGTCGAAGAGGGCTTCGAGCCACTGGAACCTTCTGATTTCTTGGCAATTTGAGCATCCTGAAGGGGTACATCGTCGTCGGAAAATCTGAGCATCACATCGTCGACGTATTTTTTACGGTGAGTGTTTCTAGCCGATCGTCGCTTGTTCAGATCTTCACCAGCTTCCGGGGAAGGCGGTGGTGTCGCGGCCAACTCTTCACCGTCCGAGTCTGGTGCAATGCGACTTTTGCGTTTCCTACGAGTGAGAAAATTCACAATCAATAAAACCATCTACGTGAATCGGCACGGAAGTCGGAAAGTAGACGAAAATTTACTTTGAACTACGTGGCGATCTTCCTATCGAAGATTTGCCTACTGATCGTTTGCGAGACGATTTCTTTTTCGCTGGAGTGGAAACTTCGGCGGCTTCCTTTTCCGCGGTCTCTTCTTTCTTCTCGTCGTCGACAGCCTCTTCGGTTTCTACTTTGTCGTCACCGTCTTCCTTCGTATCGGGAACGATCGGCTCGGTCGTCGAGGAATCCACGTGTTCCTGATCGTCCTGAATAGGCGATTCGCTCGGTTTTACCTCGGCGTCTTGGACAGCGGCCGATTCGGAGCCTACAGCTTCTTCCGTTTCAGCTCCGGCATCCTCGTCGGCTGACTCGGACTGATTAACTTTCCTGTGGTGAAAATACAAGAATTTGGCTGTAGCTGGGTAAAGAAAATTAATTATAAACTTAATAGTACACAAAAATGGTTGCTTACTTTCTGCCACGTTTCGATCCATCCTTGGCCTCTTTACTCTTCTTCTTCCGTTTCGGTAGCTTGGCTTCCTTCGGAGGTTTAGGCTCTTTCTTTATCTTCGCCTCTTTCGGTTCCTTAGGTTCCTTTGGCTTTCTCGGCTTTCTGGGAGGTCGTGATTTTCTATTTTTGTTCCATTCCTCCTCCATGTCACCGCCGGACGAAGGTTTGTTGTCCTCGGAGTCGGCTACACTGTCGACGATGTTGCTACTGTCACCGGGCGTGACGAGATTGTCCGACAATGGCTGCTCCGGTTGAACACTCGGCGTAGCTACTATCGGCGGTGCGGCTTCTTTGTCGGCTTTTTTCCTACTCTTTTTCGTTCGTGGTGTGCCTTTACCTCGGCCACGACCAGTCGTACTCGATACCTGTTTCATTCATATCGATCAATATTCATTCAAATTATTACAATAATGAGAACAAAAAAAATACCCAAACTAATTCTTCACGCATCCGGTCATTCCCCACTCAACCTCATACTCAATTCTCAAAAAATAAAAAAAACATCCAATAATTTTCGGTAAAATCGATCGTACAGAAATATATCAGAAAAATATTTAATCTTGGAAAAAAGTAAATTACAATATTTAAGCGTACGAGCTTAAAAGCTTCTGCGTATAAAATGAATGTGTGTAAAATAGTTTGTACTTGATCAATTAATAATAAATTAAATGAAATATGTGATTAACCGCATGCGTTCAGAATAAGTTTACATTATCCCGTCCTCCACATACCTGAGGACTGTCGACAACAGCAGCGGTGAACATAGGCGTCTGCAGAATACACTGAGGTCCCCCGTTGCACTGATCGCTGGTCTCGTGTTGCTGAAGAGCCTGGAGCTTCTCCTGCAGGCTCACGATCTTCTCCTGATTCTCGGGCGCCGGTGGCATGCAATAAATTTCCTGCAACTGTTGCTGAAGCGCAGCCCTCTCCTGATGATGCGTCACGGGCGCGCAGGTGTTGTTGAAAGCTGCGGGAACGACCGGCTGCGCAGGAGTCGTCACCGGTGGCATTCCGTACATATTGGGCAAGGTATTACCCGTTACCATCTCACCGCCGGCATGGTACTGCTGCGGCTGTCCCGTGGCTACGATCATCTCGTTCGTGTACATACTGTTGGGTTTCTGAATGTTCGTGTATTCGCCGAAAGTCGGCTGCACTTGATGAGGCGGTTGAGCGTTCGGCAGTGAAACGGCTGTCTGATGAGTCGGCAAACCTATGGTCGGAGCTTGACCGACCTGAGCCATTTGCTGCGATCCCATTAGATTCGATTGTACCGGAGCTCCGGCAGTTTGCATCTGGGTCGGTACCTGAGGATTAGCAATTTGCGAGGGCATCGGCGCTTGATGGGGCATTTGCGGTTGAAGCATGGCGTTGCTCGTCGGTATCATGTTAACTTGCTGCTGAGGCATGAGTGGTTGTTGCTGCTGCTGCGGCTGAGCGATCTGCAAACCTCCCGGCTGAGGGGCCGGCTGCGTCATCAGCGGCTGCGTTGCTTGCTGCTGCTGCGGCGCTCCGACTATCTGCTGTGCTTGTTGCTGCGTCTGTCCAATTTGTTGCTGCTGCACCAACTGCTGGGCCTGCTGAGCTTGTCCAACTTGCTGCACAGCTTGCGGAGCCTGAGACATTTGCGGCTGTTGCTGCTGCTGAGGCTGCACCATCTGATCCGGTGGACCTGGAGCCATCTGTGGCTGTTGAGGCTGCACGACATGTTGTTGCTGTTGCTGTTGTTGCTGGGGGATTTGTATCTGCTGAGGTTGCACCATCTGCTGCTGCTGCTGCTGGACCATCGGAGCTTGAACCTGCTGCGGAAGAATCATTTGTTGCTGGGGTTGTTGCTGCTGGGTGACCGGCGATTGCAGTGGAGGCTGGCTCAGTTGCGGCTGCTGTACCATTTGCTGTCCTATGTGAAGCTGCTGAACCGGTGGCTGCTGACAGACCATCGATTGCTGCGGGGCTTGCTGCTGCTGAGCCTGACTGACGATCGGTTGTTGCTGCTGTTGCGTATGCACAGCTGCACTCACCACCGGAGCCGATAAATGTTGAACTTGCAAATCTTGCTGTGATTGATCGTTGACGCTCACGTCGGATGCCTGTGCAAATAGAATATTAATCGTCAATTAATTATTCACATTATCTGCATGTATCGATTGCCTGCGAGGTTGCTTTTCCTCAAACACATTTCGTCTCATAAACTTCTGCGTGATAATATATCTGGCGCGAAATACATGAGAATTTAAGAAATCTGATCGTGGCGCAAATTAATTTTACAAAAAATAAATATCTTGACCGCGAAATATATCAATTGTGAAACTTCCGGATCCACCGAAGTGTCTCTCGATACTGCCGAATCCCGTTTGTCCGAGATAACGTGGGGAGAGCGTACGTCGGATAAGTGAAATCTCGGATAACAGGACTACTCTGCGCGCGGACATTGCTGCTTTATCCGTTTTATCCGAGTTTTCCGTATTATCCGAGCCTACACCTCGGTTAACGAGGAGGGTTCGGATGAGTCGGGTGCCTCGGTTAACGCGGAGGGCACGGTTGATCGAAGATCGGATAGCGAGTTTCTACTGTACATCAATGACATAATAATAACTTACGATACTAGCGTAATAAAACTTTTTCTGACGAGTGCTGTAGTCACACGTGTTCAGAAAAAGTTTTTTGCACAAGTATCGTACAAAATTATTCTTCGCGAGCGTGAATATGAGGCCTTTACGCGCGAAAAGCGTGCGTAAAAATTACAATTTTCGCACCGAGTGTAATAAAAAAAATATATCGTTTACTTCCCGCCGACGATCATGTATACTTTTATAAAAAAGGCTTCGACACAACAACGAAAATCTACGAAATAAATTTGCGTCGACAGAAACAATACCTCGCATCCTTCAACGCTGGAAACAACGTTGACCGTCTGTTGCATCATCGGCGAGTCTGCACCGCACTCGACGTTGCCGCTCGTGCTCGACGCAGGCAGCGACTGTACAGCCTCTATCGGACTCGGCTTTATCGTCGGTGTGGTCTCCATCAGAGGAATATTGACCTGAGTATTGTTAAGCACCGAACTCTCAACTTGTGGATGTTGCTGTTGCTGCTGTTGACTCATCATGTCCGAGCTTTGCTTGACTATCGGCACTTGTTGCTGTTCGGCTGCTTCGATCTCCTGTGACGGAGGATTCGCAACGGCCTGAGCATTGTCCGTTGCGTCTCTCGTCGTCGTTTCAACGACGTTGTGAATAACGTCGTTGCCGTTTACCGGAAACAAAGGACTCGGCTCGCTCGTCGTCGGTACTTGCTGAGTTTCCATCATGACCCGACCGTCGTTCACGCTCATGGTCGGCCTTATCTGCTGCGGCTGTTGGGGTTGCTGTTGAGGTTGCTGTTGCTGTTGCTGCGGCTGCTGCGGTATCGGCTGCGGCTGCGGCTGTGGCTGCGGCTGTTGCTGCACGGGAGGAGGCAGCGGAGGAGGAGGTGGAGGAGGAGGTTGTTGTTGCTGCTGTTGTTGTTGTTGTTGTTGCTGCTGTTGTTGTTGCTGCTGTTGCTGTTGTTGTTGCTGCTGTTGATGTTGCTGTGGCTGTTGAGGCTGCTGCTGCTGCGGCTGCTGCTGTGGCTGCGGCTGTGGCTGCGGCTGCGGCTGTGGCTGTGGCTGCTGAGGATGAGGCCACTGCGACGGCATCGGCATTCTTGGTCCTGTGACCGGTGGCATAGAATTTTGTGCAGTCTGCTGCGGCAGAATGTTCGAGGTATGGGACATCGGTGGTCTCGATTGAAACTGATTGTAATCCTGCGGTGGAACATTGGGATTCGATACGGCTACGCCCGGTATGACCATTTGCTCGAGAGCTTGTAGAGTCGTCTGTTGCGACGAGGCGGTGGGATTCATCGGCATGGTAGGTTGCGGACAGGGCGAGACCGATACCGCGTTCGGCGGCGGTCCAGGCTGCTGATGGGGCAATTGTACGTGAGGATGCGGCGAGAGCGTTGTCGGCTTGGCAGGCGACATAATGGGCCTCGGTGACATTTGTTGCTGAACCGCCGGTGGACGCGGGGACATTTGTGGCCTCGGCGACATCTGCGGCGATAGCTGAGGAAAGGTCGCCCTGTACTGGGGACTCGTCGCGTGTTTGGTGGGGCCGAATTGGGCGGCGGGGCCGGGATGCTGGGGCTGATTGAACATCGGCGCGGTGTGATGGGGATACTGCGGCTGCTGCTGAGAATCCATTGCCTGCTGCTGACTGGCCGGATGCTGAGGATGCTGGGGATACTGGGGATGCGACGGAAGCGTCTGCAGGGTCGGGTGAGGCTGGTGATGATGGGGCATTCGTTGGGGCTGTACTTGAGCTTGTTGCTGAACCTGCTGCTGCTGCTGAGCGGCTTGCTGTTGCTGCTGCTGTTGCTGATGCATCACCGCCGCCGTCGCGAAAGCCGTGTAACCACCCGAGGGCTGATACATCCCCGCGGGATTTCCTTGCTGATAGTGCTGCTGCTGGCCCACCATGTGCTGATAAACACCGGCAGTCCCACCAGCCTGCATCGCCTGATGAGGCACTCCCATCGCTCCGATCATTCCTTGCTGCGTTCCGAAGTGCTGCTGCTGCTGCTGCTGTTGCTGCTGCTGTTGCTGCTGCTGCTGCTGCTGCTGTTGCTGCTGTTGCTGCTGCTGTTGCTGTACCTGCTGTTGCTGCTGCAATTTTTGGTTTATGGCGGACGGATCCTGCTGATGCGTGTACTGAGGCATGTGCTGTCTGTAAGCCGCCGATTGCGGTGCCATTTGACTGTAATGCCTCTGCATCTGGGTGTAGGAAGCACCGCCTCCCGGCCAACCTTGCATACTCGGATCCATTCCCATGTTACCGCGCGCCATTGGATGCTGCTGCTCCATCGAATACATATTGTCCGAATAACCGGGATACTGACCCGCCGCTACCGGATGAGGTCCGCGATGCTGCGGCGCCATACTTCGTGCCTGACTCTGCTGAAATCCTCCCGGTACCATCGCACGCTGAGGCGCACCGCCACCCTCGAAACTACCGATATTCTGATTGAACATAGTGCGCTGAGGAGGATTTTGCAATTGATTTGTATTGCCGAATTCAGTGCCGCCAAACGATGTCAATTTTTGTAACGGAGACTCTTGGGTAATGCTGTACGGCTGATTAATGTAACTCCCGCCACCGTTCGGTCCTGGATTAGGGCCATCTCGTGTTACAACGACCGAATTGTTAGGTCCTGCCGGGTCAAAATGATCGTTCCCCCCAAGATCAGGAAGAGCATCGAGCATCGAGCCACTGACATCTTCGCCAAATAGATCGTACGAGTCCATGTCTTTTTACGCTTCACAACTCTTCGCCTCCGTCGCAGGCTCAAGAGGGTATTGTACAATCCTTTCTATCGACAGTAGCGTACCCATCATTGATTCTCTTCTCTAACTTCTGTAACAATTTCCAATTAATAATTATTAAAACAAAAAAATTATCTTTTTTTTTTTTTTTTTTTTTTTTTTTTTTTTTTTTTTTTTTTTAAGATATTACGAATACATTGTCAATGATAACCGAAGCAAAACTGACGACGCTCGGCGATATTTCGGACGGCGAAAAAAAAAAGATCGTCGATCATGCTGTATTGGCAAAGTCCGATTATATTTTTATATCGTTAATGAACATTTCGGTAAAACTAATAGACCAAAATCTGAAGTTTTTCTATTTTTTGCAACGCGTTTTCAATCGACCAATTTTTTCTATTAAGTTTCCTCAAAATTAACTCTGTTATGTAAAAAATATATACATATTTTTATTCTTGCTGAAAGCTTTTTCTAATTTTAACTTTAAGCTTCTTTTTTTTTTTGTAATTCATGCTCATAGCTGATTTTCGATTTGAGACTACCCATGACTAAATTGCATCTGTTGGCCCCAGTTTTGCTTTGGCATTCATCGATACACAACGATTAAACATAAAGTACTTAAAATTACTGCTGACGTCGCTGCGGACACACGCCAAAGGGGAAAAGCTATACGCTTATGTTTCTAATTCTCATAATCGCCATAACTTCTCCCCTCAGGAATGAACCATTCTTCATCTTTTTTTATAATCCAAAATAGGCTGAAAAATGATTGCAAATTAACTTAAGATTAATTATGCGCATTCAGCTCCATTTCGCATGGGTAAGAATAAAACTAAGTTTCAAAAGCCGAGGACATGCGAACAGAGAGTTCCAGCACTGTGTGTATGGAATAACAAGCGATAATGGGATAATTTTAAGAAAAAATATCAACGAAGACCAGAAAGCTTTAGTAAACTGTGAAATAATGCTGCGATGGAAATTGGTGACTCGCCGAGCTCATCGACTGAACAGATAAGATAGCGGAGTAACGAAGTAGCGTGCACTACAGAAAAGAAAAAAAGAAAAAAACATTTGCAATCCAAACTGGAAACGGAGGAGAACAAAGAAACTAGCGCGACCATTAGTTTCTCATGGCCTTGCACGTTTGTATCGAGAGTTCAGATACCGACAGTGTACTAAAAATTTTATGACACCGACGGGATGCTAAACTTAAAAAAGGAGCATATCATTTTGTTTATTTTTTTTTCAACATCGAAAAGTTGATCATTTTTCGCGTTAAATTAATCGAAAACCAACGGATGTAAGGCAATTCTTTTCGCCTTTTTTTTTCTGTGCCCAAGCTCCGAAAATCAATCGTCTCGCCGGAGCCGATTCGTGAGAGTCGGTGGGAATAATCAAAAAAAAATGTAGCTCAATGAAAAATAACGAGCGTTCATCGGAGACAATGTTCTATAGACGGTCGTTCGAATTTTCGTCGGAAAGTTAGAAAGTACGGCCGGCATCGGTCAAAGTGGAACGTACAGAAGTCGAGCGTCGCGGCGATATATACGTTGAAGGGGACACAGAGAGACGCACACACGTACAGAGCCAGGCAGCGATGAGCGAGAAAGACAGAAGTTACACAGTTGAGAAAGATGGTAGAAAGGGTCGGTGGGGTGGGGGTGATGAAACGACCAAAGAGTCTGTGGATCGCTCGGGAGAGACAGAGAGAGAAAGAGGGAGAGAGAGGAGTGAGAGGGGGAGAGAGAGAGAGAGAGAGACAGAAAAGAGCGAGAGAGGGAGAAAGAGAAGGAACATTCGAGCTCACACACAGCTGCATCACGGCTAACAAATTTTGCTCGGCACGAAACGCAGAGAAAAAAATCGTAATTAAAATTTTCACAAACTTTGCGAAGGCGAAGGCGTCGAAATATATATATTTTTTTTTTCGTTCCTTAACCGTTCGTCGATTTTTCGTTCGACGGCAGGATTTCAGGAGCACAGTATCTATGGGGGAAAAAACGCGTAAAAATCCACCTATCACGTTGAATCCGCGAAGCACACACACACACACACGCACGCACACAGAGACACAGACGCACTGGCACAATCGTGGTGAGAGAAAAAAAAAGCCGCGGCCGGGTGGGTGGACGAAAAAGAAAAAAGAAATATATATATATATATATCTAATACATCCGATATATATCACAGGGGTTGAATTGTACGTTCCGTCTCGTACGATTTTATACCGCAAGGTTATAGGGGGAACAAAAAAAAACAATTTCTCACTTCAATTCGCGAGCGTCACTCATTTTTCGGTGTTCGGTGCCTCTGGAGCAGCACCGGGTCTCGCGGGGGACGCGCGGCGGCACGGCTGCGGCGGCTGTGACTGCTGCTGCTGCTGCTGCTGCCTGTTTCCTTTTTCTCAGTTTCTCGAGGCCAGGTGCGTCCCCGTAGTGGCCGAGGCCTCGGGGTTAGAGCTCGCGTGCCTCGGCACACCGCTCGACCGTGCCAGCCGCGACGGAGACGACACCACCGAACTGTACGTACGTTCGTTCGCCATTATACCCGTCGGAGTGAGACAGGCATAGATTAATGTCGGTTTGTCCCATCCGAGCCGCTCGAGTTAGCTTTCTTACTCGCCCGAAATGAATTAATAATGCAAATAAAAAAAAAAAAAAATGTCGTCTCTTAGTTTATCGTTCGAGCTTCAGTTATGTTTATCGGTTGCGTTCGAGTTATTCGGCGTCCCTCGTATTTTCACATCGCGCCTCGTTTCATCGTCTGTCCACTCTCTCCGGCTAATATAAAACTATATGACATATGGATATATATATATTTATATCAGCCGCTCATAGACGATTTTCAACGCGCTCGATTATTATTATTACTCTTCCGTTTTTTTGTCCCCCCCCCCCCTTCGTTCGTTCTTCAATCGCTGTTATGCACAAACATGCACACCGCAGTTCTGTCGTATTGAAATATTTTTTTCTTTTTTAATTTTCAACAGTAGAGAGGTTCAAGCAGCAGCGGGACACACGAGCACGAGCGGCGAGAGGGCCCCCGTGTAAACCGTAGTAACGTGGTTCGTGGCGCGGCTTCGACTCTTCTCGAGCAAACCACCCCGGCAGCACTGCCAGAGCAGTGGCGGCGGCGGCGCGCGCGTTTCACACAAATTTCCCTGACGACCGCGGTGGCGGCGGCATCACGGGCAACTCTTCGAGGTGCGAGCGTGTCCGTAGGCCCCCGAATCGTACGCCACTAATACCATTGCATGTACTCCCCTCTCGCTCGCTCTGCCCCTTTATTTTCGACCGATTCTATCATCTCTTCGTTCTTTTATCCTCTTTCTTTTTCTTCTCTTTTTTTTTTTCTTCTTCTTCCCCCTCCCGAGCGCCTCGATGTCTCGTGCGAACGCTTCGCGTTTTCGTTTCTCTCCACGGCTAACCAATATTTCTCGCTCGCTCGTTATTCTCTATCCCACCACTGCGAGTGTTACACTCTTCCCTACCCCACGGCTATCGACACCATGCCGTTCTTACGTTTTAACGTGTGTTTGTATTGATACATATATATATATATATATATATGTGTGTGTGTACACGCAGCCACCGGGCTCTCGCGCACACTAAACTACGAGGCGCGTATCCACGCAGGAACGTGCCACTGTAGGGCACCGATTCTCCCCCCATACGAAAGTCTCCCAGACACTACGGAGCTCTCTGCGGAGAGAGCGACGAGGAGCTCGCGTCTGTCTTTCTCACGCTTCGGCGTGTTTCTTCGGACGACCGTGGTGGACATTTAAAAAGCGAGGACGATTAGCGAATCGACGAGGGCTGTTCCGTGGAACTCTGCTGTCCCGGGACTCCGTACGGATTCCGCCATGGCTAATATTAAGCCACGAGAAAGACACGAACCGATGCGTTCGGACTACTCTCTGGTTACTTCTTTTACTACGGCTACTCCTTCCTCCGCGAACGCCATTGTTTGGTGGGAAGATTTGTCCGCTTACCTTCCCAATGTTGTCCTGTGACGGGCGACTATAACAACCGCGTGAGCCACCGAGAACTCCGCGAAGTATATTGACCTCACTCCCCGGACTATTACGATAACTTGACCATCCGCCAGTTTCACGACGCCGACGAAAACGAACGAATTTCTTGGGCGCCTCGGCGATCATTGTTTGATGATTGAAATTTTCAGAGAGTTGAGACGATTCATGCTTTTCAGGATTTTTTTTTTCTTCGAAATCGTATGCTAATTACGAGCGAACATTTTGACAATCGTGAATGAGCATTGCGTCGAAGTTTCCAGAACTCCGTGGGTCGACTTTGCACGCCTCGGTTACCCGCCGGGTCTCGGATAATCGGAAGGGTCTCCGAGTTTTTGGGATTTTGGCAAAACTATGCCGCCGTTTTCGTAAACAAACGAATTTGTGTAACGGGATTGTTGGAGGTCAAACAGCTCAAGCGGCGAGTCTATCGTTTTGTTGCACGTGAGCGTTTGAAACCGTCGCTGCCACGAGGCATAGTCACAAAATGTAACTGAATGACAGAGGACATAGGTGGGAGATACGACAGCGATACATGAGCGGTCGTAATCTCTTTTTTTGTCATGCATAAAAAATTATGCGAATGATATTCGGAGGTTACGATTACGGCACTGGCACGCGTACGAATGTAAAAGCATCGAACGGTCTGTGCATAGTACAGTAGAAATTCATAAAAAAAAAAAAACACGCAGACCGAAAACACACAGATTTGCTGACGATACATAAGGCATATTACAGACGCGATGTATATAAAGTATTCGGTATCGGGTTAAAAACGAACGGGGCAATTGGCGGCAGCAAGGCGGGGCCCGAATTACACCAGAAAGAGAACCAATCAGATTTTACCTTATAAAGCGGCATTGAGCCGCAGGATACTTGATTAACCAATAGCGTCCTGTGATTCTCGAACCCGTAAAGTGTGTGCACTCGCGTATGTAGGCCCTTCTATACTATGTTCGCGTACGGAGAGATGAGAAGTACACGAGCATGGTTACAACATACTACGGTATGTAGTAATATACACTCTTTGTATGTGCGTGTATTTATAAATGGCACAGTCATTTGGACTCATACCGCTTGACGAATCTGATCGTTCGATTATGTTTTTCCTCATTTCGTTCGATCAAGGGACAGCGAGAAACGAAGCATCGCACAAGGCCTACCAATGTGTGGAGAAGCCACTCGACAACAAAATTTTTTTGCCGTCGCTAATACTTGCCGGTGTCTCGAATAATCGCGAAACCCAATGAAATATAATGTCGCTCGTTCGGCACGATCGATCACGAAAGAATGCCATCGAAACAATGCCGCATAAAAATGATAATCGAATTATACATTGGCTCCGGTCACAACATTGGCGATAAGTATTTTTTTGGAAAGCGAAAAAAAACTGCACCTCGTGAAAACACGGAAATTCCAATGATCGACGATTGGATGCTATGAAACGAACGGAATGATGAAAAAAGTACGTAGCATAGTTGTTACAGTGTTTAGTTTTTTGCCCCGAAAAAAGACCGACACGCACTACAATGAGAGTCGAAAAAAGTGAAATAGATCGATGTAAAATAAAATTGCGAAATGGCGATGAGCGTGTAAGTAGCGTGAAAGCGGCGTGTCTCCGTCGACAATAGAGAATGGAGGATCACCTGGTACACGAGTCGAAGTAAAATAGGTGCTACATCTTATTATTACGGGATGATGTTACAGGAATAACGAGAAAATACGGTGAGATCGTGCGACACTCGCGAGAAAAATTACGATGAAAACGTGCCAATACGAAGAATAATTACTTAAACTTACGTTGTCGTTTTTGGTGATTCCATTTTCCCGTGAATTCCATTTAAAACAATTGCACGGGTATTCGTTTAATCGTTATCTTGGTGTCCATTTTGTTTGGTTAATTACTAAAGAGGCGGCAGTGCTGCCGCAGGTTACGTTGACATAACATGACGGCCCCCGAGGCAAGAGCACGACGGAACTCAAAATGTAATCGATTTATTTTTATTTTTTTTCTTCCAGTCTCGATAAATATTATTTTCTAAATTTGTACGCATCGACTAGATTAATGAATTATTATTATTATAATTCACAAACAATCACAAACACACACAGCGAGCACCGTAATTATACTTCGTGCGTCGGTAGAGGGGGGGGGGGGGAGCGAGGGGACTCCAATCACAATCGACACTTCGCGTTACTGGAGGGACTCGTTCGGCACCGTGCTGGCTCCAGCATCTTTCTCAACATTATTATTTAAACACACATTTCAATGTCCATGCAGCCGGGCTATTCTATCGTTAGATTCACGACTTTCATACTTTTTTCCAAACTATCTCGTTAATTCATTATCACTCCGTTTATTAGTTTATTACGGTCCGCCTCGCGTTCTCTCTCTTGTGCGTCTAAAGATAACGGAAATGGAGTGACGGCTGTTGTCCCAGTGTTGCACCACTCTCTAAGAAAACCCACCAAAACCAATACTACCACTACAGAAAAAAAACACTTCTCGATATTTCGCGTATATTTAGTATATATATGTATACATATGTGTATATATATATATACATATATACGAACAGCAATCGAATTCACAATTTTCACTGTTGAATCAATATTTTCGGTAAACAGTGACCTCGTTCACGGCGCAACATTTGTACAGTACAGTATTAAGATTGTAGGGAGATTGCGACGACTATTATTAGACACACGTTAGGTGAATATCGAATTTTCGTAGCAAAACAATAATGTAACATCCTATACGAAATATATATTTTGCTTCTTCGACGAAGGTTTTCGGAAAACTTAGGATTAAGAGCTCTATACGATGATGATTGATTCCTGTTGTCTCCTTATTTAATTGGTTTCCTCTATACGCTGCACATTAGTTCGAAGTCTTACAAGAACATATACTATATTGCGTTTAAGCATATATACAACTTCACCTGAGGGGACAGTTTACCGTCCCATCGTGTGCAGTCGCCGGTAGTCTTATCGATAATAAATATTTCCCAATTGTCTTTGAACGCAAACGACGATCCATAAATCTTACGAGCGGAAGTGGCACAATACACGCCATTCCGGGCACTCGACGCACCGAGGACTTTTCGTCGCATAAAAAATTGTTGCAAAAGGTATTTCACAGCGACGATAGAAGTAACGATTGATTCGCAAAGTAGATATCAAACGTTTATTAATATTCGTCGATTATTTAAATCGCCAGTAAGAATTGTCCTAGCGATAAAAGTTTAATCGAAAAATTAATATTCTAGGGTATAATTTGAATTTGGCGCGTAAAAAAAATAGCACGACTGTTTGCATTGTCATCGTAACCTATCCCTCGCTGTGAACACCGCGATACGCGATAAAAATTAGAAAATCAACGGAATAAAACTGTATCGATCGTAATAACGTGAGCGTTTGACATTTTTGCACGACAAACGAGTTGACAGGTGGTTTGACGTTTATCCGCCGCCATAGTCGTGTAGCGCGACAGTGGGCCTGCCATATTGCTTGCGTGAATATACAAGTAGTACAACAATTTACTTTATTACGAACAACACCCCTTGGCATTTCATGGAATAGTCAAGTGTTTTAAGCCTCGATAGGTATATTTACAGACGACGGGCCAATCGTTAACGTGACAAGGTTCATCGTCATATTTTTTCTTCCCCGAGCCTCATCAAACACAAAGGTGAGCGAAGCGTTTACGTTTTTTTGACATATAACCATTCTTTATTTTTTTTCCTTCTTCGTCTATCAGAGACCATTTCGGAGGAATCGTTGGTTCACGCCGCCGCAACGGAGTGTCACGATTACTCATTGTCTTTCCGTTATATCAGCCGAACATTTTTCGTGCTTTGTTCTCTGTAAACGCATTGTGTCTCCTGCACCCACAAATTATCCTCCCCCACTGGTGTCACAGTTGCAATTAATGACAACGCCAGTCGCACGAGTATTTTCCGTGATTCACGATGAATAAATTCATTCGTACACGTACAGTCGACGGGGAAAAGAATAACGGCAATTGCCTCGCTTAAAATTAATGCAAATCAAGGTTTTTAATTTTCAGCACCTTTGACCATCCAGACAGTAATTTTTATCTCAAGTCTTATCGTCTCTCTACTCCGATTATTGAAATGACGACGGCATGCTTGCGCGCCATTGAGCCAGAGTTATCTGTGCCGCAAAAATTGCGTGCGAAGAATCTCTGGATTTACTCGCTCGTCTGATCCGTTCCCCTCTTGCTCTTAGCTCTTACATAAATCAAGGAAAAACATAGAACTCATGCGACATAGGATGATCAGAGACATCACCGGTGGCCAGAGCAGCTTGACCGGTTTTCACAAGCTCCGGGGAGCAAAGCTCAATTTTTTTTTTTTACCATCCTGCGTAGCTTACTCTTATGGCTGTGTCAAATTTCTTTGCAGATTCAAAAATGTCATCGGGGCCATACAACTACTCGTATATCTTCAAATACATCATCATAGGTGACATGGGCGTAGGCAAGTCGTGCCTACTTCATCAATTCACGGAGAAGAAATGTAAGCTACAAAATATTCGTACTGGCATTAGCCTTCGTTGGCGACTAAGTTGAAAAATAGAAAACTCACGACAAGTAAAATGTGGAAAATCACTTGGATTTTTTTTTCATCTTTTTTTATTATTAATTTTTCTCTCACCGTTTTCTTGCAGTTATGGCAGACTGTCCGCACACGATCGGCGTAGAATTTGGCACCAGGATCATCGAAGTGGCGGGACAGAAAATAAAGTTACAGATATGGGATACCGCGGGACAGGAGAGATTCAGAGCGGTTACGCGGTCGTATTATCGCGGCGCCGCTGGTGCTCTGATGGTGTACGATATCACTCGTCGATCCACCTACAATCATCTCAGTAGCTGGCTCACGGACACGAGGAATCTTACAAATCCCAGCACTGTAAGCTCAATTGTAGCGATAAAGGAAAAGCGGCCGTAAACGCTCATCAATGTTGAACGATCGATTTTATTGGCGTTTCGCGCGGCGTTTTCTCGCAGGTGATATTCTTGATCGGGAACAAGAGCGATCTGGAGGACCAGCGCGACGTTACGTACGAGGAGGCGAAGAAATTCGCTGATGAGAATGGTCTCATGTTCGTCGAAGCCAGCGCGAAAACGTGAGTTTACCAAACGGAATATTTTTTCCTCCATTCATGCAAATTATTCGTGGTATTTTTATTCATTTTTTTCAACAGAGGACACAACGTCGAGGAAGCTTTCTTAGACACGGCTAAGAAGATATTCCAGAGTGTTCGAGATGGCCGGTGAGTGGACTAGTATTTATTTTTTCGAAGCTAACGAAATGATTGATCGTTTAGCAGGCTCATTTTTCGCAGTTGCGAACAATTCATCGCGGCTGTGAGACATTATTTTATTTCATTGAGTGGGAAAATGGTGGTTTTGCGCACGCTACGCATCCGCAAAACTGCAGTTTTCGCACCGAGAGAAACAATATTTTGTACGATACTCGTGCGAAAAAGTGTTCTTGACTCGCAAACTCACACTCGTCAGAAAATATTTTTTCGCTCTAGTATCGTAATGTACTATTTTTAACGCATATCATGAGTCGCCGTGGTAGCTTCTGCTAAGCGTTAAGTTTCGTCTAATGTGACTTGAAACAAACGAAAAATAATCGTGTATTTGGCAGTTTGGATCTGAATGCTGCTGAATCAGGAGTTCAGCACAATCCGAACCAGCCTGGTCGTACCAATCTACAAGGAGTGTCTAGCGAGCAACCGGGAGGCAAAGACGCTTGCTCATGTTAGGCCCAACTTATTTTGTCTGTATATAGGCCCACTAAAACTGATAACGCGTATATGATTTACACATGAGTATAGTAAAGCGAAACGGCGTTTATACCCACTCCCTCCGAACGTTGGCCGCCACTTCGATCGTGATATAATAATAACTATGTCTCGCTGTACGCGCGTGGAGTTGCGACGCGTGTATGTAAAAATTGAAGAAACAAAAAATTATACATACAACAACCAATGAAATACAGAGATTCGAGAATCCTTCCATTATCGAAGGTGGCAGAGAATATAACAATCTTCCTCTCGCGATTACTCAACGTTTCAGCAACGTACTATGTTTTGAACGGTGCACACAGAGATTCACCAGAGTTACCCGAGGAACGGGCCCATCTTGTATGATATTTGAGACCCTCGTTATCAGGGCCGTTTGTACATCTCGAAGTCAAAACGACGAATTAATTTTTTTTTAAAGCGAGAAAAATAGAGCACTTTCTGTTCGATTAGAAAGACCAAAACGATGTTATACCCTATGAATTTTGACATTGCGCCACGCAATCGATACATCTGGAAAGCTCTACCGTTCGTCAAGATTGGGCCTAAGTAGAATTATAATTGGTTAAGAGAAATGATAATCGAAAGAGTAATGAAAACGGGATTTTATTAATTTTATTGTGTTGTACCAAGTGAATTATTCGAGACCTTCTATATTATTCGAGAGCATCGGGGAAATATCGGTATAACGCCGCGCATATTTGATGTCTATCTCGAAACTATTCCCCTCCAATGAATGTCTAAACTTGGCGCAGGCGATAATCGATGCGAGACGAATTATTATAGGAGGCTGTAGCTTATTGTCCATTAAGCATAGGTGTTTTTCCGTTACAACATATATACTTAAGAATTCGTCGTTTGTATCGATTATAAATTGGCAACAATATACAGGTGATAATACACTTTATTCTTTGCGCACTTTGTAATCTGCCAGCGAGATCATTAACAGCGATTGTTTCAAATATACACATTTGGCAGATTTTTTTTTTCATTCTTCAAAACTATATCCAGTATCCTGCTACTTTTATTGAAACTGTATTAGCTTTTTTGTTCTTTCTCTATCACTCTCTCTCTATCTATCTCCCTTTGCTACTATATATATATATATCGATACTTTAGAGATAACTGCATGGGTTGACGGTTCAAGAAGAAAACACCACAAGCCTTATTCCAAGCTGATGATTCGTTATCGGACAGCTATCGTTTTTTCATTTCTGCGATCTCTCGACTATATTATTGTATTGCAGAAAACAAAAAAAACCCACTATGAAAAATCTCTATAGTAGCGACAGAATGAATACGAAAAAAAAAGAAAAATAAATTGTAAAGACGAGAAATTACTTAGAATATAGAAATTTAACAGATTAAACGATCTGCTTTATGTTAGTTGTATGCTATATTGTGAATTGGAATTTTATAAGCGTGATTCTGTAAAATTTGAAGCATTTAGTTTCCGATGACACGGCGGGGAGAGAATAATTGTTGGTGAACAATCGCGCTATCGTTGATTATCGTAAACGATACGTTATACATCATGTGATCTGGCTATTGCATTAACTATACAATATCTTTTTTATTATGGGAAAAACAATTGAGAACAAGCTTGCATATCGCGATATTGTTTGGTGCAGCGTTATTCGAGCGTCAAGACGATAAACAAGAACAGTTTTATTTAGTACAATAACGATTATTATTACTATTAATTATTATTATTCTGAAAAAAATATAATTGTTACAAGAACATTTAATGTAAATAAAAGTACACTGTATGAGCTAATTGTGCGTTGAAATTAAATACATCCGGTCACCCGAAAATATTTCGGAACGGGACGTAGAACGTGTGCCGCGGATATAACTTGAAAATTGTAAATTATAAAAACTAATTTGATTGCATTTTTGAAAAAGATTTATTTAACGGTATTAATACAACGATCGCAAGTTTCTGCTGTTAGATCTAGCTTATATTTTTTAATGTACGTACTATGGCGTCGCGCGGAATTTGTTGGTATCAAAAGTACCAGAACGGTCTCTCGGAAAAAAGTCTAAAAAATATATTATGTTTAAGAAAATCGCTGGAATATCTTCGGTTTTTGGACACTGTCGGTAAATTTATATTCGATTCCTACAGAGAAAACGTAAAACGGTCGCGGTACTTGATTATATTCCTGGACACTGCCCGCAGTGCGTCTAAAAAAATAACACAATTATACAAATGCGTTTAGGTCTCGAATGGCTCTCGTTACGGGGTGGTGCACGATAATTTATGTAATCGTTCGCGACCCGTCTGCTACAGACTTCGTGAGCCTTTCCGATCTAAGAACCGGGCTATGGCGTATGTATATATGTATACTTCATAATTTCACGTCGATGCGAAATTACTTTGTTACTTCATGCATAGCGTGTGCGAGGTACTCGACGTTCTTCGAGGTCACACCGGCCATCGATATTCTTCCGTCTTTGGTTAGATAAACGCTGAAATTCGACGTCAGTTTCTCGACCTGTAGAATTGAATGAAAGACCATTTTACAAACTGTTGCGGTGAAAAGAATAGTACATTACGATACTAGTGCGATAAAACGTTTTCTGGCGAGTATTGCAATCGAACGAGTTAAGAAAAAGCTTTTTCGCACGAATATCGAACACATTTTTTCCTAACACATGCACGTAAAATCTCGCTTTCCGTTCCTGTGAAGTGTTTGCGCAGAAAGGCACTTTGTCGCATCGCGTGCGGGAAAAATACCGCGCATGCGTACAAACGCAATCTGGTATTTTTTCCCGCTCTAGTGCGGAAAAGTGCCTTTCTACGCACACTTCCTAAAAACGAAAAGCTCGATTTTCGTGAATGTGTTAGGAAAAATTATGTTGATGGCATGGACGTAGAAAAAGGAGTTCTGAGTCGTGTGAATGCCGCACTCGTCAAGAACTGCCTTTCTACGCCCTTGCCATACAAATAACTATTACTTCACAATGTGTGAAAAGGGCAGTTCTACGCATGCGAACGTGCGTAAAACTGCCGTTTTCGCACAGCGCGAGGGAAAAATTAATATCGTTAGGCCTCTGAGTCATCGGTCTCACCTCCGGCGCTTTAAGCCCCGTGAAACAGAACATTCCAATCTGATCGGTGATGTGGCTCCAGTCCCGTGAGCTGCCGTTCTTCTTGAGATTATCCCGAAGCTTCCTGCGCACGGATATTATTCTGTCGGCCATGCCCTTCACGTCGCCGAGCCACTCTTGTTTCAGCTGAGAATCGCCCAGAATCTCGCTAACGATGCGAGCACCGCTTATCGGTGGGTTTGAATACATCGGTCGAATGAGGATCTTGATTTGGGAAAGAGTACGGGCAGCCTCGTCGGCACTTCCGGTCACCAAAGAAAATGCGCCGACACGTTCACCTAAAATATTTTTCACAATTAAAATTCATCGTTTCTCAGGTTTAGTGGCCTTTGCGCATAATTGAATAGTTCCTCTAACCGTAGAGTCCCATGTTTTTTGCGTAAGATTGAGCCAACGCTATATGATGACCTTCCTTGACGAACAGTCTCACAGCTATCGCGTCTCTGCTTACGTCACCTGAACAAATAAATCCGACGATAGGAATGACGATAGTCGTTGCAAACTGTTAGTTGTTATTTTTTTCCGCGTCAACAGTTTTATTCAACGTTTATCTCACCGGAAGCAAAGCCTTGATACGCCATATCGAAAAACGGGAATAAATTCTTCTTCTTTATCAGAGCCGAGAGTTCGGCCCATTGCTCGGGCTTCGGGTCGACACCGGTGGGATTGTGGGCACAGGCGTGCAGAAGAACTATTGATTTCTCCGGCATTTTCTATCGTACGATTGGAACGCAATTTAATAAACTGCATATTATAAAAAATAATAGAATCGTCGACGGTGTCTTCAGTGACCGCTGGCTTACCGAAATATCGTCCAGCATCGCCTGAAAGTCGAGCCCACAAGTTTTCGGATCGTAGTAACGGTAGGACTTCACGTTGAGACCCGCGAGTTTAAAGAGAGGCGTGTGATTGCCCCAAGAGGGCGTTGGCAAATAAATATCTTTACTTCCTGGGAAGAAGCGAGACAGAAAGAATGCTCCTATGCAGAGAGAACCCGTTCCCGAGATTCCCTGCACCGTCACGTTCTGTAAAAATAATTTAATATTTGAACTAAATATTCAATTGAAATACTCAATGACTAAAAAAAAAGCAACTCCATAGCTAATTTTTAATCCCAAACATAAACAATTTTATGTCCCTGGCATAAAATTAGTAAAATTTCAATGATGATCTAATGAAAATTGCAATAAATCGTGAAATATATAAATGCATGAGCCAAAATTATATTGATTGCGAAAGACGGACCAGTTTGTTGGCAACAGCCTCATTGCCATCGCCAAGAGCGAGATTGATGCTGTGCTGGCAGAACTCTGGATTACCAGATATAGGCGAATACTCCTTGTCCAGCTTCTTTCCTGCGATCTTTGCCTCGGCCTGCGATTCAACAAGAATATGTATATAAGGAAATCTGTTGTCCAATTTTAATATTTGAATACTTCAGAAAATAGAAACCTTGAGAACACTGGGTAGAACGAAAGGTTTTCCATTGTCATCCCTGTAAGCACCCACACCAAGGTTGATCTTCTTGGGATTCTGATCTCTCTTGAAAGCTTCGGTTACGCCTAGAATGGCATCGGGAGGTCCCATTTCCACTTGCGACCACCAAGAGCTGCAAAATAGAGATTCATTGACAACAGTCGTACAGAGGTGAAAGAGGTCAAACGAGCATGTGGTCCAGCGTTCCATAAATAAGATTAAAAAAACGAGAAAAAACCGGAAACTGACCTCGCGAGTCGCCCGGAGCACGAAGTGATTCCATTTCCTCGGCTCTTCAACAATCCTGCAGCATTCGTCAACGCAAGGAGTCTCGTACTTTGCGCCATAGCGTTCTTATTAATAATGTTCCTGTACTCGACTCGCTTAGCGTTCAATTAAGTGCCACTGTGCACGCGGCTCTATCGATGTTAATTGGAACAGGAAGCAACGTGCTCCCCTATCGAAGCTCGAATCTCTACTGCCCTGCTGACGTCTGCGGTTTCTCAATGCGACAACCAAGTTCTCGCACATGCGTGGTACGCGTACACATCTCTGCGCCCAGGATGATCGGACAAAGGTTATCGCTGGATAAATCCGCTATCAAGATCAACGATAAGAGTTACATAAGAACGTGCGAAAGACATTAGTTAACGTTTCTGCTAGCGAAGTCTGTTGATGACGCTATATAGAATGTTTATCTTCACACCGATATTTCTCGTCTCTCTGATATTACCACCTGCGCTTTGGATTTCTACTTACAATTGCGAAATCGACGGAACTTATCTTAATCGAATATCATTCGTATTACTAAAATAACTGTAGAAGCAGCCGGTAACTTTACCGGTAAAAATGGGATCGAACAAAATTTACCGACACCTAGGTTTTTCGAGTTTCGAATAGCTCAAAGCGCTTTCGAACGATCCGCAGAAGCTGCACGAGCGGCTGCGAGCTTTTGTTATTTTCTTGTCGTAGAAATTCATCGCACGATATCGGTTTGAAGTTCGCGGTCACGCGTGCGAGTGACATCGGGGGGGGTTTTATCATCGCGACAAATCAGAGTTATCCCGATCATAAAATATCACACGCGCCGTACGTGACAATGACAAATACGCGGTAGTTACGTATGACGTTTGATCCATCGTGATTAGCGAGTTTGGCAACGCTGGAAATTCAATCAGCAGGTTGCTGCCCGCCTCTCCCTCTCTCTCGCGACGTATAGTTATTATTTGTAAGATTCACCGCGAGCCGAGTAAAATACGAAGATTTTTTTTTCATCGACGATTATCGCGCTCTGGCAGGACTTTTTTTTATGAAAAGAAAATTACATCTAACATGCTGTCACCAAAGCTGAGCCTCTGCGTGTTCGTGTTGCTTTGCGCCCTCAGCTCGAGGGCGCAATTGAGCGACGATGAAATGGGCTTAACCAAACTCGGAGCTAACTCGGGACCGAAGCTGAAGTTCTACTATTGGTGAGAAGATTTTTCTTGTTTCCGACCGCCTTCGCCTAAAACACACTCATGTGGATCGAATAAGGATGATTTCGTTTTTTCGCAGCTACTCGTGCGGTTACAAGCGACTCTTCGAAGACTACGTCAACATACTCCACCAGAAATATCCGGAGCTCCAGATCGATGGAGAAAATTACAATCCGCCTGGCTACAGCATGTGGATCGTCAAATTTTTGGTGAGACCCAGTCTCCGCGGACTGCGAGTGAGATTAATTTTTGTTTCATTTTCTTTTACTCATAATCAACGTTTGGTCTGTTTAGGGAACAGCAAAGATCCTCGTCATAGTGTTAATCATAAGCTCGGTTAATGTAATGCAATATCTGGGCCAGCCTCAGCCAAGGTGGTGGGAGTGGTGTCTCAACAACCGTCTCTACGCCAGTATATTGATATTCGTCATGTGCAACACAATAGAGGGTCACCTGATGGCTTCCGGCGCTTTTGAGATTTTGTTCAACGGTAAGGGCATTTGATTTTCTTCCCTTTTTTTTGTTGTACATCACGCATGGCTGAGGAACAGCCAAAAATAACTAAATACTATTATTGTCCAGATGTTCCTGTGTGGTCAAAGCTCGAAACAGGCAGGATGCCGCAGCCACCCGAACTCTTTCAGATAATAGACAATCACATTCACATGACTTTTCCTGACATGGAATTCAAAGATATAACATTTAACAATAAGTAAATTTAATGGGAGGATGCAAGTTTTTTTGCGGAAGAGGGGACGACGCGAGAGACGCCACAGCGTCAAGCCGGACTGTACAGCGAACATGCCTGTAAAACTGTTGGATGGAGCAACTGAGAGGAGCTAAACATTTACGATTTGATACTGGACGGACGTGGTCGTGTCGTTCGTACCGACGATCGGAACCGGTGTCACGAATTTTTTCCACGCGGAAATAATTGTCGCCGGCATCGAGTTGCAAGGGCGACGCGAATTACGGAATAAATGAATCGCGTGTATGTGCAAATACTATGTATCATTTTTCAGATTCGACGAGTTTCGCTCCAAGCGTTAATAGTACATGAAAAATGTGTAAATAATTTTTTCATTAAGCTTGGAGAGGTAATTCGTATTGTTTGTTTGTTTTTCTTTTTGTGAGAAGCAAACGATCCCGTTGACTTTTCTATAACCAGTTGGAGCAAGACATACGGTTTGAGAAATAGGGGATGAGGCCGTTAAATACCGAGATTACGACACTGGATTACACCTGTGTAAAAAAGACTAGAACTTATTTCATTTGCAGCAACCCATAGGATTCATAAACGTCTCATTGCACCGGAAATACACGTTTTCGATGTAAAGTTATAATAATGCATTTCCCTGCCCAAAAAAAAAGTCTGAGTGTGTCGTTTATCAAAATTCTATCGAATTTCGTAAGATTGTATAAACACGAAAAAGCATTGAGCATCCTATCACGTAAGCGATAAGTGAAGAAGTCTTGAATTACGAAATAAAGTATCAATTGCAATTTGTTTTATTCACTCTCGCCCTGAGGTGCGTAATCCCGTTTGAATGACACCAGAATACAATATTTTCTCTTATCGTTCATTTGTCTATCTTTTGTCTCGATAAACGGATTTTCATTTGTCCCGCGGTAACGTAACGACGGTCGACAAAACTCCCGACACTTCCTTTTCATTGAGAGTTCGCGCATTTGCGCGCTCGCCCATGGATCGCTTGACGAGAGGCTCCGAGAGGTCCGATAATTTACAACCTCACACTCTGTTTACGATTGTCGTATCGATATCGGCTGTTTGACGAATATACGTGACTACGCTTGTCGAATAGTCCAGTAAGTGTGAATCCCATTGTTACTCGAATATTTGTCGATATAAGTATTGATAATTTGTCTTCGGTTAGGAACAGCTCGTGGATTCGCCGATCAGCTGTTCGCGTCTTGCTTACTGTGCGGCACAACGAACTGTTTTGTTTATTCAATCAACAATAATATCATTCGTATGCTCTTTAGGACAATAAAACAGACGAAAATAAAATGGATCACCCGTGCAGTTGTGCCGGTCATCACAGACACGAGGGTGAACTCGGCGTTGAGTATAGTTTGTACCAAAAAATAAACAAGGATGGAGTGGAATGTCTGAATGAACGCGTCGAAGGTTCCGGCGTAACGGTCTTCAAACCCTGGGAGGAACGTCTAAACAGGGACAAGGTTTGTTTTGATTGCAAAAAGAAATATATTTTCATTCTTCATTCATCCCATGTATAGTCATTCTGCATTCATTCCATGTATACACTGTGAAAATAAATTGTAAATTTAATGTCTTGGAACTTGAAACTTGCTTACATTACTACATTAATTGAACATTAATGAAGTTTTTTCAAAAATTAAAATACCATATATGGAAATTACAAATCTCTTACATCAAATGTACAAAAATGTACACAAATATAAGTTTTTTGCAACGCACATGTGTTTAAAGTTTCAGAAACAGTTTATGAAAAAAAGCTACCTTTACTGTTCAATAATTTTCAAATAGAATGTTTTTACAGTGTAGTCATTCTACATTCACCCTATGTTTATTCATTCGACTAAGGAAAATAATAATAACGGAGGACTTTATTGTTGCAGTTTGTGGAGAGCGATGACGATGACGAGCTGCTCTTCAATATACCGTAAGGAAAATAATTTCTAGAATCCACACAAATCAAATTTGTAACAAGATTAACGATATTTTAATAACTCACAGATTCACTGGGAACGTTAAATTAAAGGGCATAATACTGGTTGGTGGAATGGATGGATTACATCCCTCTACCATGAAAATGTGAGAGAATAAAAAAAATGTTGCACCGTTTTACAATGAACGTATAAGAAATTTTCGAATTTCACGAGTCGTTTAATTACTTGCAGGTACAAAAATCGGCCAAACATGACGTTCGACGAAACAGCTATAGAGCCGGATCAGGAGTTTGAGCTGTGCAACGACCAATACGGCGTTCACGAGTATCCGATCAAGTATGGGCGACTTAAATTTACAATCGACGACGATTCCTCTCGCGTTCCGCGAAAACCGTGCCAAGGTCCGAGCAGCCGCGATACCGCAGAATCACGATGTATCTCTTGGCACTCTCAAGATCGACACAGGATTTGTTTTTCCTCTTAAACTTGCCGCGGTATCGCGTTACATCGGGAACAAAAACATCCGAAACTTTCGCCTATATTTATACACGTGATTTGGTCGGAGCATTACACCTCCGCCCGATCGTCGGCGGACACTGCACGCGTGTGGGTGGGCGGTCGTTGTATTATAAATACATATGCTAACACGTGGATGACACGGAAAATTTCTTCGGTTCGCGCATGTGGCCGTTAACGAAAGATATCCGGAAGAGAATTTGCGCATTTGGATGAAGTTTTGTGATTTCACGCTTCAAAGGAGTCGATTCTTTGCTTAAAGAGCAAACGTCGCTACTACAGTCATTCAAGTAGAATTCTTCCATATAACATATTGGCAGCCCATGTGCATTCACTAGTCATCCCTTGTAAAATGTATAAGAATAGTAATGCAGTATTCGCACAAATATTATCGAGGATATTTTTTTATTGGGAAGTATTAATTCCGGCACTTACTAATGTATGCCGATTTTTTTCACATCTGGTAGGAAATAATTGATCCCTAGAAAATATTAAAGTTCATGTCGATTGGACGCTCACACAGGTACTCACGGGTCCTCACAGACACTCGCACAAATGCAGCGAGAGCGTTAGCCAACATAACCGCTAGTTATATAGAATAATGTATCACGATATATATTATAATATATTTTAATATATTATAATATATTATATCACGATTATTGATATGAGATGTCTATTGGCACAAGTCAGAATCAACGATTTTGAGAAATTTTCATCTAACGCATCTAATGAAAAATCTATTGCAAGATATATGCTCTTATCGATAATGCTGGAAGATTGAACGAGGGTGACTAGATATTTTCTATTCTTTTTTTTACTATAGAATTGGCGAACGATGGAAATTGTTCGAAGCTTCGTTTCCGATCATCAACAAGTTATATCTGGCGAATTGGCTAGGACAATTCGCTGAAATGTCGTTACCGCAAACGTTAAATTTGCGTCAGTCAGGCCGAAATTGCCAGATTGCGAATTAGTGGGAGTGGACAATTAGCGTTCCCCTCGGCCTCCGTCAGTGTTGCGGCGAGGAGAGTCGATCGATCGTGCGTAATTGAAAACTAACGATGACCGTTGACGATGTTACAGGGTTGTGAAGTTCTCATCGGTGCATCATTTGACCCTTCATTTCACGGGGAATGACGACGCGGACAGAACGCGTATCGACTACATTGGATTAAAGGGCGAGTGGACACCGGCGAATCGGCACGGAGTAACAATATGCGCTTACGAGACTCGACCACAGATGAGCGATCACAGAACGGATGTCAGCACCGACGTTACGAAAGAGATTCAATAATAATATGAGATAGGATTCAGGCAACCCTTTTCACGAAGCTCGAAATGTGAGGAATACAAATTTTTTTTATTCTTTTTTTTTTTACTACCAACTACGGCTTGCCTCTGTACGCGAACGACTTATTTTTACTAACGATTAAGTGTATGGGCGAAAAACACACGCACGGCTCGTTCAGTTAATCACACACATTGTACGTATGCGCGGAATGAACTATAAATAGGTTAATAACAAGTCTGAAGAAATCACATAGGTGAGCGAATTTATCAATGAAGTCAAACGTAGTGAGAACGAAAACTTCACTGGATGAAAATTAATATTATTACAATTCGTTAGATTGCTCTTCGAATCGATTCGTTATTCACAAATGCGTCACATGCACCGTTTGTCTTCCAGACAATTGAGTCGACTCGAATATAATATCAGAGTTTGTTATTTTTTTACTCCAAAAATATTCCGTCATACCGTTTTTCTTCTCGCAGTTCGATAATCGTCTTTTTTTCTTTTCGTAAAAATAGCAGAGGCGCGGCGCGATTCTTCTTCTCCGAAGAGATGCGACATTGCACTCGGTGGTAACACAAGATTGCGAGAGGCCGTTTGACTTTCTCGACGAACTTGCGCCCGGTTTGTCGAACGTTCGTTCATCCCTGCGCTATAAACACCTTGCCGCAATTTATTTTAAGCCGTTCGCGCCGGCGAATGCGTTGGTATGAGAAGCGGGCAAGTGTTTCTATGATAACTCAGTTTCTTTGTACATAAGTCCAATGTCAACGAACGATCATATCCAAGATGCGGCGAGGCTACAATGTAAAACGTTGTCATCACGTTATCAACACGTTGTATAACAATATATGATAATTTTTTGTTCATCATGAGTTTTCGACCTACGCGCAATTCATTCTCTTGCGAGGAGGAGAAAAAGTTGTCCTTGATCCAAGTAAATACATAAATCGAAACGCATCTCGGAAGGGCGCGACCCGACTTGGGTAGGTAATTTTTTTTATATCTTTCGCAGCGAAGATCAAAGAGCAGCTGGAAAAAAAACTGCACGCTCGAAGATTCTATATTGCAGTTTTCTCGTTCTTTATAGGCCACGCGATTCAGCGATTCAGGGACCACTGGCGGCTCCTCATCGTCATCGTCGTCATCGTCGGAAGAAATGGAGCTCGTGTTCACACGGGTAAATAGGGAAAAGCACGACACGAGCAGCTTGTAAGTAGTAGTAGCGGTACGTAGGGGTATGCAAATCGGAGAGAAGGAACGAGCATTCGCGTGCCGGCTACGCTGGCGCACGGTAGTCGAATGGCCGTGTCGCGTGTGCTCAAACGTTCTCCGAGTCGGTCTTTCGCTTCGCAGCGATAACAAGTATTGAGAAACGATTACGTGGAAAAAACGACGATATAAATAACAACGGTCCGTACAATAATTATTTATCGGGGGAATCACTACCATGTAGATTGGCGCGTTACATAATATTACAATTTAATTATTCTACACAGTGAAGGATGAAAAGGAAATACGCACAACACTGGCGTAGAATCCGAAAACAAGAAGACAAAACAATGCGCACTGAACAATAGAAGAAAAGAAGAAAAAAAAACATGGAAGATAGCGGCAAAGCCTAGGATAGATGCAGATAGGAGGGAGAGAGATGGTTCCGACAAAAGAGACTTGGACCAATTGAACCGGGAGCGCGTTTCACTTCGGGCTAAAGTACGTGAGGGAGAAGAGCAGCGAGCCTCGTAGGACAAAGATTAAACTGCGTGGTGCAGTGTGTGCAACGACTGGGAAACACTGCGTCGACAGAGTCATCGGGGTTCGTTCTCCGGAAGTGACAAAGAAGCTCCGCGACTAAAGTCCGCAAGCACGAGCGGGAGAAAAGCGGCTTTCAGCAGTATCGCGCGTATGCCGCGTGTCCCGATCCCCGTGCGAGGGTGTAATTCGAACGAGTGTCGCGGATAGTCGTCACAAAACAACTGGAGAAACTCCGCACGGGCTTTGATGTCTCGAGTGCATTGTCGAGAGTAAGTCAGCTCGATTCTTTACTGATCTAAGATAAGACGCAGCTGTGGATTGAACGAAGAAAAAATATATATAACGAAGTTTTTCAATCAATTGTCTGTAGAATGAAATTAAAATACGCTTCATTTTTTTGCAGCGCGTTTGACATTGCTGGAAGCATGTAATTAGTTTCATCCGGTAGCGTGATCTGAAAATTACCCTGAAGATATCTTCATGAGACCAAATTTCATCAAGTTATAACGGCTGTGTTTCCATCGCAGAAACTTCGGTCAGAAGTGAGAATAAAATCTTACCTTAGAGAATAAAATAGAGAATTTTTTTGTCTACCGAAAGCCGTGGATCAATAAACACTTGATAACGATGAAATTTTATATCAGATGCTGGGATGCTGAGATATCTTCAGGGTCATATTGAAAACATAGCTGAAAATTGATACGACATTTGATAAGTTCCATTCGCGTATTTCATTGACGCTTTTTTATTAGAATGACATTCATAACTGTTGTGTGAATATGATTTTGTCGATCCGGCGTTATGGGGTGATAACTTGGATAAAGAAAATGCTACATTGAGGAAAGCGAAAGATCGATAAGCGGGTATTTGTTTTAAATTCGGTCCTATTGTGCCCACCGACTGAACAAACAGTTGTTCGTTTGTAATTCCGAACTGCCTCGTGCGTATACATATTTTCAATGTACCGCGTGTGCGGTACGACCGAGTCATCTCATTAATAATGCAGATAGAGTCGTGGATGCGTCGCGGGAGTGTTACCGATGTGCATCGCGTCTACGAATATTTGTGTTCAATTTCACTGCTATCGCTTACTCGATGTTTTCGTCGTGAACTCTCGATATGCTCGTGCGCTCTCGGTGAAGAGTTAGATATATATTTTTTTTACACCTCAAGCAAAAAATTGGGAATTTACGAGAGCACGATATGCAGACCCTATGCAATTCGTTGTCGCGTGGCTTTCACTTAAATTAAAACAGAGCCAGTGCAGCGATGAGCTGCATACTTGTGCATTGTACAGCCGTTCTTCTTCGTTTCTTTCGTCGGTTGACGCGTGTGTGCACCGATATGTTGTGGCCAGCGTCGCGTGGGTATTTCTGCCACGCGGGACGCGGCATCGCGACGCCTAACACAGATAACTCGTGCCTTCTTAAACCAACGTGAAACAAGCAATGAGGCTTAAAGTAATTTAATTCGAAGCCGTTGAAAAAGCATTATTATGTCTACAAGTCCACAACCTTCATGGTCACAGCTATTCGCAAATGTTTATTCGTGTTTCAAACGTCGATTACTTTTGTTTCAGAGCTTCCTCACCTTCGAATACATGCTGGGGGTCCGAGACACGTGACGGGACACCAAAATCGATACCGAAGCCAAGGGGCTAATCATCTTAATCATCATCGCTGTAAGAAATTTCTGTATAAAAATGTATACACGGTGTGCGAAGTTTTCCATGCATAGACCGACATATTAAATTTAATATACTGGTATGAGCTAAAATTGGTAATCGATACATCAAATCGATCTTTCCAGCTATGGTTGATATACCGATCAATTAATTTTATCCCATCTTTGTATATTAAATTTTGTAAATTAACTTCGTAATTTCGTATACAGTAGAACGTCGAGTGTCCGAACTAATTCGGACCGACTATCGTTCGGATAAGCAGAAATTCGGATGACCCAACAGACGTTGTTTGTCGAGAGATTGATATGAATAATAACATCTTCTCTTTATTGTTTTTGATACCTGTTATTGTTGCTTTTTCAACATTATAAGCGAGAGCGAGCGATGTCCCTGTTTCACCATTCTCGAGCTTACAAATAATTTCTCGCTTTTGTTCAAAGGTCAGTACGTGACATTTACGTTTAGAAGATGAAGCACTGAGTCTTTAACTCATTTTATAAACACAGATTCGAATGTAAATCGAACGGTAATCATAAAAAGGCGACTGTTTTTCTTCTCCTGTAAGAACTGCCGAAGAAAGCCACGAACGATCGAGGGCCGAGAGGACGAAAGAGCGGTATTGTAAGTCTGAGCTCGATACGACACGCAATAATGTAACGACAAAGTCGTTTGGAAAACTGAATATTCGGATAAACCGAATCTGTGTTCGGATAAATAAAATCATCGTTCGGATGATTGACGTTCGGATAATCGACGTTCTACTGTATTATTTTTGTTGCTAACATTTTTAACAGTGTAACATCTCCCAATAAGTAGAGACGCGCATATCGGCGTCGCGGGAAAATAACCGCAAGGTTTCCTCTATTTCGAACAGTGATTGTAGAATACTTCGTAAATTAGCTCGAACCGCTGCTGACGAGCGCGGGATAATCTTGTCGGTGATATTCGAGTCGTCTTATCGTTTCCTCCCGTGCACGAGGAGCAGCATATGTTGCCAGCTTGTTTAGCCCTGTATCCGCTACTGTGCCCAAGAGAAAAAAAATGCTTTTCAGTGAGCAACTCGTGCGTGTGAAACTCCCGATGACTTGGAGCTCGAAAACTGAGAAGCCATGTAGGCACGAAATTACATCGCGCAATTGAGGTCAGTGCGTCTGAGACAAGTAAATACTGCCTCACCGACTACATTACTGTCGAGATGAGAAGAAACCCCGCAGGGGTTTTCCTCGCCTCGGTCCACTTGGCTACTAATTATGTATTGGCAGAATCGATTGAAAACCATTAGAGTGGCTCGTTGAAGGAAACTTACTACAATACCAATGCTGACGAAAACACACGGTCTCGCGCGCGCGCACACACATACACTTGCTGTACAGATGATTGAGAGCAGCTGTGGATCAATCAATAGCCAATATACATTCGATATCGGACGACCTAATGAACTCTCACGATTATATCCGCGCAAACGCTTTTAGCTCGTTAAACAAATTTTTTTATCCATTTCCACAAGACGGTATTGTTCGAGATCTTCCGAACTACGGCGAAGAAGTCACAATAAATTCGTTTGCGATGTAAATTTATTTCTGTTCGTACGAGCGAGTTAAGAATCACGCATGGAATTTGTTTATGGTAGTATTGCGGAACACGGAGACGATAATAGCTTTGCTTTTTTTCTCACTTCTCGTAACGATACAGCGCGATGATCATGAGCCTATAAAAATATTGCGTTATATTATATACAATTTATGGTAAATATAATATAAATCACAGCTGGGCAAAGTACCAAAAAATAATTAAAGTACAAAGTATCAGAAGTACTTGAAGTATCAAGTACTTTTTCCAATCAGGTTCGTAGCGTTAAGCGTTATCTAGACAGTCATAAAAAAATTCAAAGATATGCACATAGCGTTTTCATTGTAAAAAATCGCTAACTGAAATTTCCACTTCTTTCTCCATAAAAAAAATCTATTCAAAAATTTCATACAAAATTTCATAAAAAAAAATTAAAAATGTCCCTCTTGTCCGTTCTCGTTTTTTGAGGTACTTTTTTTTATAAAAGAAAAACAAAAGGGGTGGGGGGCATTCTCGGTTTTTGAATGGCTTTTTTTCTAAAATAAATTCTCGTTAAAATTATACTTATTGAAAAGTATAGACAATATAGATAATTATATATTAACAGAAACAGGATGTCATGCTACTTATCGAGTATCCGTAATGTAAGCGTGTACTGAAAAAGTACTTGCACTTGGTACTTGAAATCGTAAAAAAACTCCATGACGTACTAAAAACTACTTTTGTACTTCAAGTATATACTTGAAGTACCAAACAAGTACCCGGTACTTTATGTACTACCCAGCCTTGATATACGTTATATATCATTCATAAGATATATAACTTATTTTTTATATCGTTACTCTGAGACACGAATTAAAACGACGAGTGATAAATTAATTTATCCAACGTAGTTTTTTTTTCTCTCTTAGCGTTCATCTGGTTATACGGTAGTGCAACTATGGGAACGTATGTATAATCTCGGATTTTCCAACCTCGAGCAAAGATCACTCGATTGCTCGCCGTTCGAGTGATGTAGGTCATTGAAGTTTCCGCGAGCGCTGGATAGTAGAATGTTGGTTTTTATAATAATCGTGAAGAACGCGCTCGCGTTATCATCGACTGCCGAGCTACAGAAAACCGCGAAAGTGCAGGCCTCGCGGGTTTGGGGGAGAGTTGCAGGGTTGTAATAATAAAATCACCGCCAAGCTGTTTTCCTTGCACCGCAACGAGAGAAAACTGCAGCTCTTCCGCTGGTCCCCAGGCGAATCTAACGGTGAGCGCGAGAGTTCATTACTCGACTCTTTTTCGTAGAAGTGCATAATTCTCTCGAGCATGAAACAATATTCGAAGTGAAAAAGTACTGCAATGCTCCAGGGCGTCGAATAGACGGGTTCAATTAGTTTAATTGCAAATCGATACATCTAGAGATCTATAAATCTTAGATCTGTAGATTATTATTATAAATCATTGTTATAGATCATTATTTTTGTAATTAAAAACAGCTCGAATATCCTTCGATTTTTCTTTGGCATTCTCATCCCGAGGTCTCCGAGACAAAAGCAAATGTCACAGCAATGGGCAAGCTGCCATACAATTTTCCTCGCGATCCCGCGCGGCTCCCGCACGCGCGTCTCTTTGTCGGTACAGTAAATGAAAGGAAAGTTCAAATTCAAAGTTTTATAGGCACAAAGTCGCTACGCGAGATGACTCGTACAGATTGGAATGCACGACTGTTTTTTTTCCTTTAAAGTAAACTATTGTTTGGACGTCCAAGACAGCAAGACAATAGTAGGCATCTTAATTTTCCAAAGGAGCTTCGGGTTGTCACTTATGCAGCAAACTTTACATTGTGAATTCGTCGAGAGGAAGAGCTACCAGGGTTCAACACACTTAACATCTTAATTATTAATGCCAGCCGAGTAGCTGTTGCTGTACATTTTGCATCTACGGATCTTTCTACGTGCCCAATCCTCGTTTTTCTACGAAAGATTAGCCGAGGTCAATGAACTCAAGTTTAAATCCCAATTTTTCCATGAAACCCGGTGCGCCGATTGTTCTATCTAGTGATAATGAAATCACTTCTCTCCGTTCTCTCATCGCTCAAATTTCGATATTTTCAGTTTATCAAAGACTCCACTAGGATGCAATTAAAGTAATTAAAAATGATAAAATGGTTTCTTTTTGCTAAGCCATCAAGAAACTTTTCGACAGCGTTGATCTGTCCGGTCTCTCTTGCAACGATTGCATCGACAACGTCCACGAACTCGACGAAACAAACGAAGGGAATTTGAGAAATTTCGTTTGCAGGCGTTTGGCCGGGGGAGATAGCACAGGGTGCCGCGAGTGATTAACCGATAAGACCTACGAGCGGCTCCTGGGCATCGATATCTAAAGCACACGTGCGCCGAATAACATCTTACGTTTATCGAGAGATAATAAATAGAAGATAAAGAAAAATAACTCTTGAGAGTTCGATCAATATTGGAATTCTTTGGATTTCTTTGATAAGCCCGAGAAAATACCGGGAAGGATGATACAATAATCTTAAGGAGTCCTGCGAGCTGTCGCAGTTGTTTTCTGCCACCCTTAGAATCAGTGTCCAAAAATTCCCTAATTGCTTCGCTACTATATCTGCAGTTCTCGAACCCTCCATCTATACGTACGAGGCTCAGTACTACCCGATACGAAAGAGCTCTTCCCGATAACACTGACGAACACCAACGTGCATTGTCTGTTTACTTTCGGATCATAATATTTCATGGCAACGCCCCGCATCCTTTAATTATCTACTGACTCATAAATTCTGATTTACTTTGTTGCGCGCGGAAGCTCGAGATCATTTGTTCTTTGTTACGTCACGAGATAAATTTTTTTTTTCGATCTCTCGATAACGTAAAAAAGAAAAAAATACAATTTCGCGTAGGAACATTAAAACTCTTTTTAGCCTGTGCTCTTTGGATAATTATTTCTCCGAATTATATAATATTTTAACTGCAACTAACGTTTGTTATATTGTGCGATGAAACTTGCCTCGAACTGCTGACTGAAGACAAATTTTGTTTATTATTTTCAGATAGCCAGTACTTTTGCCAGACGCGAGAGATAGTGCGTCGAAACGGAGTGACGCTGATGACTGACTTATTGGACAGTGCAACGTTGACGCACAAAAGCATAAAAGCAACGGCAGCACCGAATCGCCAGTTGTACAGAATCGCACACATGACTCAGTCGATGTTCGCCTTAGGACGATAGATTCTTGTCGTCGTCCTCGTGAATGACTTGCCAGCGTGTGCATTATACAGAGTTTATCTTTGAAAGTGCGGAGACGAGAGAAGGAGAGAGGGTTTCCTGCCAGCATCAAAGCGCGCGGCTGACCAGCAGCCACGCTTTGCCACCACCACCGCACAGCTACTTCGACCAGCAAAGCGATACAACTATCATCAGAACGAGTGTTCATCCAGTCGCAAGAAAACAGGACGGTCGAGTGTCACGCCTGGAAATTTCAAGCACGTGGACGGTGCACGCTATTTACTTATTATATATTATATTACTTATCGTCGCGAACATCTCACGTGCGTCAACATGTGAATTTCCTTTATTTTCAATTTGTAATCCATTCACGAGAACATCCGAACTCGTGGTTAATTAATATCTATGCATTTTTTTTGTCATTTTTATAAATAACTTTATTACATTTGATACAAGAATTGTTTCGACAAAACTCTCGTCAATTACAATTGTTCGGGAAAGTGATAGACTCTGGTTCGAAGTGTTATAATATAAGAGTCTTAAAAAAAAAAACGCTACGTGCTACCGGATTTGTACTACCGCTTGAAAGAAGACGCTTATCTCAAGACAAAGTACATCCGACACGCACGAGCGTCTCTTGACCCGACTACATGCTGATTAGACGACAATCATCTTCGCGGAGCGTTAGGTGCGGATAAATCACCACTACGCGTGGAAATGCTCGAAAGATATTTTTTATTGACTTCAACTGCGGTGCACTGTGTCACGAGACAGTGGATAATGTGATAGTGCGAAAACTATGGAGATTCTCTCCTAGATCATCCGTTAGATTTTTTTTTATTCGTCAGAGATTATAGAGCGGGACGAATAATTTTTTTTTAGACGTTCTTGGGTCTCATCATTTCGAGCTGCGAGCTTCCGGTACTCAGCCTAGCGGCATAAAACGACGTTGGAAGAAGGCGAAGAAGAATAAGAAGAGGAAGAAGAAGGAGAGCTGCGAGCTTAACCAGGGCTAACTACTGACCGCGTGTGGCGTCGCGGGAAAATTTTAAGTAAAAAAGCAGCTTCAGTCATGGCACACGCGAACCCACAAAAACGCCAACAGCCGCAGCAGCATCGGCAGCAGACGAGCAACACCAAACATTCGAATAACGGCACAACGAGAGAAGAAGAAAATGGTCTCTGTGAAGATGTTGGCCTCGAGGGACCGATGGATCTCGGGTCACCTCCACCGCCCGATGGCGGATGGGGATGGTTCGTCGTCTTTGGATCATTCATGATACACATCGTCAGTGAGTACGAAGAACACGACTTTCTCGCAACCTCGCACTTTTTTATTTCTCTGTAACGTCGAAGATTCAGTTTTCGATTGTTTTTGGTGGCTGGGCAATATTTTTTTTTAATATCAATGATTCATGACTATATCACTCATTGAAGAAAATTAATAGGAAACTTTTAAGCCATTTAATCTCACTCCCTTACGGTATTTACTTATTTTTCCCTATTGCACAATTTTATCTCCACATGCATTTATCGATGCATATAACCCACATAGCACGGAAATATTTTTGAAAGGTTTTAATAATATTTTATCAATATTAAAAAGTATTTGTGAAATGTTTTAAAAACATTTTGAAAATATTTTTTTGTCCGCTCATAATTCTTACATTGAAATGTTCCAGAAATGTTTCGTTTAAAGGTTTTTTCTTAATCCAAATTGCTTATGCATACCCCCATAAACACACAAAATTAGTAGAAATATTTCGGTGAAATATGAAATAAAAAATATTCCCAAATATTTTATCACTACGTTTCAGAAATATGTCAGATGTGTTGAAATTAAGTAATGTTTCTGAAATATTTCAGAAACGTTTCATTGGAATATTATAATAGAATACTTAAAATTATTACCTTCATGTATTTTAGAAATATCTTGTAAGATTTGAAAGACTGAAAATATTTCTAAAATAATTTCAAAATATTTCATGCTATATGGGAAAAGTTTACTTTTTTCCATGAGGGGAAACTAGGTCTCTCGCCATATCTTCCCATCACCCCCGTTGATGTCAACTTCAATTTGAGCGGTAAAAGTAGCCCCTTTTTTTATTAATCTCTAGGGAAATGCGGTGAGAATTATTAGTGCCTTGGCTATATCTTTTGCATCAGAGCGATTCTCTCGTAGAATTCACTCGTTTACGTTTAACGGAGACTCAAACTTTGACGACCCGGAAGAAACTCGCACAGAAATGGGAATTTAAGAACAATGGAGAAACGATGAAAATATATTAAGACAAACATAGAATAGTGGACAATTTTCAAGTACAGTTAATGATCCGTTTATTTATTTATTTATGCAATTATTCATGATCCGGAACATACCTAGCGCGGGATAGCTTCACAAGGGAATAATCGCAGTGTCGTGGCGTATCGTGGGGACTGGTGGGACCACCCAATTAGAAAGTTTTTCTTGCACAAGAATCGATTGCTATGTGTACGCTACGAGAGCTCGTTCGATGATACCCCTCGTCGTCCTTTCGCCAGGTATTATTGGCAAACTTTTTCACTCGTCGGACTTTTATTAAATCTCGAAGAAATATTGTATCGATGGCTTAAATTTGACGACGATAAGCCCTTCCGGCGTTGGATCAACCGATGATATAATATTTCACAAGATATATATCGAGGCTTAAAAAAATAAAAATTGACTCAAAGTGGCCTCGAGAGTTTATCGTTGGCCCATCGATAGAAAATCAAAGCTCGCGAACGCCTGTTGCCAGCTGGCGATAAGAATCGTCGCATTCTTTTTTCGTGTTGCGTAGAGCCAAAGAAAAACCGAACGAATCAACGATAGAATTAATTAATCATTATCGTTTCTCGATCGGTGATCTTCAACATAGATCTCATTTCCTGCAATATTCCGCGTGGGGATTCACTCGCTTTTCTGGGTTAATGAAAACTCATGATTGAGACTGAAATTACGAGATAATCGTTGAACCTTCCGTTTCGCGTTTATTGCGTGACCCTCTTGCGACCTCTCCACTCTTATTTCCGCCTTCCTTATATCTTCCTCTCAGCAGCGTGTCACTCGCCAGACGTTAAATGTCGTGCGAGTACATCGTAAATGCGAGTTGAAGGTCCACGAGGGAATCGAGTTTTATCGAGAAATGTCAAGTCTTTATTGCATTGTTAATTGCCCGAGAGACCTCCGACTTCTGTCGATGGCAGAGGCCAATTACAGTCAAGCTTCCGTGGCAAAGTATAGATTTGTTAATCTGTCAGATGATAATGATCTAAAACAATTCTCAAAGATTGGTGTGAATTTCCTTCTTCGTGAAATGGACTGATATTAAGAAAACAAAAACATTTCCCCGTAATAATAACTACAAGTGAATAATTTTTAATTTCCATATATTAACGGTTTTTATTTGTCTTTTTCAGCTGATGGCGTGACGTATTCCTTCGGTGTATTTTACCTCGAGCTACTCGATTATTTTCAAGAGGGAAAGGGTGCCACTGCATGGATCGCGTCGATTCTCGTCGGAGTCACATTATGCTCCGGTTCGTATATACAAGACTATATATTGAGCTTGGACAATGAAGAAAGAGGCAATCGTTCTCTCGTTTGCACTCGAGGCCTCCTATCAATGATAGGCGACCTCAATACATTTTTTTACCCGATTTCGCTAATATAACCACATTTCTTGTGTACAACAGGAGTGAAAAATCGACTATTATTAACCAATTATCATCATTAACCTGTGCGCATGCGCAGTACTGTTTCATAACTCCCAATTATTCTCAGATAGATAGGCTCCACGAAACGTACGTAGGTGGAGCAATATTTGCGACACGTGCAGCGATATCGCAAATATTGCGCCAACGGCGAACGGTTCGTGGCGCGTGTCTATCTGGGTTACTCCCGGGGGAATATTGGTCATTGGCGAATATAACGATTCTGCGACCCAAAAAATGTGCTTATTTTAACGAATTCGGAAAAAAGTATCGTATGATACACAGGAGGAAGCGGATTTTCGGGCAGCAAACTTCGCACGTGACGAAAATTCCACACTTCTCTCCCTTATAGGATTATATACAAAAATGTTTTAATGCAACGGGTAGCGGCATTAGCGTGCTCCAGAATGTCTTCTTTTTCTTAAGATGATTTCTTTTTTTTAGGTAACAAGTTACAGAAGACTCTTCACAATTAAACTCTTTGTTAAATGATCTCTTCCTTTTTTTTATTCAAGGTCCAATATCGAGTATATTCGTGAACAAGTACGGCTGCCGAACGGTAACGATAGCCGGTTCGATACTCGCGAGCTGCTGCCTCTTAGCCACCGTTTGGGCCCCGAGCGTTCTCGTTCTATACTTCACCGTCGGCATTGGAACAGGTGAGATTGTCCTTTCTTTCGCACAACCATTCAGTTCAATCTGTCGCACACCTTCGTTCTCACACATCAAATCTTTCTCAATTCGATTCGTTTCTAAACTGCAAACTGAAGCGAGGAATACAATTCTCGGCACGCGTAAGGTAAGAGCTTGCCTGTCGAGATGATCTTGAAATTTAATGTTACTTTTTTGTTCGTTTGTCAATTAAGTTGATAGGATTTGTGAACCAATAGCAAATACACGAAATTGATTTTTTTTTATCGTGTAAATTTAGGTTTCGGATTCGGTCTCATCTATCTACCGGCAATCGTCAGCGTCACCTGTTACTTCGAGAAATATCGTTCGCTGGCAACGGGTATAGCGGTCTGTGGATCAGGATTGGGAACTCTGGTTTTCGCACCATTCATTGAGTATCTCATTGGCAGTTTCGGCTGGCGAGGTGCGATGATGATTATCTCAGGGATCGTACTGCATTGCATAATATTCGGTGCATTGTTCAGGCCCCTGGAGCCAGTGAAGCCGGTCGTCTCGATTCCCATGAAGGTCAGTCCCGGATGATTCGCAATAAATGTTCGTCCTGATCAATAGATCAATAAATCCGACGATTTTTTCAAATCTGACTTTCATTCATCGTTAGGATCTCTCGAAGAAACCCATGATAGGCAACAGACGTCAGTCAAACGAGTTAGTTGTAAAAAATGGATTCGGTAGACCGCACAGCGTGAGCAACGTTAATGCCAAAGAGCACCTTCTCAATGGCCACGGCGATCCTACAAACGTAATGAGAGTCGCCCTTAGCCAACCGATCCTTATATCGAGAGGAGCTGGACATCACGGATCTGGATCCGTCGGAAGATCCTTCGGAAGCGGTGTCATGAATCGACGGGACATATTTTATCAGGGAAGCGTCGACAATGTTCGAAAAAGATCGTGAGTTTATTAAATTAATCAATTTTTTTATTGGCGTATCGATTATGACTTAATTATTTTATCGTTCATTATATATTTTTTATCATTTCAGGGAATCTTTTGCCTGCAGCGAGGATAACATGACGAGACGAAGAGCCTCACTGAGAAGCTTGCCGAACGGTACGGCTCACAAGCAAACCGAAACTTTCGAGTGTCTTCCGTATGCTGAAGAAACTATGGGAATTCTTCATCAGATGCTCGAACTTTCGTTATTGAAGGACCCAGTTTTTTTGCTATTTATGCTGTCGAACTTCTGCACGAGCATCGGTTTCAATATACCCTACGTATATTTAGTGGTGAGAAAACGTTTAAAATAGTGTATTATGATCCAAGGGAGAAAAATACGCAATTTTCGCCGAGGGTGCGGCCTGAACGAAGCGAGGCGAAAGAGAAATCACATGAGGTGAAAACCCGCTCCCTTTCGTGTAGCATACGATCAAAGTTTCGAGTTTCGGAATTCTCAAGTATAACTACTTGGCAGCGTCTCGCCTAAAACAAAAATTAAGTATTTAGCGTCGAGATGCTACCGCGCCTCTTGATACTTTTCCCGGCTTCGTTGAAATTATCCCATTTCTTGCGTCGTAAAATCATCATTTTCGCCAATGTTCATTATGCCCCCCGGGACTAACAGGGCTTGCTAGAGAATAATGAAACAGTACTGGGTGTGCGCACAGGTTAATAATGATCATTGGTCAATAATAGGCGATTTCCGGTCCGTATTACACCGACGGAATGTGATTATTTTAGCGAAGTCGGGACATTTTCTTTTTTGCTGCACTGCTATTACATCTCGTTAATATGATAAGTATGAATTGATTGAATAGCTAATAATTTGTAATTCGGAATTTTAGGCTCAAGCGGAAGAGCGCGGAATACACACGGACGTATCGAGTTACCTGCTCGCTGTTATCGGTATCGCCAATACCGTGGGTCGTATAATTCTCGGTTACGTGTCGGACAAGCCGTGGATCAATCGTCTTCTAGTCTACAACCTTTGCTTGACTGTCTGTGGCCTATGTAAGTTATTATTTATCATTTTCCCGTACATACGGCAATTCAATCGTCTTCGGATCTTAACGCGAACGAATGTATATAACTCTGTACGTACTTATTGTCTTTATCTTTTGCAGCAACAGTATTAAGCGCTTTTTGCGATTCGTTTGCAACATTTGCGATTTACGGAAGCGTTTTCGGTTTCACTGCCGGTGCTTACGTCGGACTGACGTCTGTTATTCTAGTCGATTTGCTCGGCCTCGACAAGCTAACTAACGCATTCGGCTTACTGCTGCTCTTCCAAGGCTTTGCGTCTCTGCTCGGACCACCGATTGCCGGTTAGTTCAAAAAAGCGTCTACAATAAAATTATCTTTCCGACACTGAGACATATTTTCGTCACTATATTTGTCGTATTTTAATTTTTGCAGGATGGTTGTACGACGCGCTTCACTCTTACGATCCAGGCTTTTTCGTCGCCGGTGGAATGATAGCTGTCAGCGGTGTAATGTTATTTTTAATACCGCCAATACAGAGGCGCGTGCAGAGGAAAGCCGAGCGGGAGGACAGATTAAAGGGGATAGGTGTAATGTCTTAGCCCGAGATAAATATACATGTTTTGTTAAAAAAAAAACTTGACTATTCGACGTTACCTGCATTGTTGCTGCTTCACTAACAGAATTGTTTCCTTGCTAATAGATTTGAAGGATCCCGCTTGAGATACTCTCATTCCCTGGCTTATCCGCAGTCGTAGCAATGAGAGCGACTCTGCAACTGCTGCTGGCATTACAGCGGGCGAGCTGCGAACACAACATATCTACGGATCGTCTCGACAGCTGTACCTCCTTCAAGTATCGAAAGCTTCGTCGCTTTCGTGTTTCCACTGAAGATGTCGTGCAACTGTTTCACGGCTAGAGTTCTGACTCAAAGAAGATTTCTGCAACGAACGAAAGTTACTCGATCTCTCGATGAATTAAGGTACCGTAAAGAAACCGTGATACTGCAGTACCAACTTCCCCGAGCGATTAATTATATTATCAAACGAAAAGAAATAAAATACAGAGCAGTCGTGCCGATCGATAAACGCAACGAGTACGTCGGCGCATTGGAACGCACGATTGAAGCACACCCGTTTTCTACGATCGATACACCAAGATAATTTCAACGATTGTACAGTAAATCAGTTTTATTGTACAATAAGGCCGATCGATCGATAAGCGCGACCAATAACGTGCCGCTGTTCGACGAATGTTTAATTAAATCGATCGACAGCTCGGGAACCTAAACAAATCATGTTATGTTTTCTTCGGTAAAACAGTGGTGGTGGCGATCGATTGCAGTGCTTTTAAAATGCGGTAATCTAAGAATGACTATTTAAAAAAGATCCTTTCCTTGCAATTTTTTCTTGTTCTAATCTGCATTGAAAAAAAATATATAAAAATTTGGTCCTAAAAAAATCAGTTAATCGATTAAACATAAACCGGATTCCGTTTTTTGGATTCGAAGATAAAACGAGTTTCGGCTGTACAGTCAATGTGACTATGTAACTGAAGAGTATCGTGTGCCCGCAGCTGAGAGGTTTTTCGAGTATAAAAATATTTTAAGATGTATGACATTTCCGAGTAACGGAGGGGCTATCGCGGATAACTCTCGCGTAGCCGGTGCCCAAGGGGTTATCGGTCGTTCGGTACGTCTAGCGGGGTCTCCGAGTGTACAACAAACTCGGGGATCTTGTAGTGGCGGCGACCCCTGGCAACCGCGATATCGCGCGTCGCTTCGCCTCGATGCGCCTCTCTTGTACTCTCTCTAATAATAATGTATACGAAATGAATTTTCATCGAGGCGTAATAGAAGCGTGGCCGGAGATGAGTCCCGAGAAAGACGGAGATTGAGAGAACGAGGGAGGGAGAGATAGAGATATAGCGGACGCGCGACCGACATTCAAGTCCAACTTCTCGCGTGCTTCGCCAAACAGTTATTATTATTATTTATAATGTATGCATTATCTCTCGTCTTTTGCTCTACGACGATAGTAAGCCACTGTCTCGAGAGTACGAGTGTACGATTGGTGGTGCATTCCTCAGCTCGTACTTGCGAGAGCACTAATGTCGAAACATTGATAACAGAAGTTTTAGACGAAATTCGTGTATTTTCAAGAGGCTTAATTTTTCAACATTAGCTCAATGATCTTTGGCTCGAATTTGAAAAAGGCAGAATATTTCTCTTTATCTTAAAAATCTAAATTTTAGGTAATATTATTCGTCGATACAATACTCATGTTTTTCGGTGCAACGAAAGGAGCGACAATCTACGATTATTTTGCATAATTTTCTTAACGATCCTCGGTCCAAATTTGCAAGGGGACATTTTTTTTTATTTGCCCATAAAACCTATACTTTTCGGTAAAACCATTAGTCGATACGAGAGTGAAAAAGCAACAACGTGTTTATCGTATGAAATTTTGACACGAGGCTCACCCCGCATTAGCCACAGCCCGGGTAATCTAAATCACGCCTGTACCAAACGTGTACTAAACCAGTGTAATACAAGCAGTATGTACACGAGAGAGGCATTTTACATCTGTCCGACTATCTTCGTTCGCCCCGCGGAGTTTCTTCGTTTCTGCTTTCGTGGTACAAATAGCCTCGCGCGATATACCGGGCCGCGAGCGAGCGTCGGCGTTCTCTCATGTCTCTTACCGTTGGACCGCCGAGGACCGAACGTGAGATGGCATATATCGCGAGTGTGAGACAAGTCTGAAAGAGATAGAAACAGGGAGAGAAAGACGACGAAAAGGCAAGGGAGACCTGACGATGCCGCACCCGATGTCGGGTTTTAATCTATTTCCTTTATTTCTTCGTCAGCGTCCTCAGCGTCTTCGTTTCGCTTCTTCTTTTCTGACTTATTGCTTCTTCTTTTTTAATTTTTTATTTTTGTTTTTTTATTTATTTATCCTTTTCACGGCTCGCGCCCTGCCGAGAGTACACGAAGCCGGCGTATCCTCCTTCCTGCAGGGAATAACGCGACAGGCGGGAAAAAGAAGACGATGAAGGGAAGGAAGAAGGGGAGAGAAGAGATAGAACGAAACGAAACGACGGCGCAGAGACACATTAGCTATATTCCAGGTTTGCATGGCGGAACGCCCCTGTCCGTGCTTCTCTCGCGCTTCGAGTCGTCCTCTCTTTCTTCTTCTCGTCCAACCGTCCCGACGCCTTTTCCCCTCCGACGTTTCTCTCTGTACAGTGTCTCTCGATCTCGTACCAGCCGTTTAGAGATCGCAAAAGCTCACGCTGCACGCCCGTAAATGCACCCGAAGCTCTCGCGAATCTGTAACTTCTATCCGCAATATTTTATCGCGACGAGAAAACCGGGAGAGCGAAGACCTTCGACGGTAGGGTTTAGGTGTAAACTATAATTTAGGAACTTCCGTCACGCGACATCGCTTCGATGATGTACGGTTTTGAGCTCCTATCGTGGTTACTTTTAATAATCTTTATGATGTATTTTTGTATTTGGGACGACCGTATAGTTTCTGGAGTGAAGAAATTAAGTAACAAAAAATATTATGTGCGTTTGCCGTTGTCGCTTCTGGCGCGGGTTTTCGTGTAAGAGATCGAGCTAGGAGTAACATTCGTTGGAGATTAGGTGGGAAAAATATTTCGGATACGGCTTTGAAGCGATGAATGAGGTTTTTTTTCGACCCCAAAACTTGATAAAGGTTTGATTGCTATTTTTTGAGGAAAAATTTAAGGGACCGATACAGTTTTTACGACCGTGTATTTTCTTTTTTTTCTTATTCTGAATACGAATTAGATCGTTTTGACTTAAAGTCAAGTCCAATATTGTTAATTTTCGAAAACTATGTTTTTTAAAAAATGTCTTGTTCGAATGAACTGCTTCACGAATAATTTCCACCTTCAACCTTCTGCATCCTTTGATGCCTCAAAGCTGGGATCCATTCTTTACTGCCATTCAAGTTTGTACTCTTAACAATTTTTTTTAACGAACTGTAATGATGAATAATTGAGAGTGAATCGATTGTCGCTTAGAGCGGGCTGGAAACAGCGTTTTGGAGCTTAAAGATCACAGATAGTGGAGAGAATCCCGTAAGGGTGGTGCACATGCTTTTACCGAACCCTCGTCTCCCCTTTTGAGACGAGTTATTCGTCGCTCTTCTTGCCTTTGCGGAGGAGCGAGATGGTAACTGTTAATTTATTAGAAGCCCTTCATCACAGTGCGCACATGCTAATCGAGCGAAGCACCATCCTCTTCGAGAACCCTGATGTTAGCTGATGGTGCGGCTGAAGGCTGTTTCATATAGGTTACTCTATCCGTCCACTCGTCTCTCCCAAGCCGGCGAGAATAAACGTCTCGCGGACAAGTTACTCGCCAGAGGGATGCGCAAAATCTCGGTCTAATGAAACTCTCGATATGCAACACGATTAAACTCACATTCTCCGTACCAAGAGCCTCGCGAGGCTAATTTCTCACCGCCTTACTGAATTTTTCGCTGGCTTATAATTAATATGATACATATATTACGATTTATTATAATATCACAATTAACATGTCATTTCATAATGTAATATAGTAGCAGATTCTTGCGGCTCAGACGCCTCGCGTTCTCGCTATGGATTATGGAATTTAGAAAACGGAAATTTAGATTTCCGTCGATGAGAAATCTCATTTTTCACCCGGAAGTAACGTCGTATCGGAAATGCCAGATGATGCGTTAAATTCGTGTATGAAATTTTATTTACTATTATCGAGATGCTGTGTGTCCTAAAACGATTTTTGATGGTCGTTCTTTCGAGTCGTATAGCTTTTTCCTCTCCCTATCTCGCTTAAAGTACAAGATCGGTATCAAGAGACTTAGCCAATTTTTTACCGCCTCACTGCATTTTCCGCTGGATTATAATTATTATGATATAGCTATTACGATACATTATAACATTAAAATGAATATGTTATATTGCAATATAATATATTAGCAGGTTGTTGTGGCTCCGATGCTTCGTTCCTCGCTATGGACTATGGAATTTAGGAAACGGAAATTTTGATTTTCAAAGATTTACCGGAAATACGTAAAATCCAGTTTGAAAATGTAATTTTTATACCGGATGTGACGTCATATCAGAAATTCCAGATCATGCGTTAAATTCGTGGATAACATATTCTCGTATCGTTCCCCTCGAAGCCGAAAGCTTTTGAGTCAAACTCCTTGCCGCTCTAATTCCAGGTACTATTATCGAGATGCTGTGTGTATCCTAAAACGATTTCTTTTTCTTTATTTTTTTTTATCGTTCTTTCGACGAGTATATTTTTTCCTCTCCGCGTCTCGTTTAAAGTACAAGAGAACGGGGTGTCGGGGAAAGTTGACACGGACTTCCCGGAGAAGTCGTCGGTATGAAGCAGCTCTCTCGCGGCCTCTCCCTCGGAGGCTGCCGCGTGAGTCTGTAATAGAGTAACTTAGGGGCGGAGCTGCGAGCGCGAGCCCTCGAGGGTGTATTCGTATTTCAAAGGACTCGAAACCGCAACGCCGCACGGTCCTCATTATGTTGTAAGTGTATATAGAGTATTATATGTATCGTGAAACGGAGCTCGTACATGTACCGATATACACGCGTTTTGTGAGAACTCTCGAGGGCTCCTTATATGCGCACCGCGCGCTTACCGACTTCCTCGCAAGTGTCTCTTCCTCTGTAGGGGAGAGTTCCCAATACTTTTCGCACATAAGATTCATCGCGCGACGAGCGTCGGCTAATTATAAAGAAATATTAGTTTTTGTAACGTTGCGATATGTCGCAGAGACAGCGGCGAGATAAAAGAGATCCCTTTGAAAAATCGAAAGTAAACGAGACGCGCGATCCAATTTCCGGGGGGTTGAAGAGGAGGATCTCCCAGTAGGCTGATGCTTCTTCGCGCTTGAACGATCGTCGAGGTGAACGCGACGTCGGGCGTCCCGACGTCTACGTTTACGAGACACTGAACTTAAGAGATGGTTTAAGACATTCTATAGAATTGGTTTTCCAAGCAGAAAAAAACTTTCTTATCGTCGTTTAAACGTCGAGTAGAGTTCAAGTTCCTTTGGATAGAATTTTTTTAACTGTTAATTACATTTTTATATATTTAGTATCAGCGTGTTAGATGATATTAATATTTGATATTTATATGAAAATTTATCTTTATAATTAGTAATTAATTTGTAATATTTCTAGGCAAAGAACAAACGACAACGTTTTTATAATTAAATTTTATTAACTTCAACAGCGAGGTGAAAAGTTCCTCTGAGCAACGAATCACATTGTACAGTCGATTATCATTGAAGAGACCACTAGAAAATTCATTTTTTTTTGTTGTATTTTTTCTCAACCATCTAGTGCCGCGATCGTCACTGTTATAATGGTAAAACGATCGAGCGACCACTGACAAGAGTTCTGCGACCGATGATTCGGATCGATCCATCGATCTTTCGGATTGTCGAAGATCTTCGATGTTCCCTTCCTCGTACGATCGCGCGATCTCCGCGCAGGCTCCGTCGACGAGGCGAAGGCATCCTCCTCCTCCTCGTCGCACGGGGAATTTAATCAGCCAGTGAGGAATCCGTCCAGGGTTTCCGGCACTTTCCTCTTTCGATCCTTCGAGCGTTCTCGCTTACGAGTACCGCCGAATTAATTCGCTATCAGCGAAACCAGTATTGCCGCAATTGACCGGCGGTGGAATTCGTACCTGAGAAAACATAAAGAATCTTTCAATAAACAGTCGTTGGGATAAATTCGATATCGACGAAGAACCCGGCGAAACATGTCATCGCGAAGGGCGGCGTGAAAATATTAATTTCTCGTACGGGGCGCAGTAGAAAGCGCCGCTCGTGTCCGGAGTGACATTAATCGTCGTTCTTTTCTCAGTGTCAACATGCCCGGTGACTTTTATCGCCGTCGGAGCGTTTCGCGACGAGGCACGTGAGCGTTAAATTTCTTACGCAGAAAATCGCTGCAAATCGATATGGTGCGAAACGCGTGAAAAATCTATGGCATTGCACGGCTTTGTCTATTATTCGTCCTTAGCCTTGGAGTATTTTTTCTTATATTAATAATTTATCCCCATCTCAAGGCGTTCTCAATTTAACGCTTCGGCTACCGGGCATCGACACTCCGATGCGAGCTCATGTGAAGCTCGAGAGCCATGTGTGAAGCATCCTTTGGAGAGAAGCGGTAGCTGAGCGGCTTGTCGCGGTCAAAGGACTCTGATGTCGCGCTAGACGACGACGACGAGACCCTTCCAGGAAACTCACGAAAATCGAGACCACACTTATCTCGTTACGTCAGGACGGGATGATTTGTACGCGTGGCGATGAGAGAATTTCAACCCTCCCGGCGTGGCACAGCCTCGTAATTCACGCCTTTCCGCGCAGCGGACGGATATCTTTGACGATTGGAAATATCAAAGGATATACGGGAAATGAGGTAAAACGAGCAGGCGGCAAAACGGCCACTAAGTCTTAAAATTAGAATTTTGTCAATTGAATATTTCATGCTATGCATGAAAAGACAAGTTTTAATGAAGGGTATGAAATTAAGTTACCAAGTCTTCACTTTTATTTTTACATATCTATAATTTTGTACTCAAGTAACTTTTCCTTGCATTGCTGCGTTCTGGTCTGTAGAGTGTAAAGAAGGCCGTAGCAAAAATTCAAGAAAATGATTTCATAAAAAATCATTCTAAAAATGAATTAGATCAAGAATGTACGAAAAAAAATGAATTTGCTCAAAATTAGTTTGATAAAATTAATTTGTTCAACGAAATTTTGAAAAAACGTTCTGAACAAATGTTTAAAAAACTTTGCTTTCGATCGATAAGTTTTTGAATTATTTTTCACACTTTTCTTGTGGAAGGAACATCAAAAAACTGAAACAAGTCGTTTACAAGAGAGTTACGACGGTGTCCGTTGAATCCCTAATACCTCTTTTTAGTCGAGGTGCTCGTTTTGCCCCAGTGCCTGTTTTCCCCCATTTCTCTCACTGCAATCTAGACACCGTTAAACTGGTGATTAATTCATACCGGGATAAAAGGATTATCTTTCAGTGTAACATTACAATTAATTTTTTTCGCTATCGCTGTGTAAAAGTGTAAAATTTAATAACTCGACACAAATAGTTTAATTAATAATTATTTAATAACATCATATCGACCCTTTCTCTCAACAAAATATATATATCTCATGTACAAGCTCGAAGAATAAAAATTTACACCCCCGTTTACGCGCATAGGACGTATCGCCCGTCAATTGCAAGGACTGCCGGGTTGACTTCCGGTAACTTGCATCATTACCGGCTGAAAGGCCAGTGGGCTAGTCGCGTTTCCAACGAGACCGGAAGTCGAGCCGTTCGTAACCGAAGCACCGGGATGATTGTGGTGATGGTGGTACAGGGCTGCCGAGGCGTAATACTGTTGGGGATGATGCTGGTGAGAGTGGTGAGGGTGCAGTGAGTGATGCTGATCGTTGTGCGAATGATAGACGTTCGACAAGCGTTCTTCGACATTGTTATTGTTATTCGATTCACCGGCGTTATCGTTATTGTTTCTATTATGGGTATTATTATTGTTGTTGTTGTTGTTATTATTGTTATTGTTACTGCTATTATTGTTATTATGATGATGACCGTGACTCTGAGGTGTTGGATGATTATTGTGACTGTGAGGATTATTGCTGCCGGGACACAGAGAGGACGAAGAGGTCGTCGATAAGGTCGTTGACCCCGGCGTTCCAGGATTCGGCAGTGCGGCGATACTCGTTGCCAGAATATCGTGGACCGTGTGAGGACTCGGCCACTGAAGAAGACCGGAAGTCGCCGCGACTCCGGAGGATCCAATACTGAGGGCCGACAAGTGATGATGATGTCCGATGGGGTTGGTCGGCGTTGGTGGCGATGGCGATAGCTTGCTCGTCGGTGCCGCAGCCAGACCCACTGGAAACGCACCGGGAAACACACACACGTTCACAGTTGATCAAATTTTCTTCATTAACAATTTAGGAAAAAAAAATTAAATAAAAATTCTTTAATTTACCCAGATTTTATACGAGTAAAGTTTTCGTGAGGGGAACTGGGAAAGCCCGAGGGAAGAGAACAGGGAGATAGAAGATACATTGGGGGTTCTTCGGCTGTGGCGAAACACGTATAAATCTTTTGTCCTCCGAGAGAGCGAGACGACCGAGATAGATAGGTATTTATACCGAGCATGCCTAGACGCGTGTGCAGAGACTCTCTCTCAAGTTGAGGTTGCTTCCCTCTCGAGACGAGAGGTTTTCCCACTTGGGATGGAGATGCAAGAAGAAGAAGTAGCGTGGCAGCGAGGCCCGCCGTGGCACGCGGCGGGACGCGAGCCGGGTCAGGAATGACGTCGAAATGCCCCAGCTCTCGAGCCTGCAGTTAGCTACAACGAGGCTTGACTGCTCTCTCTCGCGCGTTACCCCTTTCCGTCTACCGTGTATCTCTCGAGTATATCCAACTTCCTTTCATTCTCACTTCATGTTACATTTTGTCTACGACTCCTCGGTCGCGCGAAATCGTAACTCTGCAGACTACCCGTAACGAAGGATCTCGCTGTTTCCTACCAACCCTTTCTTCGTTTACTAAAATCACCCGACAGAGAAGCTATCGAAGGGGTTTACTAATTTTTTTTACAAGAATCTCTATAGTATATTGAAAACAAAAAAAATCGTTTTATCAATGAAGTTTTGTCCTTACAGTGGGGATCTTGTTAAGACTAATCATTCTTATTTATAGTCTCGACCAGTGAATGATGGAAATTCTTCGTCGATCCAATCGCCGAGAGTTCATGAATCAGAATTTTTTTCTTAACTGACCTCAATAATTTCCTCCAGATCTTCAAGATCGAGACGAACAGATCGAATAAGTGAAAAAAAAATGGTAGGATGAACGTACAAATATGATCCACCGTTTACTAGTCGATAAAAAAAATACGACGGTAAAAAAAAAACGCACCTTGGTGATGATGATGATGATGCGTGACCGCAGCGGGCGGTGCCGGATGATAAGGCGTCGGCGGGTAGGGTACAGGACACAGAGCCGCACCGGCAGCGGCAGCGGCGGCGTACAGATGATGGTGATGATGATGATGGTGAGCCGGATGATGATGCGCCGGATGATGCTGATGAATAGCGGCGGCAGCGGCGGCGGCCGCTGCCGCGGCTGCGGCCGCTCCGACCTTGTTCCTCAGGATCCTCGATATGCTCGATACCGATGGCACATTGTACTTGTCGCAGACACCGTCGGACAGCAGTCGATCGCGTATCTCCCACGCGAAGATCCCTGGATCTTTGAGCTTCAGTTGCTTGATGTACTGAACGACTTTGGGCGTCGTGACGCGGGGCTTGCTTCCGCCTATCGCACCGGGCAGTATGCTGCCGGTCTCGTGATAACGGGCCAAAATTTTGCTGACACAACCGTGACTCACTCGCAATTGTCTCGATATGTCGCACGGCCTTATGCCCAACTGTGCCAACTCGACTATTCGCATTCGAACGGCATTCGGAAGTGGCCTGCCGTTCACGAATACACCACCGAGCTGATTAACTTCGCCGTATTGCTGCTGTTGCTGCTGCTGTTGCTGCTGCTGATGCTGCTGTTGCTGCTGCTGGTGCTGACCACCGAGAACGTTGCTACTGCTTTCTGCAAAACGAAACGAAATTCATCGGTTACATAGCAGTTGCGAAAGGAACCTTCGTTATTGGCATTACATGGTGGCAGTGTTTCCTCGGAAAAAAATTCCCTGACCTTCCCTAATTTTTCCCTAACTAATTGAACATGTTCCCGGACCAAACTTTTAAGGACTTCTATAAAAAAAAAAATTCATGATGCAAATAAACATGCGTGATTGTTTTATTAATGTTTACTTGTTTCCTTTCAAAATGTTCTCAATTTTTTTTCCAAGGCTTCGCTTTATGTACTTTTTATTTATTGTATTTATTTATAGAAGCTTCGGCGACGATCTACTTTTTCCCTGACTAATTTTGAAATTCGCTGATTTTTCCTTGATTCCCGGACCAACATTTTTCCCCAGACTTTTTTCGGTTCTCCCGTTCTTGTCTGACCGCATCCACCATGTATTATTCCCGCTGATAACGGTTTCAATAATATTTAGCGCTGATAGACGATTTGGATTTTTACGAAAACAATAAAATAAACATATGGAGTAAGGCCGAGAGCTGCGAGGATGCTGCGAGAAAATTTACAGAGAGTCGGTTAAATCGAGCGTGGACGAGTGTCGTTCGTGACAAAGGGTAGCCGATGAGAGTCGACGGACTCGCCACTCGGGAGACGACGAAAGAAGGATCGTCGAGAGAAATTGTCGCGAAAGAGGGAAGAAGATCGTTCGCGAAGTGCTCTCCCGCCGTCAGCATCAGACAAGGAAACGAAGCGCATGTACACGCTCTTTGGGTCGCTGCGCCAGCTTCCCGAGTACTCGTGCGTGTCCGTTCCACCAAGCGTTTTGCGACTCGCCCGTATAAAATGGTCGTGGGCCTTTTGCCGGTCGACCGGAGTCCACGAAGGCCGAATTGCACTCCGTGGCTGGTGAATCGCACATGCTGGGTGTGTAATACGGTAACGAGACGGGGTCTCAGCTGTATTAGTGTGCATTAGCTTGCAGCGATACAGCCGCCTTAAGCCGCATATCGAACTTGATTACCGGGTACCGTGAGGGGGAGGGATTATGGTCCATTAAAAAAAAGCTCAATAAATTTCTAGTTTCATCTGTTCGCCGAACTCTGTTCGACCGACCATACAGTTGCGTTATTGTCAACAGGGATAAACTATACGCCAGCTCGATATACAATTAAGACGAGGTTTTTCTTTTTTTCTCCCCGTGTCTCGGGCGATATATTATTTTTTTTATGATCCATTCACGTACGAAATGGAAAAAGAATTAATGAGATCGAAGCTCCAGAAACGTTTTTGGCTCCCTCAGCCCTTTTTATTTATTTTTTTTTCTCACCGATACGGAGAAGTCCTTATGTGCGACTGTTAAATTCGTTCTTGTGCCTCGTTTTTGTTTTTTAGGGTCCTGGTCAAGGGACTCCGAGGCGATGAGGTTTCGATCGTGGGAGCCGATACACGCTTTATAGAGTTATGCACCACGTGTCATCCGATACTCGAGAATCGTCGTCGTGACAAATTAGATCGCGTGCAATAATTATAATCGTGATTCGTGACCCTGAAGATATCTGCATGAGACTGAATCTCATCGAGTTGCAACAGCTGTGTTTTCCATCGTACAAACTTCGCTCTGGGACGTTCACTTAGAGTGTTCTCTAAAAAATTGTTCACTCGTAGAATATTAATATATTAACTTGTAGAATATATTCTACAAGTGAATAATTTTTTTTATCTTTCCTAAAGCAGCGCATTGAAAAATACTTGCCAAAGATGAAATTTGATGCCACTCAGATATCTTCAGGATCATTCGGAGTGGAATTCGAGGAGAGTTAATTTGATGTTTTCGAAAGTCGGAGCAATTAATTTTCGATACGCTGACGTCTCCGGAGCCGAATCATTCCGCGCTGTCGCTTCTCCGTTCGCGGGGCGATTTTGCTACGCGATCCGCGAGAATTCGCGGCACGCGCACTAAATCGTGTTTCGCGGTTCGTCGTACCGGATTCGCGGCCGGCGCTCCGAAAATCCGCAGAAAAGTTCTGCTGGCTAACTCGAGAACACACGTATGCTATTACATACACATAGGTGTAATATGTGTGTATACGTAGAGACGCGAGTACAGATGCGAGAAGCTCGCGCTAATGAGATGCATGCATCGGAAAGGTTTAACGGGCGTTGTATCGAGCTGTGAAAAATCTCGAACGGGACTTCGTACAGTAAAACAGCGAGAGAGATCGAGCTTCGGGTGTTTCCAGAGCATACAGAGAGTAACCCTTAATTAGCGAACTACTGCCCTGGCAATTGCCTCTAGCTACATTCCGTGCGCGTTGCGCCACTCCCTCTCGCATGTTAGTCCGCCCCTTCGGGTCGACTTCTGTATGTCTCGGTCGCGCGAGACTCTCGCCTCGGAAACAAGCGCGGCTTGAGAAAATTCGGTATCCGTTCGATATATTTTCGTATTTCACTTCGGGGAACATACCGATGGAATGTCCCCCGGGAACATTCCGATGGAATCATTCGTTCGGAAAGTGTGAGGGCGGCGATAAATTTTTGAAAATTCATTGCGTCCGGCATGCACGCACGGGCCGGAAGTCTGCATTCCGTGGACATTGGATCTCGAGGATGAGTCCTAGACTTTGAGTAGGCTGAGAAAAAAAATCACGCAAATTTGGTGAATTAATCGAATAAGAAATTAATTTGTCTCGCCATTCGGTTGGCGAACAATTAATTTGTTGGCTCAGACGAATTCATCGCGTGGCGCGTATTTAATCACCAAAGGCCCACAATATTTTTTTATCATTAAATTAACAATTTTTACCATAACAAAATTTTAACATAAGCGAGAAAAAAAATTGGTGCTTTCAGTACAGACGACGCTGGTCCTTGAGGGGCTTTGGCCGCGTTTGGCAAATGCGTTGGGCCATTTCTGTCGCATCCTTCTTCGGTACACTCAACGGGTCTAGTATTCTTGGGCAAACACGAATGCCGACCGGGTCGCCGGTTAAGGGCGCGGAACGGAAAATAAGAGTGCAGTATATTAAAAGTAGTACGCTCCTCATCGTACCAAGTGTAGTTTATACTCTCGCCATTCTGTATACCTATATGCAAACACGTGCGCTCAACTTTCGCGGATACGATAAATAAGGGCGAGGGCGAGGAGCGAAGCCAGAGAGGAAAGAATAAGGGGCACAGAGTGGTAGTAGTGCCTCGCAGTCTGAGATTCTCGGAAGAGTTTCGTCGGAGGCCCGACGCGTTTTTGCCGTCGTCACCGTCGTTCGCCGCGACGAAGAGATCTCGGTCTCCACTTCGTCGGCTCACCCCTCTGTGATACTCCGTTATATATTTCTTTTTTCAAGCTATGCATTTTTTTCCGGGGCCTTTAATGCTTCGGGCCAGTCCCGTCTGGGATCAATGATAATTCGTGCAAATTGATTTTTGTGTCGATAGATTTTTGCTACGTTCAGTAATGGAATTGAAAATGGGAAACTGATTACAATTTTTGTTTTGTTAATTCGTTAAATCACGTTCAGAAATAGAATTGAAAATGGGAAACTAATTATTATTTTTTTTTGGGTACACCAAGCGGCAGATTTTTGATCAACGGAACGAAATCAAATATTTTCTCGACTAATTTTGCGAAAAGTGATTTTTTTTTAATTTCGTTACCGCCGGAACTAAATTACCTCGTGAACGGCTTCCACAGCTACGCTTTCGAGCAAGAGCCAACAGCGATCGAGACGGTAAATGTCAATGACTGCGAAACATCCATTTAACTCACGATATCCGATACACGTATCACAATTCGAGAAATAAACCTGCTCCGACATAGACCGAGGATTTATAAATTGTAAATGTTATAATGTTTACGATACAATATCGTTACTACCGCCATAAGCGCGCGGTGCGACCGGCTCTCGCACACTTCGATGATAAGAGTTTAATTACCGCGGCGTACGATTCCGGCGTCAAAAGGCGCCATCGCCAATTACTCCGGCGAACTTTTATTACAGTTTCTTAGACGCAGCATCGCGGCAGTGTACGTCGCCGTTTTGCACAGCCCGACACAGAAGAGAGCTCCGCTCTAGAGAAGCGCTCCCTCTTTCATACCGATGATTTTTTTTTTTTTACAACCTACATTGAATCCACACGATAAAAAAGGTTTGTACATGTAGCACACATTCCTTTGCCACAAAAGTCCACAGTTTTTTTATTCTTCATTTTACATTTTTTATATTAAGTAAAAAAAGTTTTATTGACAAAAGATGATGATAAAATTATCAATAAAAGTAATTGTGGACCTTCGTGGTGAAGAAATGTTTGTTAAATGTACGAACCTTATTTTTACCGTGTCTGCTCTCCAATGCCCCCATTTTTCTTTCACCCCTCAACTGCATCGGCCGATGTAAAAAAAATTTATTCGAGCTTCGAATTCGAACGTATAACGAGAAAAAAAAATTAATTAGATTTCACACACCGACGCGTACCAACGTACATAAGCGGCGGGCGTATGTAATATTATTAGGCATTTCATTTAATTTTTTTTTTTTTTCGTTAACTTTCGGCAACGTACGGGTGCGCTGGAGCGCGTTGATGAATGGCCGAGATCAAAGAAACCGACTGTGAGCCGGTCGCAGTTTACACGCGTGTAATACATGTGTTTAACCGCGAGGCAGACTCTCCACAGCTACACGAGCAAACCCGTGTAACGTTTTCATCTCGTTTCTGTGTGCGTGTATAAACTGGATGACTGTAACGTTTTTGGCTGTGCGTAGTCCATTTCTGCTCGGTGTATTTTATAGACAGATAGAAGACATACTCTTCGTGTGTTTTGCGAAGAGCTCGCGTGCACACGCGCGTGTTCCGTGCGTATTATCATTGCGGTGCGAGTAAAAGTTGTATATAAGTGGGACATAAGTAAATGGAGTAGAAGTGGGCGTGTTCGTAGGTCCGAGTGATGGATGTCAGTGTCACCCGTTGAACATGTGCTTTATTTAGGTATACCACTAACGCTGGATGCGCGGCGGGCGCAGAAAAGGGAGCCCGGAGTATAAGGAACCGAAGGAGCAAAAGAAAATCGAGACGATGGGGCTAGCCGGCGGTGTGTTTGTCTACCATCTAATCCACTAATTATCGAAAGTCTATGTGTGCGTATCCCGAACTTTGGCGTGCTTCCCGTGTCTAGCAAGACGCGCGACGGATTCCCTTCACGAAGTCCCCGACACGATATACACCATTCAGCGTGACATACGGGCTTCGGGCTGAGCTTCGCGATAGTCACGATTGTCTGTTGTCGCGTTTTAAAGTCTTATGCTTTTAATTAGCTTCATATTTATCGGTTCATTTGTTCGGAGCAATATTTTTTTATATAATATATAATATATAATATATAATATATAATATATAATATATAATATATAATAATTAGGTTTCTTAATGTAATATATTGGAAAATTATTTTGACAAGTATTTGGATAGGATAATGTTTGAATAGATCTTTGAGTCGGTGAAGAGTCGGAGCAGCGAGACCGCTACAGAGTTGCTACGATATTCATTGGCAGTGGTTATAATGAGGATAAAACCGCCTCAGCTCGATTGGAGCTTAGAATCCGATACAAGACGCTCGGGGACGAAGGAGACGAACCGTTAATAGTTCGAGAGTGACGCAAGAGTGATAATGATCGTTTCGGTCGTACACAGAGCGGTCTTTTGTGAACCGGGCTCGCCTACTGCATCCCGGTTGCCTGTGTATCTATATGCCTGTATGTGTGGTTGCACATCTATGTATACCCGACAATATATGTATATACGTCTGATCCGCTGGTATGTAAGTTGGTATATAAAAGCGCAGCTAGACTCCACGAGTGGGTGCCAAAGCTCTCGATCCAATTACCCACATGACCAAACTCATCGTATCATGTAATCGTTAACTTTGTCTCGCGGAGAGCAGTTTTATTTTAGCGGGGTCCTTATTTGGTCACGATATAGGACACGTTGATATAACTCGACGTTTAATTGTGTAACAAACAAAACAAAAAAATATCGATAATGCGATCGATTAATGAATTCATACGAACATTAAGATTTTACCGCGTGACGATAGAACGGAATAAACATTGCATCAGTGAATTAATGCTTATTCGTACTATAAACCATTCCCGATCAATTAACACCTTGCCTAATGAGCAAGAATGAAAAAAAATCTGATATCAACCGCTGTATAGCCGAGGAAATAAAATTTACCAATTCCGTAACTCGATACCGACGATATACAGGTATACAGGGGGGGGGGGGGGGGCACTGGACAGCGGAGACTGAGATTTTAATGTGCCTTTCTTATAGCATTACAGAAGGCGAGAGCGTGAACTCTGAGGTGAAGAGTTAATCAAGCGGTCCGGTGAATCAATCATGCCCGATCGTGACTATTATGCGCTGCCCGCTGTGTTACTGTAATCCTTTTTCTTCTTCAACCCTTTCGTCCTTTTTCTCCCGTCCTTCGCACGTCCGACACCGCGACAGAGACCACTCTTCGCAGCACATGCGTGCATCGACCATACCTGGACACAGTAATACAAGAATATAATAACAATAACAATAATCATCGTCGTATAATACCCGTAAAGAGAATTGGCTGGTGATTTTATTAGCGCGGTGCGAAAACCCCATCGCCTTTTCGTTGACTCGCACGCTTTTTTTTTTAATTTATTTACTATTTGCTTGTTATTTGTTCGCTCTCGGCTTTACCTTTTTTTTTTTTATATCGAGATATTCATATCGATAAATAAAAAAGCGTATGTGCGCATGCGCGAGTGGTCGACAATCGTTGCGGGTAACATGCGCGCATGCGCGAGTTATCAACAATCGCTAAAGATAATATGGCCGTCGGAGACGGCGCCGATGAGTCCCAAGCTCGTTAGGATGAAATCCGTTTCACGGCGAGTAACTACTTAATTTCGACATGTGCATATATCTCTGGTCGGAGAACGCAATCGTTCTCGAGTTACGATGCGGCAAGGGGGACGGGAAATTCGAGAGGTAAATATCGTCCGACGACGGGGTTTGAGCATTTGGGCGTTAGGTATTCGGGCTCGGGCTCGGAGCAGGCAGAGAGGCAAGCGGGTTCGGAATAGAGGAGCAGAGACGTGGTCGAAGGGTTGAGAACGCGTTATCGGATAGAAATGTCGATCGGGATTCATTGTGTCTACTTACACGTTACTCATCTGTCAAAGCACACGGCACGCAGTACAGTACAAACACATCCGCGGACGTAATTTTTTTTTTCACTGCTCGTTTCTGAACGTTCTACCGAAGCTGAAGCCATATGCATTTTTTTCTTTGCTCACTCTTCTTGTCGCATTTATTCCAATCCCAGACTCGTTGCTTGTGCAGTAACGAAAGCACGCAACAGAAGCACAAGTACGACGCTCCGGAGCGGTCATAAAATTTTATGTCGACTCAGTTTTTATTACAATTCGCACCGGCCGATCGTCTGCCGTATGTCAGCCTCGTCTCTTTGTGCAGGCAACGAACCGTGACTGTATACCTATATATATATATATATATAAGTGTATACAAACACGGTTAGTGCAAAGTAGCGCCACTTCATTTTGATGGGAGTGCCAAATGCGGTCATTATCGAAAGCTACAATGTAGACAACAGTGCGCTTGCGCAACTCTCCGACCGAGCGCAGGTAACATGGCCGCAGCGACCGTTACATCGATCAGTTTTTTCGACAGCGATCCTCGTCGTATTCGAATGAACACCGCGACGCGTGGCAAGCAAGACTCCGATATTCACGTGCGCGGCTATCCCGGTTTGTTCTCGAGTCGCGCGAAACAACGCCGGTTCTCTCTCGCGCGAGAGGTGAAGGTCGCTTCGGAAAACTTTGTGAGGTAAACAGTGCGGGGACGTCGCGGGCAGTCGGGAGCGAAGCGGAGCTCGATCGATGAGCGAGTAAACAAACCAGCGTTGGAGAGCTGAAAGATGCTAAAAATACGGTTAAAAGGCCAATTCAGCTGTGCAGGTCGATTCGCGATACATTCTGTGGTATTCGTGTGTACAATAACTAATAATCGTTTTCGAAAAAGTTTTTTTTCGAAAAGCGGACTGGCGGACCGGAGCTCGACCGATGAGCGAGTAAACAAACGCGCGTTAGAGAGCTGAAAGATGCTAAAAATACGGTTAAAAGGCCAATTCAGCTGTGCAGGTCGATTCGCGATACATTCTGTGGTATTCGTGTATACAACTAATAATCGTTTTGGAATAAGATATTTTTTTTTTGTGCATCTTCTCCAACGTTCTGACCAGGGCACAACTCCTCCCCCCCCCATTAAAATTTTTCGACAGGTCGCGACGCGTTATAGTCGCCATTTTTTTTTTGTCACGTGTAACGGTTTTTCTCACTCGCTTTGCACGTTTTTGATCGATTATTCACGGCTTTTTTTTAATCGTAGATTCACGACTTTTCTTATCGCACTATAATTCCGCGTTCATGTCAAAGATAAATGTGTACGTCATCGAGTTTGGTCATATTTTAACGATTTTTTCATATAGCGACAAATATTTTCACTCGTGCTCCTGGACAATTTGGTCAAAGCATTTTCGACGTTTAAAATTCGTACTATAATTCCGCGTTCATGTCAAAGATAAATGTGTACGTAATCGAGTTTGGTCATATTTTAACGATTTTTTCATATAGCGACAGATATTTTCACTCGTGCTCCTGGACAATTTGGTCAAAGCATTTTTGACGTTTAAAATTCGTACTATGATTGAATGTCAAAGATAAATGTGTGCGTAATCGAGTTTAGTCATATTTTAACGATTTTTTCATATAGCGATAGATATTTTCACTCGTGCTCCTGGACAATTTGGTCAAAGCATTTTCGACGTTTAAAATTCGTACTATAATTCCGCGTTCATGTCAAAGATAAATGTGTACGTTATCGAGTTTGGTCATATTTTAACGATTTTTTCATATAGCGACAAATATTTTCACTCGTGCTCCTGGACAATTTGGTCAAAGCATTTTTGACGTTTAAAATTCGTACTATGATTCCGCGTTCATATCAAAGATAAATGTGTACGTAATTTTTTTTTCATATAGCGATAGATATTTTCACTCGTGCTCCTGGACAATTTGGTCAAAGCATTTTTGACGTTAAAAATTCGTACTATAATTCCGCGTTCATGTCAAAGATAAATGTGTACGTTATCGAGTTTGGTCATATTTTAACGATTTTTTCATCTAGCGACAAATATTTTCACTCGTGCTCCTAGACAATTTGGTCAAAGCATTTTCGACGTTTAAAATTCGTACTATGATTCCGCACAGGCAGTATAAAAATGGGTGCACGTAGTCGAGGTCACAAATATTTATATTTTCTTATTATTTAACAATGGTGTTTTTTTTTTATATTAATCTTCTTGCGCTTTCTAAGTACGCATGTTTGCCATATGCACATCCTTTCATCTTTTTTTCATTTTTTTTTTTGTAGTGTCTTCTAATTCGGCAAACGTACTATGAAATTATGTGCACGTGGTCAATATTAGAAATATTAATTTTTTTTATGGTCATCTGACAATGGAATTGCTTTTTTATTATTATCTAACAGATCTTTTTTTTTTAGTAATTTTCCTGCGCGTTTTAACAAAGCATGTTTGCCAGATGCACCACTCGTTGTATATTTTTATAGTGTCCTCTAATTCGGCAAACGTACGATAACAACATGTGCACGTATCGTCGAATTTAGAAATATTAATTTTTTTAAAATGATTATCTAATTAATAAAGCATGTTTGCCATACGCACCACTCGTTATATATTTTTGTAGTGTCCTCTAATTCGGCAAACGTACGATAACAACATGTGCACGTATCGTCGAATTTAGAAATATTAATTTTTTTAAAAATGATTATCTAATTAATAAAGCATGTTTGCCATATGCATCTCTTTTTATCTTTTTTTCTTTCTAGTGTTCTTTAATTCGGCAAACGTACTATAACGACATGTGCACGTATCGTCGAATTTAGAAATATTAATTTTTTTTTAATGATTATCTAATTAATAAAGCACATTTGCCATATGCATCTCTTTATTTTTTATCTAGTGTTCTTTAATTCGACAAACGTACTATAACGACATGTGCACGTATCGTCGAATTTAGACTTTTTTTTTTAATTATTATCTAACAATAAAAATGTTTTCTTACTAACTTTTCTGCGCATTCCAACAAAGCATGTTAACGATGCACCTCTTTTTATCTTTTTTGTAGTGCCCTCTAATCCGGCAGACGTACTATAAAAATATGTGCACGTTGTCGAGATTAGAAATATTAATTTTTCATTATTATCTAACAATGTAATTCCTTTACTAATTTTCCCGCGCCTTCTAACAGAGCACGTTTGCCATATGCATCTCTTTTTATAGTTTTTAAAAATCTATCCTCTAATCCCAGTATAAAAGTATGTTCACGGCTTAGAAATATTTTATCTATTTTTATCTATCGATAGATTTTTCCCGGCACGTTTTCCTGGACGTTCAGTCGAAGCGCGTCTCGATCCTTTGCCGCGTTTCGTAGAGTGTTTGCGAGCGGCCGAGGGTAGGTAAACGGCACACAACGGTAGCCGCCGGGACGGCACGGAACACAGATCACGGTTGAAAAAAAAAAAAAAAATCCTGAGTAGTACAGTTATTGTTCGGGACGAACTAATTCACTGTGTTTAACTAGGAGTCCTCTGTCAACCGAAGCGTCCACGGTAGCCGGACGAACGAGGCAGCAGACTCCACAAACTTGCCCCGCTATTTCCGAAAGCTGTGTTTGATGTTTATATGGAGCAAACAGTACTAATTGAACGCTAATGAATATTCTTGTGGTATTAGCAGGGTTCAGGCGCCACCGGCGGTTCGTAGGAATTTTTTTTCATTCGTCTATGCAGAACAGCTGGCATTCGTGTGATCGATAGTCAAAAAATGTTGCGAATATCATTCCGTCGGTACTCGAAGCGTTGGGCGTAGAAGCGAGCTTTCCGTCGTACGAAAACGCGAATCGTACTTCCTCGTCGACAAATGGTAAAAAATAAAAAAATTGAATCTCACGACTTGTATTGGTATAGACTATTGTTACCAAGTCAAATCGAGGAGTTCGGGATGTAGAAGATAGATATCGAAAGTTGAGGATTTTAGGGTTGCGAAGTAGCTCAAACAAGTCAGTGTTAGAAGTCGGTAAAAGTGTTTTTAGAAAAAGTGGCGAAGGTGAATTAGGTTTAGAAGCGTTGACTGAGGCCTGGATTATCAGTCGGACTCAACTGGGGAGTGGAATCGAGTAGGCAAGTTCGCATTTTTTTTCGAACCATAGAATAACTTTGTTTGTCGCTTATAGTATGTAAATAATTATTTTATAAATTTTCAGGCACGTGATTCAATCTGGACTGGCAATTGGATCGAACGGGTCGCGTAGGAAATTCGATGGTGGTGAATGTGACAAAGTGGTGAACGTGAATAGATTTAAGCGTTGCCTGAGGCCTGGATTATCAGTCGGATTCAACGGGAGTTCAGCAGCAAATTCGAGCAGGCAAGTCGCCATTTTTTTCGAACCATAGAATAATTTTGTTTCTGACAGTCTATAAATAATTACTCTGTATTTTCAGGTACATAATTGAATCCGGATCAGCGATTGGATTGAACAGGTCGCGTGGGAAATTCGATGGTTTCCGGAAACGATTTTTTAAACGATAAAGAATACTGCAAATGTCAGTGGCAGGGATGGGCAACATCGAATTAAAATTCGGACTTCAATAGTTTTCTATTCGAAAAAGTATTTTAATTAGGTATCTAAATATTTTTTCGAGTGGTTTTCCATTCGAAAATGTATTTAATTGTGCTTTTAAATACAGTTTACGTGTGGAAAATCATGCAAATAAAAATTTTTATTTGATGGTGCCCATCCCTGGTCAGTGGTTGACAAAGGACAATTTTTCGGATTAACGACTTTGCATTTAAACCGGGCTAAAGCGGCGACGGCTTCACCCGGTTGTGCAAAGACCTTCGCCGGTGAGTTTGAGATTTGCAAACTTTATGCGCTAACGCCTTAAAGAATATACATCGTTGCATCGCTGACGAGATCGAGCCGAGCAAATGTCCATTCAACGCGTTTGTTTATTGATTAATCTCCGACAATGTGGTGCTGGGTCGATGATAATAGCACTTTGTTGCTGATATAACCGGCTCGCTCGAGATTTATTAACGCTTTATGAATTGGAATCAATGCAGAGACTGCCACAGTCTATAAAATCGTTTTGTATGTAACGAGCCAACGGGTTTGTGTAATCTGCGCTAGTTACTGGCTTCGAGTAGCGGCTAATCGGTCGTTTCAGCATCAAAGGTCATCGCGATCGCGTGGCGAACCAAAGTTTCGTCGAATATGTTAATTTCGGCGATTGATCGTTTCCCTTCACGCTCGACGAAGCGATAACGCTTACGGAAAAGTTACTCCATATATACACTTTTTTATTTTATTTTTCAAATGTTTTTATCTATATATATTTTTTTCATTTCAATGTGCTTGAAGATAACATTTGCTGTCGGTACAATAAGTAAATACGACAATCTTAAATGGCAGTGATTAATTCGAATATCTCACCAAGCACGATCGGGTCCATCGAAAGGCCGGAAAGGCAGCCGTCGGCTATTCTCAACGTTAGCTGCGTGTTTGCAACTTTGTTTATTCCTTCTCGTGAAGAATTCAAGAAAAAAAAAAGTAAAAATATTGTCTCTTCGACGTCGCGATTACTTTTCACCTCTCCTTATCGAGCACAATCATCAATTGAATCACTGTCGCAATAACATCGACAATTCATTAACACAGTTTACACGTAGCTCGGAGCGGCTCCCCCTCGTCGTTGTGTCAAATGTCAGAACGATGATGCTTGATCGAAAAACAAAAAAAAAAAAAAATAAAAGTAATGACACTCGTTGACGAAGTGAAAAAAAAAAAATAAACAAACAATTATACAGAAAAAAAAAATTGTTTGACGCGGACACGGTCACTGGTACACAGCTCGCCCTTCACTGCCTCACTGACTGAGACGACAGATTTACCAGAGCAGAAATAAGAAATCTCGGAACGCTCGTGAGCGCCTCGGTCCTCTTTCGCGGTCCTCGCTCTGTGTTACGCCTCGCGTCCCGCTGAGACCGAGAGAAGGGTGCCGGTGCGTGCTCGCGCACACAAGCACGAACCGAGACCCACGTTAAAATCATGCTCCTCCCACTGGAGACACACCACGATCTCCCACCCACGCTTCGATTCGCTCCCGACAACACGCAATCCCTAAAGACCATTAAACCACCGAATTAACTCCAAAAACAAAAGATCCCAAAATTTCATGATTTCTCGATTAAAAAAAAAATATAATTCATCTCGGTTCAAACAATACACATTCATGCGAAGAGCTCCGTCGAAAACGGAGCTTGAAGCTCCGCCCTCGTAAAATCACGATTTCCCTCACCACTCTCTTTCTCTCTGTCTCACACACACACACACACACACATCCTTATTTCCCGCTTCGTCTTCGAGACAGTAAAATCCTGACGAGAACGCCGAAGTGTCCGCTCCGAAGCGTAGGTGGTGTGCAGCCAAAGGTAATTCCATTGGCTGCTCGGAGCAGCAATCACTGTCGCGTGGGTGTTCGCCAAGGTGTTTAAGCACACGAACGCTCGCGCGCACAGACAAAGGTGTATTTCGAGCGGGAAATTTGAGGCGTGTACCTCGACTGCAGAGAGGCGGAGTTCACGATCTCACGGTCCATTGGGACGAGCACAAGCCGTGCTTGCAGAACCCCGAGTACGCCTACTTCTGCTCCGTTTCGCTGGCGCTTGCACGAGAGCGTAGACTCGAGAGTTGGTAGGGGATATTTTCACATTGCCTACCTGTGTGCAGATCGCGTGCACCTGTTGCCGAGGGGAAAAGGGATGAAGTGCCTCTGACGATTCAGTCTTTTTCTTGTTTCTTCTTCTTTTTTTTTATCTTTTTTTTTATTTCTATTTTTTTTTTCCTGTCTTCCTCTCTTTCTCTGAGAGGTTCCTAACGAAGCAGATCCTTTCCGCGGGCTCGTGTGTCTCTCCACGCTTCGACAACAATTGGCTCGACGTCGTCGCGACGACGACGACGACGACGACCGAGCCCGAGATATATACACCGGAGTAAATGTTTCTACGAACGTTTAGTAAAATTATCATAGAATTGGCATGGACGCATTGTTCGCTGCTCCACAGTGGCCGGGATGCAGCGCTGATTTACATGCCGCTGGGCGCGGTCGTCTCAACACTTCGCGGTTCATTAACATAATATGCATTATAAAGTGAGAACCGTGTGATTGTAAGGTACTGCAATCAATAACGCTTGGACGTTTAGCGAGAATACATGAGCGCGGAAGAAATTCGACGCGGTTTTCGATGTGGAGTGAGATTTATATTTTCGTCGAGAATTAAATATCAGTCGCGATTTTTTTTTATCTTATTTTTAACGGTTGTTTGAAAAAAAAAAATAATAATTACAAAAGGTCGGATATGACTTTGCGATGAAGATTGATTACCGGTAATTTTTGAACGTCAGGAACATTTTTTTTTTTTTTTATAGCGAAACTAGACTGTTGTCTGGACTTTGAAATACGCTTTGAATTAATCAGGCGAAAGATTTATTGTAGGTTGGTGCATTGTCAGGCCCGGTTGATACGCTCGACTTATCAACGACTGGGTCATCCACCTGAACGATTAATCTCCCTCGCTGAACGGAACAACGCGAGACTTATAGATAATCGTGGTACAGCCGAGGTGCATAAAAGCGTCGGAGCTCCCCGGGGGGGGGGGGGGGGGGGTTACTCTAGTGAGAAATGGTTTATGGGATATTGGGTATGAAATGAGCAAAGGACGTTTCACACCGCGAAGCAGGGAATTATCTGGCTTGCAGCCCAAAATTCTAAATTTACGTTGACGCGGTGAGAGCCGCGCACGAGCGGTCACGTTATAACCACATGCGGGTGAGATGGGTGCGTGGAGATGTACTCACGCACGTAAAGGGGCGTGGCCTGCGTGGCGCGGCTTCTCGCAAGTTCAATTTTCCAAGAATCGAGACCTCGCAGGATGGACGGGAAAGGGGTAAAAGTCACGCGAAGAAGTCTACGGCTAATCTCATATTCGACTATTTAGTCGAATGTGAGATTAACTCATATTCGGAGCTCATTGTTTAACGCGTGAAACGACGGATGTTTTTTTCACACTATAGAAACACGGTAGAACACGAAATAGTTGATCCATGTTTAACAAATTGTCCAAAATTAATCCTGAAAAAAACATTCGGTCGGAATGAGATTTGAAAATCTTATTTTTCAACCGGAATTGACGTCATACCCGAAATACGTCACTTCGCACTGATTTATTTCCGGTATGACGTCACTTTCGAGCGGAAAATTAAATTTCTTCACCGCAAGAGACGTATTTCGCGTATGATATCACTTCGGGTTGAAAAATGAGACTTATAAACCGGAAGTGACGTATTTTCCAAATGCTATCACTTCGGGTCCAAAAAAGATATTTGTAAACTGAGAGTGAAGTTTTTCCGGTACGTTACACTTCCGGTCGAAGAATGAGATTTTCAAACCGGAAGTGACGTATTTGCGGTATGACGTCACTTCCGGTCGAAAAAAATATTTTTTAACCGTAAGTGATGTATTTCCGGTATAATATCACTTCCGGTCGAATAGTGAGATTTACGAACCAGAAGTGATGTATTTCCGGTATAATATCACTTCCGGTTGAAAAATGCGGTTTTCGAACCGAAAGTGATGAATTTCCGATGTGACGTCACTTCCGGTAAAAAAATGCGATTTTCGCGAATCGAAACTGACATATTTCCGGTAAATCGTCGGAAGTATAAATTTCCGGTCTCCAAATTCCATAGTCGGTAGCGAGGGTGCACGGAGCCACAACAACCTGCTAGTTCAACAATAAAATACCCAGCGACAGAGCATAAGCTTTCGGTGCGTTTTGCGGATTGTTAGTTTTCCGCGGGGTTACCCTGCCCGTTCGAGGCTTCGTTTAGCACGTAATATAACGCTGCCAGATAGCTATTTATACGAATGCAAAAGCATTACACGTATTCACATAGACGACAGCGATGTCAGTGTGTGCGTGTATTAGTTCACATTCGTGTGTACCCAGGATCGTAAATTTACACAAGCGAAATTCGTGGATGCGGGAACGGGTCGGCTCTCTTAGCTTCATCCTCTTCTGTCTCTTCGTGTGTGCGAGAGGGCCACGCTGTGGCGGAGCCGCTGCACCGCACGCACGCGAGACATTCGGAACCTATAAGCGCGCAAATGCAAGATTCTCTTATGGCTGCTGGCATGGCGTGGCGGCTTAATGGCTCGCGACTAACGTTCAGGGTCGGAGTACGCGCCCACGGTTCCCCGTTCCCGACTTTCCGTATAACAGACACTGCGCGCGTCCGATGTCTCGGAACCGCCGAACGAAAGTTTGCTCCAATTCGCGGTGAGATAACTCGGACCGGAGACCCCCGGCATTTCCTGGACATCCAATACAGTACTGGGGCTGAACGGTCATTCTGTTGCAAATGTTGCAAACGATCCGGAGAACGATTTCCACTCAGCTAAGCTGCTACCGAGTCGCTCCCCATGCGAGACAGCCGAAGAGCACTCGACGCAGTTGCCAAATAGCCTGATTGAAATACGCCGGTTTTCCTCTTAAACGGATATTAGCAAGAAATTGACCCGATAGACTCTAATACATACATCAGGGAAATTTTGGTAATGGGACAAATGTTAGCGAGATAAAATTACTGATATTGACATTAATTGGATTATTATTTTTCATTATTTTGACGATTATTTATGGTATAAAGCGGTTTTAGTTTCATTAAAAAAAAAAAAAAAAAACGTAATTTTGTAATTCACATGATATTAAGACGGTCGAGTTAACGCTGTTTTATACTATAATTTGAAGCCCACCGGTTAATCCCTCTCGATCGACGATCTCGATAAAATAGTCGTACACATAATTACTTTTCTTTTTTTATTGCAGAAGTTATTAATCATCGATGGCGATTAGGATGATTTACAAAACGGTCGAGATTAAAAAATAACGTATATATCTATCGATAGGACAATGAGAAATATATCTTTTTTTTATTTTGCGTTAAGTGGTGAAAAAAAATTTCATCGATGAAACTTACATTGTCGAGTAAATTAAATGGAGGAAAAAAATGAAAATGCTTCTTAACCTTCCGCGAGTACACGTAGAGACGTAGAAATCTGTGAACGGGTTTTTTTTCGTTCTTCTTTTTATATATATTTTTTTTTATTCGAACGATCATTTATCGTTGCCTCGGCTTTGACGATCATAAAAAAAAACCGGACGCGCTCTTCCCTTTTGGTAGGCACCGCATGCACAGTGTATATTATATACAAAGTCGGTGGATAAACATTGAGTGCTAGCCATTGTTCTCTTCCTCTCGTACTCGTTCCTCTTCCTCCTCCTCCTCCATTTCCTCTTCGTGCTCGGCCTCTTCCTTCGTCGTCTTATCGTTATCGTCGTCGGGCTTGATAATCTCGCTCGCAGCTACTGGTAGCAGCGGCAAGTCGTCGCTCTCGAGCTTCGCAGTTATGTCGAGCGATTGGTCTACCTTTATCGATAATTGATCGTTTGATACTTTGGGATCGGGATTCGGATCCCGATTCTCTTCACCCTCCTCCATAACGGCGTGTGAGATCTCGTCGCTTTGCGAAGGCGCTGCTATGCCATCGAACTGCTGCTGATGCTTACCGTAATTCACTTGGGACTCTATCAGTTCGAGTTCATCGGCCAGAGCTTTTTCACGCCGCTCGACTTCCTCTGTAACAAAAAAATGCATGACAAATTAGTCTCCTCAATTGTTGAACGAAGGCGCTAATGGTTGATGCTTCAAGATTCGGGAATAATGGGAGATGAGGTAGTACGAATTCGTACCGTGAAGCTCTTTGGAACATTGCTCGAGCAACGTATCCGTCCGAGGATGTTTACGCTTCGGCAAATAATATATCGCGGGTTGAGCGCGAGTTCTGATGAACGATGCGAGCGGTAATTGTGACGCTCGCCACTCCTGGAATTGCTTGCTTCTCGCGAGTTTAGCCTCTAGAGCGCGAACCTCCGCCAACTGTCGCTTCCGCGAGAGGAACAACTGTTGCCTCTCCCGTCTGAGCTCCTCCTTCTCCCGCCTTCTCGCTTCTTCCACTCGGGCCTCGACTTCCGCTTTTTTGTCTTCCTGTAATTCGAAAACATTTCGGGAAAATTTACACACAAAATTCGTCAAATTTGTATGCATAAATTGTTATATTGAATTTATTATACAATTGAGGTAAAGTGAATTGTTTGGTATATTAGTTACTCCCAAATTGCTTCATCAATTTTACCAAGGATTCATTTTAATTCATACTTCCATCTTAAATTCAATTAATCGATTGTCATAGAAAAAAATCATCCACTATACGTGACTAATACGTGATTGAAGAGAAACGTTAAGACTCACTTTTGCCTTTAGCTTCGTTTCCTCCTGACAAAACTTCTGAAGAGTACCGAGGAGGGCACCGAACATTCTTTTATTTCGCTGCCTACTTCGCTCGTCCACTCGCTCGCGTCTTATCACTTCCTGACGCGATGGAACTTCTCTCGGCGTTGCTATTACCCTGGAGGGAACAGCTGGCTAAAAAAAGAAAGAAATCCTTATATATTATTATCACAACGCGGTTATTACATTTGCACATTCGAAATGTTTGTACATTCAAGAAACATTTCCTGTCCTCTAAATTTTTCAATTTCTTTTTTTTATTCGACATTGTTTTTGCAGTTAAGAATAGAGTTCGTTGACAAAAATGTAATTGTAAAATTAACAGTATAATTGCCAACGTTCGTGGATGAGAAATGTTTCTTGAATGTGTAAATCCTTTTTACTATACAGATTACACATAAGACATGTGGCCGTGCAGTTCCAGATCAGAGATATTATCAATATCTTTACCGAATCAGTCAAAAGTGTTATACTGTTTTTGTTAAACTCTTATAAGTATAATTAAAGTTTTTCATTTTATTTTAGAATTCATTTTTCATTAATAGAGTTTATTGACAAAAGTGAATTGTAAAATGAACAGCGGAATAATTGCTGACCTTTGTGAACAAGAAATGTTTCTTGAATATGTGAACCCTTTTTAGTGTACAGATTACAATGCATGTGGCATTCTAGCGTTAGGTCAAAGGTATTATGAACATCTTTACCGAACCAGTTGCAAATGTTATATTGTTTCCGTTACAATCTTACAGATACAATTAAATATCGTTTTTTAAATTCACCTTAATGGTGTTGTCATCTTCGTCGGCACTGTCATCCGCATTGGACGGAACTCTGGCACTGAGACGACTGAAAACAGTCTTTGGCTCTCCCACAGGCGCTTGCCAACGTCTCTTGCCACCCTGATCATTATTTCCAAAATCCAAGCCTCCTCGCTTTCGATCTTCCTGTAACGGCCTCTTCTGCGATAATCTATTGTGTAAATAAAACAGAAGCAAACGTTATCGATTTAACTGTGAACAAAGATTTTTTCATAGTTTTCCACAATTTTTTTTTTCTAACTCGCGACAATCGTATAGGTTAGGTTGGCAGACTTAAAGAAAAAAAAACATAACAATGAAACGTTCGGCAACGTGAAATTATGAGGTTTTCGGCACTGTCTTGTAGGGTCGATTATTGGGCGGTTTGATTGAGCATTGTTTCGATTATCTTTATTAAACGAAAACATACCTGGGCGGAGGTTGTGCAGAACCATTTTCCCCATCGGGAAGATCCCGGCCGAGTATCTTTCTGATATCCCGATCCAACCCTTTGAGACCATCCCGCGCAACTTCCAATTCGGCTTCGAGCCTCTCGGCTCCCCACGTTTCCTTCGCATCGAGCCTTCTCATTTCATTAAATATTTTTTATTTCACTAATTCACAAATTAACTTTTCGTTCCGATGCATCAATGCCGGAATTGTTGTTGGACGTTGGCACAATGTCAGCCATATGCAATGTTCTTTTTTTTTCTTGATCAATATACGCAGGGAATAAGCTAACCACGATGTTGGCAAACTTGGAACGATCGGGACTCGTTCTTTAGGCGGGAAATTTGAATCCCAGCCATTTACTACATCCCAATGGTATATTTTAATTTAACGGTACATGGTATATTACATTAGAATCGCTCAATACGTCGGTAGCTCAGCTCGCACGTTTGAGAAATCGTTTAGAAAATTGTGAAATAGTAACATGAAAGCGGGATTCCATAGTGAGTCACCGATGCATCATTTTCGCATAATCACTAAAATTGCTGCATTAAACATCAGCCTAATTGCATATTTTTACATGCACTTAACAGTCGGTCGAAACGTACCGGATGTTTTATCCGATATTTTACTAGAAGTCATCGAAGTGTGTTGGTTGTTTGTCTCTTTTTATTTTTTTCAATGTAGAATGCTCTTTTCGTGCATAAAACATTGCGCAGTTTCGGAGCCGGCGTTTCACATATTCATAAAGTTCACCGTGTCGACAATATTGTCTCTCAAACTCGTATAAAATATCGTCCTCACAGCTTAGCATGTAAGCTGCTGTCCGCATCTTCGGAAAATTGTAGAATAACGTTCAAGTAAGAACCTGGAGAGCGTACAATCATTCTTTCCAAATCTGTTATTATATTCGTTATTTTGCCCTCGTCGACTTTGTAAATTCCCAACATTCCTGTCGTCTTTATCGTGTCGTAGGCGGCGAGGCTGACTAGTGTGGATTGATACAGATCGAGAGCGAGACTGTACGGATGCCGAACGAAACTATCATCGTCGAATAGTAATTTCTCCGCCCTCTTCTGGCTCTCTTTCAGTATCGGTTTTTCCATCTTTTCTCCCAAGCTCGCGTAGTCCCACTGAAATGAAAAATCAATGATTTAATATCGCCCACAATCATTAAATTGTTTTTGTCGTAATGTATAGATCCATCATCAGTATTATTATCATCATTGTTATATCTCACCTGAGCGAGAACCGTGCAAACGATGTGCACACCTACAACGAACGGCGAGACAAGATTGCGTAAGAGGTTAAATAATTTCGTATTCGATCCGGACTCTAGCCGATCATTCTCGAGTCGCAAACAGTCTTCTTTGAGCAGGAACGACAAGCTCGTCTCCCATTCCTCAACGACGACGGATCTTTCCACCTCTGTTGGTATTGCTAATTCAGTGCCGAGCAATGATCTCAGTAAAAAATAATTTTTAAAAGCGTATTCTGAAAAAAAAGAAAGCGAAACGCTTCGATACAATTATCTGGCCTCTCAGTACATAATTGTGATTGTTCATAACGAGAAGAACCCGTATTGATTAGCTGACGTTGTGCAATTTTTTTTGCTCACCTTTGGTAATACCAGCTCGGTCGAACGAGAGCGCGCACATAGATGGCTTCGCGAATAACGCGAATGTAGAATTTACGTAAATTGCGAGATTTACCACGGGCACTGCTATTCTCATTGTTTTGCCCTCCAAAAGATGACCCTTTACGTTGCGGCTCTTGTTCGAACGCGTTTCCCGATGTCGGTCTTTGAGTACTAAAAATTCGTCTGCGTCGAAGCCCAGCAGATCTTTGTGTACGACCAACGATTCCTTTATATCGTCCCATTCCGTTTTCTCTATATCGCTGTCTTCGGCACTTCAAAGAAAAAAAACAGGACATCAGCTTTGAACAAAACAAACACCCTTGAAGAGTTACAAATAACAGTGTATGCGAAGAACCAACTTCTCGATTTTCGGGGCGACGATAGCACTGAAAGATACGCTCATTATGTCTCTCAACCAGCAATAATCCTTGACAAGGGTTTCCTTGCTGTAGGGCTGTTCGGGAGACGAATGAACCCTTTCGTTGTAGAGCACGGCAATCACGTTGAAAGGTGAGAAAACTGTGTTCCTCTTGTGCGCATCAATGATCGAGTAAGCCAGCCTCGTCACAACATCGGGAGGCAATTTAGCGTTCGGTGATAGGGCAACCATTTTTCGTATCGACGGAACGACGTATTCCCGAGCCGATATAGGCGGAGCGAAGTTGAAGTGAACGTGACCGTGAGCCTGAGACTCCCGAAGTATCGACAGGGAGCGGAACAGTCCCGTTGTTGTTTCAGCTGGCTTTGGCTCGCCAAGCAGTTCGTACGTGAAGAGCGATTCTTCCAGAGGTCTGTCGTAAGTTATGCTTATGGGTATGAAATGAATGTCCGGCACCTCGCCCTGGAACAGACCCTCCAGTATCATAGCTAGCAGTCCTGAAAAAATGAAATTTTTTTTTTTGCAATTGTGATTGTAATTTATTTGATGGGTAAACTTCTTTATACAAAAATCAGCCGTGATAAATAGAAACTACGAGGCATATAATATGTGACCAAATACACAAAACATTTTTCGAGAAAAACAATATATACATATAGAATTTTATTGATAAAATAGAGAAAAAGAATTACTGGATCACACATATAGGCTCAATATAAAGAATAAGTTGGTGAAAATAGTCTATTTCACATTGCGCTGCTCCACACAAATCATTTAATTATTCTACTTTAATTTCGCTGTTTGATGTCGCTCACCATACTTGGGAGCCAGACTCTTCTGGCTCCTGCTTCTAGTTCCCTCGATGAAAAACTCGATGGCCCTGTCGCTGTGCGCCACCAGAGAGGATATGTAAGCCCTGAATATTTCCTTGTAAAGGAGATCGGTAGAGAAGCTTCTTCTCATGTAAAAGGCTCCTGTCTTTCTCAGTAATTCCCCAACAATTTGCATCCTATAGAAATCCATGCCACTGGCTATGTTCGGCAGAGCCATGTCGTGCGTGAAGAGGATGTAGGACATCATAACGAAGTCCAGATAACTCCTGTGGGTCGGAGCGTAGACATACTGCACGTGAGACTCTCGCATATGCGATCGCATTTCCATAATGAACTTTTGATTTACACGAAAGCTCAGGAGAATCCGCTTGAGAACTTTTACAACCAGGAGACCTCGAGAGATAATAAATAGCACAAATATTAAAGATTGCAGGGCAATATTTAAAAATAATTTATAAAAAAATATTTATATATATATATTTTTTTAATTTTTCTATTTACCTATCCATCGAACGGTGGGCAGATGAGCTTTGCTGGCCATTTCCTCCAGCATGTCGTAAGCCTCCCGGCGAACGACCGATTTGTCGACATTTCTCGTAGCGGCGAGTGTTTCGATGGTGAGAATGACTCTGGGATTGGACAGGGCGGCTTCGATCGCTTGTGGTCTCGAGTAGTTTTCCTCGGGAGGCAAGAAATGAGGTGTCATAGGCTCAGTCGCTCTCGAAACCCATTTAATGTCAGAACCTTTACGCCTGTCCGCCAGCAAATCCACGAAACCGTCCATCTTCGGTGCTATCTCGGAATCGTTACGAGCTCGAACGAAACACACCGCTCACTTGTTCGTCGCTTCCCTCACCTTGTCTACCTCGGTCTTCTCGAGTGTCACACCATGACTATCAGCCAACGCCTGGACGTGTATTTATTCCGGCGCAACAAAGTCCAACGTTCGATGACGACATTACCAAGTCAAATTAAGTTTTTTCTTCGGACTGCGAACTATAGCGTGCAATGTTTGACTCGTCCCGACAAGTAAATACCGTCCGCTTGGCTAAACAATGACAGATCGCGCGCGAAGTTTCCGGCCAGTCTCGTGATTTCGCCGGGCCGCTTCCAGACGATATTTTGTTTTTTTTAGCCGTTTTGGCTCGTCCCCTGGCGGAGACCTGCGTCACTCTCTTCGCTTCCAGACGTTGATATAACCGAATGGCAGACTGTTAATCGTCACCCCCTCCATCGTCCCGTTTAGTGTGTATGCACGGGTCGTCTGGGAGTGGGAAAAAGTAAAGAAAAAAAAAGAGCATGTTAATACAATTACCGGAGTCGTCGTGCGACTTTAGTAGCTTGTTGTTCTTCTTCCAACCAATATATCCGGACCTCTAGACCACACTAAAGGCGAATCCGATTGGCGACAGGTAAAACTGCGCCGACCAATGTTACCACGTTGATTAAATTCGCGGATGGTTAGACCGTTAAGCGCATGTGACGCACACGTAACAATGTTCCGACGGTAACAAATCGCTTTCCCTATTTTCTCCGTTATGGCTGATGCTTCGGCCAAAATCAAATTAGGTTTTTGTAGTCAATAGATATAAGTATGAAAACCTAATTTGCTTCTGCTCGTTGCATCAATCGTTTTGGAGAAAATAGGGAAGGCGATTTGTTACCGACTGAGTGTGTGCCACATGCCCTTAATAGCAGTAGCTTGTTAGATTCCTACACAGCCTTTATTTGTTTTTTGTCCCCTCTATATTCTTCATGGCTCATGACATCTATTTGGTCATCAAGCCGCCCTTTCCTCAATTTTTTGCTATTCTTGCAATTCACGATGTAGATGCGCGTCCGCAGCCGCTTTTTACCCCCCCCCCCCCCCCCCCCCCCCCTACTGTATCGCATTCGCACGAGGGCCCAGGGAAACTGCGGAAAACCTGCGCCGATACAGCCGGTCATTCCAACTGAGTCTTAATGTTCGTATTCGATACTTCGAGTACGAACACCAATCCCCAGAATTCGGCCTCCCGCTCAACGGTTCCAATGCGCCAGTCAGTGCACGGCTAGGCGGTCACCCATCCAAGTACTGATCGCGAACGATTTAGCTTGACTCTGGGAGGACCACCAAAGCCGCACACCAACGGCGCATCCACCACTGTCGGTACATGCGCCTTTACGTTTTTACTAGACTCGAGCGCCATCTAAACTGTCCGGCAGTCGTGAAGGAGAAAATATTACGGTTCGCTTTATCGGTAAGTTACCATGCGATCTACACCGACCCTCGGATATCGATCGAGGGTAAGAACCGAAAATTCTCTTATAGAACGGAATTTTTTTTATTAAAAATAATGATCGTTCCGAATAAAGTTTCGGTTTCTGCAGAAATCGTAAACGGGGAAAGGGTGGTAAGTGGAGACATACGTTTTCTAACGCAATAAAATCGGTACTAACAAGTTACATGTCGTATAAAGTTTGTAATGTAGTTATAATGATTTATTGTAGTAAAATTAGAGTAATAACAATCACATATCGTGTCATCTATCAACGAGATATAACACACATGTTTTTTTTTTTTTCTCTTCATCTTCTCTCTTCACATTTCTTTCTTCTTCTTTATTCCTCTTCCTCTTTGTTTCTTCTTAATTCTTCATTTAAAACTGATGAGACATAAATAATTTAGACGCATCGTCGAGCGATTGTGTGTTCGATGCCACAGTGCTTAGAAATCACGTAACATTAAAAATATATATGTATAATATATTTATAATATGTATAAATTGTCGAGTTCATTCCTATAAATATCCTCTAAAATCTTGTGGCAAAAATCAATCACTTAGAAAAAAAAAAAAAAAAATTCACAATTTTTTACGCTTTTACTTTATTGTTTATTATTGGTATTTTACGTTTCTTATTTCGATCTTCATCGTTTGTTCGCGTTTCTTCTCATTTTGTTTTTTTTTCCTCCTTTCATATTTTTTTTTGTTTACTTTTCTTTCTTTTAAATAGTTTAGGCACCAATGGTATGCGGACCCTGTCTCTTTGGTACATACGACCGATTCGACTTGTGTTCGTGGTTTAACTTGTGTAATTTCATTTTTTTCATGCTCTCTCCTCCATGCTCTCTCCCCTCTCTCATTAATTCTTTATAATCCGTTTTTAAAAAAACTGCAACGTAGTATAGAAGACATTGATAAGTTGTCTCACGAATACACGTGTTTTTTTTTTAAATGAGTGTGCGTGTGTGTGTGTGTGTTACGCGGTCGAATCCCATGTCCCACACAGTCCTGACGCGATTCATGCGACGATCGAACACGATCGACTGTCACGCAGCAACACAGCGTTCTTTTATACGGGTTTCTTGTTGTCGTTTTTTCTTTTGTCTGTTTCGTTTAATTTTCGCGGACGAGAACTCAGTCTTCTTCCTTCTTCTCGGGTTTCAAGTCCACCATTGCGTGAAGTTCTTCCGGGCTGTATCTATTTTGCGAAACATATAAGAGAACGTAAGAAACAGTGAAAAAACAAAATCGTGTTATTCAATAACGTCGATTAAGCACGATTGAATTTAAAAAAAAAAGTGATAAGCGTTTTAGAGTAACGGCTAAGGCGCGGCCACTTGCGGGGTTAACGATTAGGGAAGAGCAGCTCAGAGAGTGCTTCGGTGCCGGGATTGCCGCACAACCGAGCATTATCCGTCGTAAAGTAATTTATTTTTATTTTCTTTTTTTTTTTAAGCGTGTCTGCGCGCTAACGGTCTCGATAGCCGATAGTGTAATTATTATAAAGCGTTATTACAGCAGCGCACGATAATGCGAACGATATTAGACGGTCGGTAAACTCACCCTAAGAGATTCTGCAGATCGCAGACGAAACGATAGACGTATCGCTTGCCGGCCGTTTTGTGAATAATGTTCTTGTCGTAGTAGTAGCGCAAACCGCGGCTAAGCTTCTCGTAATTCATCTTCGGCTTGTTCTTGCGGATGCCCCAACGGCGCGCAACCTCGTCCGGATCGGTCAGCTTGAACTCCCACCCGTCCCCGGTCCACGATATGAAACCCTGACACGTCTTGTCCGTCAGGAGTTCCAACAGAAATTGCCACAGCTGGATTGGTCCCGATCCCGTGAAGCAGGGACCACCGCCTAAAAACATAAAAATAAAATACGATTAAATAAATAACAGTTCAATAATTAGATAGTAAAGAAATAATTAAATTAATAGCTCTAATTATTGTCGATAAAAAAAAAACAAATATTAAATTTCTCATCGATCTTAAAATATTTTCCGAAATGAATTCTCCTTCAAGATTGAATCTATCGTCGGGCAATATTTTTCAATACCGACAAGATAGTCCAACGGATAAATTACATTCACATGGATACTGAATTGATTGATACATTTTTTTTACATCAAATGTAACTTTTCATGTTTAAAGAAAAGTCTCTCGGACTCGATTGCATGACACTGAGTATATCTTCGCGGAAATAATGCCGAGCAGCTTCCGCATTTTTTGCTTTATTTATTGGGTATCCCCTCATGGCATGTTATATTATTATAAGATCAGATACGACTCTTTTTTCTACCATCACAATTGTTTCGCCGATATGTGTACATCGACCAGTAAAAGGGTCTGCCCGTTAATAAAATAAATAAATAAATAAATATCTGCACGACATGAAATTTCATCTTTGTCAAGTCTCTGGTCGATGCACCGTTCGAGAAAAAAAAAAAAAAGAAATTGTTCACTTGTAGAATTTTATACTCTGAGTGAATTTCTCCGAGCTAAGTTTGTGTGATGGAAAATATAAGCGTTATAACTTTATGAAGTTAGTCTCACGCAAATATATTCAGATTGATTCGGTTACTCTGTGAGCCAGTGAAATGAAGATTGCCTCGTGTATCCTTACACGAAATGCAAAGATAAAAGTAGAAAAACGATCTTACCTGTATAGCCAGCGAGCATGGCGCTTTGGAGCAGGGGCTTCTGGTCATGATTATTGCCGATCGACGAGGTATGATGAGGGTTCGACGGATCGCGAGGTCCGAGACCGGCGAGGAATGCCGGATGGTGAGAGAGGTGTTCGCCGAGTGGACCGACGCTCCATTGATCTCCGACTCCGCCGTTTCCGCTTCCGGGAACCGTCTGGAAGCTCGTCGTGTCGTACTGCGCGTATCCGGCCTCGCTGTAGCCTTCGAGGTAACGGCCTAAAAAAAAAAAAATCGAAAACGACCATTTTTAGCACGATAGAAAAAATAAAAATTAAAAATCAAATTCGATAAAGGATCGTCGATCGATGATCGAACTCACCACGCGAATAATTCTTGAATGGCGGCGGTTGATACTTGGTCTCGAGATGAATTCCACTAGCGCTGTAGAATTCGGGCGAGCCGTCGAGGTTGTAAGGATGAGGTGTTTGATGGTCCTGGGAGAGGCTGTGATAGTCCGATGCTTCCTCGTAGCCAGAGTAATGAGCCGGCGTCATGTAACTCTCGTTCGCGGCTGCGCTCACTCGGAGATCGCTCTCGTTGCTGCCACCACCGAGATCGTTGCCGCCGGCCATTCCGCCACCGCTCTGCAGGTGTTCCGCTATGTGATGGCTCGTATAGTTCGCTAAAAAAACATCGACACTCAATTAATACCGTTGATCGATCAGCGACAGGAAATTTCTCATATTTAATAACAACATTTATCGCGAATAAGAAATTTCCTCGAAAATCGTTTTTTTTTTAGTTTACAATTATACACTGTAAAAAAAAGATTCGCACATTTAGGAAACATTTCTTTACCGCAAGGTCGACATTTTTTTTTTTCGTTGATTTTACTCATTTTTTTTCCAACGGATTTTTACGCGAGGAAAATTGTAAGATTAAGGGGAAGAAATTTGCGGATGAGAAATGTTTGTTAAATAGGCGAAATTTTTTTACCGTGCAAGAAGCTTGTGCATTTTAAGAACGATGAGCAGTCTTATCGCTGCGCTCTCGAAATGAACTCTTTCTCGCTGTTTTTCTCAAATACAATTGTATAAAAATCATTAGTTCGATCCACTCACGTTCTGCCTTGAGCTGATTCAAATTTCGTAAGTGTATGTACGCGTTGCTCGCGTTGTTGTTGTTATTGTTATTGTGATTGGTGCTCGGTGTAGTAGAGTGAGAGTTGGGCGGTTGGGAGTTGTGATTGCTGTGCGGGGGTGGCGAGGTCTCGTCCCTCTGGGCGTCGTCCTGGCACACGGGGCTGCGCAAATGGTTGTACCCACCTGGAAAAAAATAATCAAAAATTAGCAATGACATTTTTATTCGTCTATAGCAAAGTAATATTCGCAGAAGCTTTGGGCAAAAATTAAGTTACAATTTATTATGCGTCTCGGAATTCGAGGGGGCTCTCGTAGTTGTGCATTCACATTTATCAGAAGATATACATGTATATATCGCACGCCTAGAACAGCAGTGTAAACATTTGTGTGGCAATCCCATAAGAGATGTTGCACTGTGTTTTAGGGCTGCGATGTGTATATATATTTCTGTGGATCGTAAAAGCAAACGAAAAGAAAATTAGCATTAAAATTATTCAGATTTAATGCTAATTAAATTAGGATTAGGAAATTAAGTTAGGAAAAAAATTAAAATTTGCAATTTATTGCGCATCGCGAAATTCGAGCGGATCTCCCGTATTTTTGGAACATTTTCTATCATATGAATAGAGATAGACATATGTGTATATATATATATATATATATATATTTGTCTGTGGTCCGCAAAAACGACACGAAAAAAAATAACCCAAAATTAGCGTAAATTATTTATTCATCCATAGTAAAATAATACTCGGAGAGGATTTGAACAAAAATTGAAAATCACAATTTATTGCGCAATCTCGGAATGCAAGCAGATCTCCCGTACTTGTGGATTAGCGTTTATCACATGTATACATGTGTGTATGTATATTTATATATGTATATATATATTGTATATATATATATTTCTGTGGATCGCAAAAGCGAACACGGAGAGACCGCGAGAAGAACGGGTGAAACGTGGGCGGCGCGTGTCGACGCGATTGGTCCGTGTGGACTCCGCCTATTCAGCGGCTTCCTTTCTTCGTTCAACGAGACTATACACTCTCTTGTTATAATGCGCTACAGTGGAGGTCCTTCGCGAACGCGAACAAAGACGGAGATAGATCGCGAGAGACCGCCGAGGGAAACCCTCTTGAACCCCCTCTCCCCCCCAATACTCGGGCTTCCACTGTTGTCACGCGTGCGCATTACTGGCACTTCTCGACGATTCATCGTACGCGATTTTCCACCTCCCGGCCTCGCACTCAGCTCCGGTTTTCGACCCGCGAAAAACTTCGAGGTTTCAAAACCGGACGATATAAAATCGATCCCTTCATCTCCGATCGATACGATCTTACGAAATTTTAACCCTTTCCTTCGTAGAATTTTGCGAGAATGGAAACTGTTATAGTTTTTTTGTAGAATATATAGTTTTATTTACTCATATATTTATTTATTTTTTATCCATCATTCAATTCAATATCCGATGAAATTTGCAAACCCTGTAAACAGTTCTCAGTTTGCCATCGGAGGTACGTGAATATATATATATATATATATATGTAGCCGCATTTCGCATTTAGAAACACGCTATTGCTACGACCGCGAATGTAGCGCACAGTGTTTTCCCAGATTCGTTAATAGTAATATCTCAGCATTCTTGTTCGTAAGTCAGGGAACAAAACGGTTACTACCGGTAACAAAACCGTATAGACGAGCATATAAATTTTAATCTAACTAGCGTCAACGCGCTCGCTTCGCCCGCGCTTATTTCATTTCTTTTAGGTTAGGTATGCCGACCTTACTAAAGAGCGGACGATCCTGATTGGCTACGAAAACTGGCTTCACGATTTCGATTATTTCGATAATCGAGTGTCATGTCTTTTTTAAGAGGCGAAAAAGGAGTTTGTCCCCGATTCGACAAATATATATATATATATATATATATATATATATATATATATATATATATATATATATATATATATATATATATATATATATATTTTAATTGTTGAATTTGTTTATCTTTTAGTTATTTGATACAAACAGTTTCAAAGTCGATTGCACAAAATCCATCCCTGCATCATCGACCGACATACGATTCAATAAAATTAAACTCCAATCCTTCGTCCGATCAAATATCCCTAAAAATTCGCATTAATTAAAGAGAGCAGTTTTCGTTTTATCGTCAGAAATATTTGAAAAAATATTTATCGCGTGTTGAGTTTTTTTTTTGTTATCTTTCGGCTAATTGAGTTGAATATGTTTTTTTTTTAATGATCTCGATGGAACGTTATCTCGGGCCGTAACATAATTAAGTGCGGCTCGCGTTTCAGTTATGCGACGAGCGGTTGATAATTTACGCTCGCGAGAGGGAGAGAGAGAGAGAGAGAGGAGCAAAGCTGGAGTATCGAGGGAGCCAGAGAGGCTAATGAGAGAGGGAAAGTTGGCAGGAGGGTGGTGAGGCGGTATGGATATTTAAGTCGTGTAGTATATTAGGTCGCCCCCCTTTAAGCCCCGACAGGCTGTGCAAGGCTGTGAGCATAACAGCTCACACATGCTCGCGCGACTCGTGAGCTTGCGAGAAACTCACGCGCGTGTACACCTGCGCGCGAGGATAGCGGCTCGCACCGCTGCTGCCGCTGCCAGTATGCAGCGCGAGTGCTGCCGCTTCTGGCTCTGCACCTCGCACCCCATTTCATGGACGGTGAGCGTGGGAGTGCTGGCCGAGAACGGCCCTCACGCCCCTCAAACCGCGTCCCAGAACTTGCACACCTTTGCATCTCTTTTTTTTGTTTTTTTTTTTTTTTTTTTCTCTCGTGTACAATGTAATCCGCATGTGCGACGTTCGAATGAACAACTCGGCTGCGCGTTGTTCGGTTAACCCTCTCCCAATCTCGGAGTCCATTACAATAATTGCACAACCGTTCATAGAAGGATTGCGCCATTAATGAACGCGCGTTTTCACTGCCAATCTAAGAAATGTGCAATAAAAGTTCGTGCACACGAGATTCATGAAAATTTTGATGGGCCGATTGTAATTTACTTTAAATGTAAAAAAAAAGCAATTGCTCATTACAATTTAATTACAAGAATTCATCGAATTTAATGCAATTATAAATTCTTTTACATGTGCACAATTGTGTACGTTAAAAAAATGTTTATTAAAAAAAATTGAGATTCTGGCGAAGAATGTTTCAGCCGAGACTACGAGTGGATAAAAATACACGTCAAGAAAATTTTCAGACTCAAAGTCTCGATTCTCTTCACGGGTCGCAGGCTGAATTTTTTTTTTCATTTTTTTTCTTGTCGATGCAATAGAATTCGGTCGTTAATTTCGGTCGGACTCGTCGACTATTGCGAAAACGGAGTTGCCGTTTCTTCCACGTTTGTTACTGTCCGGAGCGAAGGTTTCGAGAGCTGGCCGAGAACGGCCCTTACGTCCCTCAAACCGCGTCCCAGAACTTGCACACCTTTGCATCTTTTTTTTCTCTCGTGTACAATGTAATCCGTATGTGCGAAGTTCGAATAACCAACTCGGCTGCGCGGTGTTCGGTTAATCATTTGCCAATCTCGGAGTCCATTACAACAATTGTACAATCGTTGATAGAACGATCGTGCCATTAATGAACTCGAGGCGTTGATGATTTTTTTTTGTCTGCTGCTGACACGCGTTTCGCTGCCGATCAAAGAAATTTCTAAACGTTCACACACAGGAGATTCGTTAAAATTTTGATGAGTCGTTTATAATTTATTTTAAATGTTAAAAGAAAATTGCAATAAATCGTTACAATTTAATTACAAGAATTCATTTAATTTAGTACAATTATAATTCTAATTATAAATTCTTTTAAATCCATACAATTGTATACGTTAAAAAAATTTTACAAAAAATAATTAAGATTCTGGCGAAAGATTTTTCAGCCGAGACTCCGAGTGGATAAAAATACACGCCGAGGAAATTTTAAAACGCAAAGCCCCGATTCTTTTCATGGGTCGCAGACTCGATTTTTTCATTTTTTTTTTTTCTTGTCGATGCAATAGAATTCGGTCGTTAATTTCGGTCCGACTCGTCGACTATTGCGAAACCGGAGTTACCGTTTCTTCCACGTTTGTTCGCTCTCTTGGCGGAAGGTTTCGCGCGCACCATCGAGTGACAAGGAATGAGAAGCGTGAGCAAAAACAAAAGGAAGAAAAAATTAAATTAAAACGGCGTAGTACGAAGCTAGACCAGAGAGAGTCGTAAAGGCCGTTGAGCGTCGAGGAAAAGTATCCGCGGCCGAGCGGGCAGCGCGTATCAGCTGGAGAACAGGTGCCGAAGCCGGTCAGAGGAGTCGCTGCAAGAAAGCGAAGGCGCGCGGCTTGTACGATCGGCAGCGGCAAAGACGGCACGCGCCAAACCGAACGAAACGAAACGGCCACCGCGGTCGACCGAAAGCGAGACTCTCCGGGCCTCGCGGCACAGCTGCTGTCGTTCCCCAAGAGCTAACCGAGACCCCAGACGGTAGGCTGCTGTTTATCGTTGCTCTCCCTCTCGCCGGAATTGACGCAAGTCAAACTAACGAGAAAAAAAGAGCCAGGAGGAACGAACTTTGGAAGAAAAACCGAAGTCGAGAAAAAAAAATGAAACACGATTAACCCTCGCTGCGTGCTAGAACTACTTTTTTTTGCCCCTCGGCTGCCACCGCAGGGGTGTTTTCTATATTCCTGTCTACCCTCCCACACCCCATGCGGCATAGTTTTCTCGCTGACTAAGTAGTTCTCAGATTTTTTGTTTTCTCGACTGCCAGGTGAGACGCGTCATTAATTAAAAAAACATCTCGAGCTCGAGATTCTGCGTGAGATCACCGATTCTTCACGCCAGGGACTGAGTCAAGATAGTCTCCCGTTTTATTTCTTGTCGATGGCCCACGATTTTTTTTAGTGGAAATGGAAGATCTTTGCTTCGGATCGAATCATTGAGCTGTGCTCGTCTTTTTCAGTGATTGCGGAATTGTGCCGGGAAATAAGAGAAAATGTACTCGAGGGTATTTATAATTCAGCAATGAGTTCGCGTGGAAAATATCCTTGGAATATCCTTGGGGAAAAAAAACAGAACATTTTTTGCCGGGCCCAAAATATTCTTCTATGTAATCCATTCAGAGAATGATAAAAAAAAACGATTATTATCGCACGCATCGATTATCATTGTCCTAAGAATTGAGCCCAGAGTATTCTCCACTACGAAGTTATTCAGCAAAGGATAAAAAAAAATATTGTTGTCGCATGGATTCATTATTATCATCCCGACGACCGAGCCCAGAATATTCTCCCCTCCGGAATTATTTAGCGAATGATATAAAAAAGAATTATTGTTGTCGCATGGATGAATCATCCTCGTCCCAACGATCAAGCCCACAATATTTTGCCCTTGGTAATCATTGAGCGAATGATAACAAAAAAATTATTGTGTCGCATGGATTCATTATCAACGTACCAACGATCAAGCCCAGAATATTCTCCCCTCGAAAATCATTGAGCGAATGATAACAAAAAAATTATTGTAGTCCCATGGATTCATTACCAGCGTTCCAATAACCAAACTCAGAATATTCTCTCCCCCGATGTCATTCGGCGAAAGATAAAAAAAAAAAATAATTGGCTTCGCATGGATCAATTATCTTCGTTCCGACAACCGAGTCCAAAATATTCTCCCCTTTGAATTATTCAGCGAAAGATAATAAAAATTATTGTTCTCGCGTGGATTAATTATTCTCGTTCCCACAACCGAGTCCAAAATATTCTCCCCTTCGAATCATTCAGCGAGAGAAAACAAAATTATTAGAGTCGCATGGAGTAATATTATCAAAGTCCCAACGACCAAGCCCAAAATATTCTCTCCTCCGAAATCATTCAGCGAATGATAAAAACAAATTATTCTTGTCGCATGGATTAATCATTCTCGGCCCAACGACCAAGCCCAGAATATTCTCTCCCCCAAAATCATTCAGCGAACGACAAAAAAAAATATATACTATCGTCGCATCTCTTAATTATCATCGTCCCAACGATCGAAGCGTAGTCGTCCTCCCAAAATCGTGCATCCAATCCTCGATCGTCAAACAGCCAGTCTTCGCGTTTTCGAGCAGAACGCTTAAGTTTTTCGTGCACGAGACAATGTGTACACGGCCCATGAAAGATTAAGAGGCACCGAGGTGGACGCGCACGAATGCGCGTCCGAGACCGTCTCGTATGCGGGATCGAAAGAAAAATAAAACGTTCGAGACGCATTGTTCGTCGGACTCCTGACCTGCGAACTCTCCCACAGTTCGTTCGGTCGAGTTTGCGCGCGCTCCCTGACGCCGACGCATATACCGTCTCTGCGGCTCTTCGGGCTTTATAATGCAAAAAAAAGAACAAAAAAAAAAACAAAAGTACAGATACGGAGCGAGCGCACGTAAGCAACGTGCGCGACCTGGAGCATCAAGACCGTTCGCAAGGTAGACATAGCCGCGACGAGACACCGGCAGTGCGTAAGCCACGACACTTCACTTCGTTCCCGCTGACTTATATCGCTGTTACTGCTACTGCTCCTGCTCGCGGGGCAGGTGATAACCCCGCTACGACGGAACGCACTTTTCGTCGGTGTCGCGCGTGTGGTCAGACCCAGTGTTTACGAGCTTTGCGGGCGCGAGCCGTTGCAACACAGACTGCACACGGTGCTCGTGCGTGTCGCTGGGGCAAAGATTGATGACCCGATTTTTTTTTTTTTTTGTGAAGGTTGCATATAATATAACTCGTTTTCGGCTGTTAATTAGTCTCATCGATCGAGCGGTTACGAAAAAAAAAAAAAAATGGAAATCGGGACTGCCTCTCTTGCGGTAAAGCATTTATTTATTTAAATTGAAGTAATTATACTTGCTAAAGTGATTTGTAGTAAAAAATTAAATAAAAAAATCGCTCATAAAAAATCGCTAAAAATCGTTAATATTTGGCATAGTTTGCCATTGGGATACAAAGCTTTTATCAACGAATCTCCAAGTGCTTTATCCACCCGGAAACAAGCATTTTACACCAATGTGAGGTAATTGTTCAACAGTCGGTTAAATAACAGCCTCGATAATTGATTCTTAACCAAAAAAAAAAAGAACATGGCTTATCAAGCTTCTAAACTAACTCATCTAAGAGTGAAAGAAATAAATCGCGTGTAGGAAATTCATCGTCGAAAGTCGCGCCTCCCCAAAATCTTCTTTCCCGAGAATCTTGCCCGTAATTAACGGAATCAAATTTTTTTAAATTATTTAAAAAATAACAAAACACGAGCACGACCGCGACTCCCTTTGCCAAAAATCTCCTCTACCGAGGATCTCCCTCTCAATAAACGAAATAAAAAATAAAATAAAATAAAAACACCGCGAGTAAAACTTGTCAGGAACACGCCTAAAGTGTACCTAACGTATGCGTGGTAGCGCCGCGCAAACCGAGCAAGAGTCAAAGCTTGCATGCGTTGACTCTTGCTGGTGTGCCGATTGTTGTCGTTGCAGACGATTGTGCGACCGAGTCGTCCAAAAAAACAAATGACTTATCAAACTTCCGAATCGCCACGTCCACGAGTAAAAGAAATTCATCTTCGAAGGTCGCGACTCCCTTTGCCGAAAATCTCCTCAGCCGCGGATCTCCCTCTCAATAAACGAAATTAACAAAAAAACAAAAAACGAAAAAAAGAAAATAAAAACGCCGCTAGCTAAAACTCGTCAGCGACACGCCTAAAGTGTACCTGGGGTATGGGTGGTGGCGTCGAGGGAACCCGGTGGCATTATCGTGCCTCTCGTCAACGCCTCGTGCGTCGACTGTTGCTGATGCACCGAATGTTGTTGCTGTTGTTGTTGTTGATGATTGTGCGACTGAGTGAGCGCCTCGGCCTCCTGATAAGAGGGATAGTCCGCGTAGAAGGGCTCCTGGGCGGTGACGAGGGTGTCGAGCATGTGTAGAACCATCTCCGAGGAGGGGGATCCGTTCTCCGCCGTTTGCGAATGATTGTTTTCGTTCGACGATTGTCTCTCGTTGTGGAGCGACAACAGGCCGCCGTTGCTGTTCGTGATTCCGGCGAGCCCCCCGATGGTCACCCTCTTGCCCGTCGTCGTCGTTGTCGTCGTTATCGTCGCGTTTTCGTTGCTGGCATAAGAGGACGACGACGAGAACGGCGACGGTACGGAGAAATTCGTAATAGCGGAAAATTCGGTATTGCCGACGACACGGGAAGAGCCCGACGTCTCGAGGCTCGCGACACCCGCCGTGACGTCGTCGCGATAACTCTCTTTTACACACTCTACACCACTTCGCCGAAAAGTCTTCAGCTATATGTCACTTTCTCCCGAAGCTTTCTTCTTAAAAAAAAAAAAAAAAATAAATAAATAAATAAATAAAAATTTGTTTATTTTATTTCGGGCTATTTTTTGTGCGACGCACCACTTCCGGTAATTCTTTGACGGAGTCTGCGGCGCTCGGGCGGTCCTCGCACGCCACACACGAACGGGGGCCACCGCGGCTCTCTCTCGCTCTCCCGCACTTCCGGCGAGACACCGGTCGGGGCTTCGCTCAGGTATTATCCTTCGATAGACAACACTGCCGTCGTACCACCGTTCCGCTATATTCTCTACACTTTGTAATCCTTTCGTTATTGTCCGAACGTTTTTCTCCTCAAAAATATCGACGACACTGGACTATCTTTAAATCTACCGATACACGAAGTTAATATCCGGTGAGAAAATTGTACTCCAAGCACACCGAGATCACTCGAGAGCACGTCAAACTGCTATCCGACAACGCACTGTACTCGAAAAAAAAAAGAAAAACAACAAAATCACAAGCACTCTGTAAATTATATCCTTGCACCGTGTCACTTGTCGAGGAAGCGTCTCAATTTGTTTTCTCTCTAAAAAAAATCTCCACAAGCGATTCTCTGACCAGCGATCAAGAGCCCGCGCAGCAGCAGCACATTTTTTTTCTCCTTCTATATATTATATTTTCTTCTTAAAAAAAAAAAAAAAAACAAAATAAAAAAAATAAAAAAACGATCTCCACTTAAAAATTGTGAAATCGACCATTAATGTTTAACATAGTCGTTTTTTTTTTTTTTAATAGCGGCGAAGTTCTCGTCAATTCGCGGTTTGAGTGTAATTCGGAGTGAGGTCAGACGGAGGCGGCGCACCACTCCACTTGACGTGAGCGCGCGTGTCACTGTGGCAGTGCCGCGGACCGTTTCCGCTCTCGGGCTAGCCGGAGAGCTCTGCTCGGCCGCTTCCCTTCTTCTTCTTCCTTTCCAACCGGGCGTGCTGCCGTCCGAGCGGCTGTCTATGCGCTGGCTCTCTGTCGCGCTTATCCCCTCTCTGTCCCGCCGCTTCTTCCTTTTTTTTTGTCCGGACTCGCACTCTCGAGAGCGAGATGGATATATAGGGAGCGAGAACGAGAACGTCGAGAGCCTTCACCGTCGTCGCCTCCGCCCCGTATTTTCGTTCCGCCGCTCACTGTGACGCCGCTAGTTGCCCGGCTGGCTGGCTCGCTCGCTCGCTACGTGTATCCCTCGCATCGCACCGAACGAACGACTCTCTAAGCAACCCGCGCGACGCATGAACTGGCGATGACGAAAAGAAGGTGGAGGTTGCCGTGTCCCGGCGCTCTCTCGCTTCGTCGTCGCGCGGAGAGGGATCTCCGGGAGGCAGATCGGAAAGTAGGGGAGCGAAGACGATCGCCGATGCTCGCGGAGCTTGCACGACGGGGAGGGATAGAGATTTTATCCGTCCGAAGGGGAGGGGGAGCTTGCAGTCGCGCGTCGTCTCCGTCGCGAAGCGGCTCCGCGGAAGCTCGAACTACGTCACGGCCGCGGCGGGAACGGCGATTAGGACTTTTGCGGAAAAAGAAACTGTGCTGCGGCGATGGAGCTGAGTTTCAATCTTTGAACCCGAGGAAGCTGATGCGGCTGGAGCGGTCGGTTTTTCAGGCAATTTTATGCTTTTTTTTTCCGTTACAGATGAGTCTTGATGGTCGGTCGCGGTGAGAGTTTGAGCGATAATCGTCGAAGTCGAAATTTTGGGGAATAGCAAGCTTGAAGAGTCGGTGAACGGTAAAAGATACATTGTTCGTTCGAGAGATATTTCATTCGCGGTGTGACTTTCTTTTGTTTCTTGGGAATTGTAGGAAGGCGATTAGGATTTTGGCGGAAGAAACTCTGCGATTTTTGAACTCGCGTTAGTTCACGCGGCGAAGGTTGGAGTGTTTTTTTTTTGAGGCACTTTTATGTTTTATGAGTCTATAGACAATTTTTGCTTTTAACTCTCGGAAATCGTCGAAGTTCGGTAGACAAAAAGCCCGCTTGAAATTTTATCCAACAGTAGAAGAAGAATTGTTCATTCAACAAATATTTAATTCGCAAAGGTTCGTATCTTTTTTCCTCGTTAATTTTGTCATTTTTTTTTTTTGGTCTCGTTAAGCCGAATTTGGAACTAATGGGAACTATTTTTAAGTTAGAAAGATGGCAAAACTGACAAGAAAAAAATGTTTGTGGGCACGAAATGATAGTCGAATGAAGAGAACCTTCTATTACCGTGCGAAAACACGCGTTGGTTAGAGGTTGATGGAAGCGAGTATGAATCACTATGAATGCCGCATCATCTTCGTTCGACTTTGCGCGCTGGTCAAAGTTTGACCATATTTAGCCGCGAAGCGGCGCGGCGAGCGGGTCGGAGTGAGAAAACGTCTAGCGAGGGGTCGCACGACGCCCCCGTCGAGTCTTCAACCACCTGCTGCCTCCGCGTATGCACAAACGACATTGGTTAAATGTATCCCCCGTCACACACAGCGTGCATAACGCGCGTAAAACGTACTTCGCGTATGTCACGCATCGAACTCCTTCGTTGCGTGTTTTCATTACGCGAACGTACAAATTATTTTCTTTTTTCCCCGAACGTGCGTAAACGCACTTTTCCCACGTCCCACAGAGAGCGTTCGCTGGTAGCGAGCAAATTTTTCCCAAGACACATCTTCTGGCTGTTCCTCGAGCATCGAAGACCGGTGAGAGAAGAAACTCGGGATAAATTTTCTCGGGTGTTTCCGGCCCGCTGCGCCCCTCTCTCTCTCCCCCCCCCCCCGTCCCTATAAACCGTCCCCGCTGTATTGCCACACGGGGATCGAGAGTCCGGGGGATGCAAACATAACCGGAGTCGGCACTTTGCCCCGCCGGGATGTTATATCGCCCGGAAAAATCTTCCGGTGAAAAGATTTCCTCTTTCCCTTTTTTTTTTCTTCTTCTTCTTCTCCACCCGCGTCTCTCCTCTTTACACAGTGAAAATAACAAGGAGAAAAGAAAAAAAAAAAATTCTCGCAAGTTTTCGACGAGCCATCGGCTTATTGATCGCCGATCCGTATCGACTCTTCATAATAGCCGACGGAAGAACGAAAAAAAAATTCATAACCTGGGCTATATCAATTTTCAACGATTTAGATCGAGCTCTGATTAGCGAAGATCAAGAAAAAAATTAAAAAATGGGAAAATTAAAGAAAGAATGAAAGACGAAACGTGAATCACTGTCCGAGAGCAATAATCAGGAGAGCGTAGCGGCCATTTAGTTTCCACGGGCGGGCCCAGATACGTGTGCGGGTCACCCACGCACTCGTCGAGCCGCGATGGGCCTAGCCTATTTTTTTTTTTTTTTTTTTTTTCTTGCGATGAGTTTCATTGCCCGGGTGCGAGCGAGAAGGACAAGGCCCTCGGAGAAGGGAACCGGATGCAGCGCGGGGAGCAGAACGAGGAGAGACGAGAGGCAGCGAAGAGCCGAGTCCCCGTACGGTGGCTCGCACGTGATACAGAGGGGACCGGAAGTGCTCACCTCCCTTCGTCTGGTACCTCTCTCGCTCGTACACAGCTCTCTCTCTCTCTCTTTCTCTCGCCGCTTCTGGCCGTGTCTCCTCTTCTGGCCCCGCTGGGACGGACTCAACGGGCAATGGGACTCACAATCTGCCACCGCACAATGCCGCACAAAGTGAGAAAGAGCCAAGACCGCGCAATTCGTTATCGTTGTAATTAGAAAAAAGAAAAAAAGATCATTATTGTCCACAATATTCTATTCGATCCCAAAAATTCCCAACTAGCCGCTTCACTCTTCAGATAAAAAAAAGATGTCTCACAATGTGTCCAAAATATATATATATATATTTTTTGGGGGAAATATATTTCACATACCCAGAAAAAATTTTAATCCAATCAATGAAAATTTATTAAGGATGAAGAAAAAAATGTTTATTTGCTTCATAACCTAATAGAGCGTTTATTCATTATATTCATTATATTTATCTTTTTCCAATATATTTTCTAATATATATTATTTGATTGATGGTATTATTATTATTATTATTTAATAATATTTGTGTCAAATAATTTTTTCACTTATTTCGTGACAGACCTGTTGCTTTTAATCGTATGCGAATTTTTTTGTTGAATAAGTCATTTTTACTATCGACGAAGCAATGTTTTATTATTGAATGAGCCTACAGATCCGTTATCGACGCACGATTTCATTGCAAATTAGGGTTGAAAATTAGTTATACTCATATAGCATAACCAATCCCGAAATTGGTTCTTCGAGGACTTTTTTCACATACGCAATTCGATTGAGGTACACAGCTTGAAGCAAAGGAAGGTTCATAAAAACAAACTGATGAGTTGACTCTCTATTACAATGTTGGGGTACCCCGTAAGAAATAAATATAGTCTTGTGCTATCAGCGAGAGACGTTTTCAGACGAGTGACGCGTTGACAACTCTGTAATGCGGGCTACCGGTTAATAACCGCGTCTTGACGTCAAATATATGATTTCGTTGGCGCGAATAGACATTTATTTTAAAGTACAAATCTTTGAAGAAATTTGTTTAATTGCACTAAAGAATAGCCGTTATTTAAATATAACAAGGATTTTTTCTTAAGGCAAGTGAACATTTCTTTTATCTCAATAATCGTCATTTGAAGATCAAAATTTGTTTGATTTTAATCAATATTTTTTCTGGCTGCATATCACAAGCATATTTATCGATACCGCATATACTTTTTTCCACGTGAATTAAAACAGCTCGAATATCTTTAACGAATTGTCTAGAAAATGGAAGTGATTTTTTTTTTTTCGTCACGGAGGCGAGTATTTAAAAGAGAATCTGCAGCACGTGCCCGAAGACTTAGAATTCTTTCGATAGTCCAGAAATGATCAATGGGGGACCCGAGAACTTATCACAATCGAAAGGATCGAGTCTGGCCGATGAAGGAGTACAGGAGAAGAACTCCGGCACTCGAATTTGGGTTCCAAAGGTTTTCTTCAATGAACGATCGGCACCGAAGACGAGGGACGGAGAGCGTGTGCATGAGCCTAGGAGGATCTCTCGTATCCGCTCGCTTCCGTTCCTTCCACAGTCGAATCGAGAAACGGATCATTGTTGGCCGAAAACGGTAGCTCGGGCAATACACTACTTGTGTATCGCGCGTAGTATTAAGTGCTACCGGAGGGATGAAGGGGATCCGGGATTATAGTAGTACAAGTAAAAAAAAAGAAGGAGAAAAAAGAGCGAGCGAGCTATTGAGGTAAAAATAGGAAGAGAAAGAGAAGCGCGGGGGTTCCGTTTTTGGCGCAGGTTGTATTCATCCGTTCGTTCATTCATAGTTCGTACACCGGCTGGTGGCTGCGGACGGAGAGAGAGAAAACACCGCAGACCTTCTCTGCCTCTCCTCCTCTTCCTCTCGTCGTTTTTACACAAAAGCCTCGACTCATTCCCAACTCACGACACGTCGCGATGGTGCTTGCTTATAGATGTGTCTCCTCTTTTCATACGACAAGACTACGAGGCGTCTACACGATTTTTTTTCCAATCGTACGAGAGTACGAGTATCCACGCTCTTCGTGAACTTGAATATTACAAATTCGTAGCGCGAAAAACAATTTTTTTTTTAACTATAAATTACACTGACAAAATTCATCCCATTTTCTATAAATCTTCAGGCAGATTTTTTTTTTGCAGATATTCCAGTAGCGAGAAATCTAACCAAAATACTCGAAATAATAATAATAATAATATAATATTACTATTACCAATAATATATTACTAATAAAATGATCAACGAGAATGAAAAAAATTACGAATCACATTCATAAAATTTATCCCACTTTTTTCGCACACATTCTATTAGCGCGAAATCTAAACAAAGTATTCGAAACAATAACAATATAATATTACTATTATCGATAACATATTATTAATATAATCGACGAGAACGTTCTTATTCCAAAAAAAAAAAATGTTAGAGTCTCCTTCCAGTTTTCTTCCTTTTCTTCGTTCATAAGAATCGGTGTGCAGCCCCTCGATCGACGGTCGCGGTGATTTTTCGGTAGTCTCGGTAGGCGCATCGCAGGGGGGGGAGAGAGGAGGCATGCGAGTGGGTCTCGCGTTACAACCGGAAGCTGGAAGTAAGGGCGAGACGTAGGGAGCGAAAGAGGGGAGTGGCAAGCGTCCCGAGGAAGAGTAGGAGGGGTCCTACCCCAATACTCGGCGCAGCAGATAGCTTTATAATGTCCTCGAGTGTGCTCCTCCCTTAATGCACCCCTAATACACCCCTCGCGGAGCCTCCGCGCTCATTGTTGCTCACTTGGCGATCCCGGAGGAACGCGAATGGTCGCGCAGCGAGATAAAAGATATAGGAGAGGGGTGGAGAGAGAAAAAAGGAAGATATGCAAACGGAGAATGAAAGAAAAAAAATATATATATATATATAGAAAGAAAAAGAGGAGCGGGCCAGAAAGATCGACCGATGGGAGGAAGTTGGTAGGACGAGAGGCGAGAGAGCAGATGCGCGCATGCCGAACACCAGAACGGGGACAAACTTGTCGAGCTACTCAAGTATATAATAAATATACGTTAAGGGGAGCCGCCCTCCACCTCTCGGATCTCGAGTGTGTGTTTTTCACGGTCGACCACGTGCCACGATTTTTCTCCGATCGAACCGGGAGCCGCTGTCTGGAGGGGGCAAAAAATAAATAACAAAAAAATGGAGTCTCAAAAGAATGACAAAATAAAAAAATCCTCTAAAATTATTATATACGAAATAAACCGTAAATAATAATTCTCGATAGCCATAGGGACATTTTCATAATTTTGCCACATCGATTCCTCCTGAAGGTTTTCCTTCGATGATCGACGCCCGAGCGTAATATTAAGTAGCATTATATATACATATAAGCGCGATCGACATGCAGCCCGCGACTTCGATAACTCGAGGTTAAGAGCCACCGCTCGAAGAACGAGGTGGACGGAGATAGAAAAAAAAAAAAAAATTGAATATCGAAGCTCCACGAAGACAAATGTTTTATTTCGTTCGAGCCGAGCGTCGTCGGCGGCTCGCTAGCTGCGACAGATTGACAAACCTCTTCCGATAATGGCGATGCGTGGCGTCACGAGAGATGGGACACGGCCCATTTTTGGTAAGCACCCGCGTGACGATTTATAAAAGACGCTTCGTGTGCCTCTCGAGAACGATCGTTGTACATCGTGCGGCTCGGCGAGCCCCGCCGCGAAGGGGTTAATAACGTCTCTCCGCTACGCGCCCGGCCGAGAGCGTCTCCTCGTCGACGTTGTGTGTCGCGTGCGTGCGATTTTTATGCGTACGTGACACGAGCCTGCAATGTCGGACGCGTGACGCGCTCGGTATTGTTCCTGCGGCGAGCCGAGCCGAGAAAACCGCGCGTGATCCGGAGTCTTTGACGAATGGACTACGGGCAGCCTTCGTTACAAAAGAAGAATCGAAGAGAATCGTTAGAGACCGAGCCAGCAATTTGCCAGCGATAGCCGCTCGTCAAATCCGAGTTTCCAACATTGTCGTACGATCGATCGAGTGTAACTTTTCTTTTTTTTTTTCCTCTTATCCCCTACAATCTTGGCTCGTTTCGAGACGGAGAAGCCGAAAGCGAGTAGGCTCGCAATTTAACCGACGATGATGATGGTAGCGCGTTTAATAAGCGAGAGTCCGGGCATCGGAGAACCGGAGACCTCGAAGAAGAAGGGAGAACGCTCGGCTATCTTGGCCGATACATAACACACAACGTAACGGTAGACTGCAGCCAGAAATAATGAGTCTATTATAGTTAGGAGTACGGTATATACTCTGAACGTCCAGCAGCCACATCGGAGACGAACAGTAGCAAAACTACCGCTCTCGTGTGTACTGACTCTCCGACTCGTATTATCTGCCTCCCACGCCTCGGCACGAGGATCTCTCGCTGACGATAACATTTGTTAGAAAAAAAAACCCAACGAGATACTCGGCACTTCTGATTCTGCTCTTCTGTCACATTTGTTTTTCTCGTTTGCTCGAGATACGGAAAATTTTATCGCGGATTCGTCACGACTATACATTTTTTTTTTAAGAATCAAATCGGGGCAGGAAAAAAATGGTGACACGGAATAAAATCAAAGTGTTTTATATTGTCAGGGTTACGATTAAAAAATAGGCAATATATTACCATTAAAAAGTAGGTAATGTATTACGGCTAAAATCTTATCAAATACCGAGAATTGGGCGCTTTCTGACCCAACAAGATATTCGGCACTTCTGATTCTGCCCTTCTGCCACATTTGCTTTTCTCATTTGCTCGAGATACGGAAAATTTATCGCGTATTCGTCAACATAATTTTTTTTTTAAAGAATCAAATCGGGACAAGAAAAAATCGTGACACGGAATAAAATCAAAATGTTTTATACTGACACGGTAACATAAAAAAGTAGGTAATGTATTAGGCTAAAAATCTATAAAATCCCAACAATTAATCGCGTTCAAACATTAATCTAAAGGCACTGTTCGCTCTATCGAATCGTCGCAACGCAAACCCAATTTAATTCAAATTATCGTTGCGCCGCGTTCAAATAAAGCAGCGCATCAGATTTATCATAACAAAGACACGCGTCACGGGCCCGGACGTTGCGCCTCTGAATCTCGTATACAAATCGAATCAGACGATTTACCGAGAATCCCGATTAGCCAGTGACGCCACATCGGGTGAATCATTCCCCGCGATCTAATTTATAATTGCGATGTAAAAAAAAAGGTGGGGTGGGGGCAAAATAAAGGAAAATTGAAACTACCCAACGGCGGTGTTTTCGCGATGAGCCTGAGTATGCGGGAAGAGCTGCGGTGGCCGACGATAACGCAATCGTGAATACGTTGGCTGACCAGTCGCAGTTAGTTGACTCTCTCGTAGGTTCGCGTTCATTCGCAAGAGAGGACGAAGGCAACGGGGCACCGGAGAACGCAAGAATGGCGTCCGGCGTCGCGCGGTGATTCGACGCCGGCACGCATAGAGCCGTACAGTCACACACACAGGCGCAAACACGCACACACAGGCACGTGTTAATACGTATCTGTGCGCTATTACAGTATATGTAATGGAGTTTATGTTTCTGGCTCGACGATGTACACACAGCAGGGCGTACAGCGCACGCGAGGAGCAACGGATCATCTCCATTGTCCGCGGCGAAGCGTGCAAAAACCCGCCACCGCTCGGTGGCTTTCCCTCGTTCGCCCACCACGGTCACCCATCCGACTGTGATTCTCTCCTATGCGCCCGTTGATGATTTTGCTACCTCGGCCGGCTTGGCGCTCGTTGCCTTCCACGATGACGTAATGACAGAGTCGCAGGAGCAGAGCGATGCTCGCGCCTAATCGTTGCCTACCTGCGGGCTGTACTCCATGCACTGCGAACCGATTTGTACCCCGGAGGGACGCGACGTTTGGAACCGCCGAAAGAGGGGAAAAAAACGCCAGGACTATGACGAGGATGAAACTAATGAGAGTCCTGTGGCAATAAAAAAATATGGCAAAAAAAAACGATAGCCCACACGACGAATTCTCTGTGTACCTACACTTAATGGACGCGGCAAAGGCGAACCTCGCAGAGAAAAAGATCCTATCTCGGTCTGACGTAACAATGAGAAACTCCTTCGCCGGCGGTCGCGCAACGGCTTTCGTTTGTATTGCAATAGGCGAATGGCACATCGGCTTCGGAGCGGCGGAGACGAGGGGGATAATAAATAAAGCGGGCTCTGCAGGGGCGAAGATCCATTTTTGGGCGGGAAGACACGGTTCGCTGTTGTTGGCAATTAGAATCCGATTTTATGGCGGAGTTTTACGCAATTTTTTGGGGGCGACTTGCAGTCCTAAACATTTTTGTATAAAGATCTGTGCACAGTATACGAAGCTTTTATGAGTGATACTGATGCGTTAAATTTAATATACAATAGCGAGTTGAAATTAACAATTAATTTCGCACCATTTTCTTTTGTATATTGAATTTAATATACCAGTCGCATAAAAATTTCATAATTTTGGTGTATATTTGGTTTGTTTACGAACTCAAATTGACGCTTTCTTCTTACGATTTTATCAAGCCCGACAATATTTAAATATTATGTGAAAATTATTACATTGAATACATTTTTTTGTTAACTTACCGTCATTGTGGTAAGGTCTCGGCGGCAAGGGCACGGACACCGAGGAAATCGGTTGCTGAAGTGACGCTCGTGGCTGAACATTCCTCGGTCCGGCACCCGACGAAGATGTCGTCGAGGTCGTCGAGCTCGCCGGTGTCGCAGGACTCTTGTGTTCCGGGGTCGAGACCGAATTGTTCGCCGCGTTGCTTTGTTGCTGCTGATAGCCGAGAAAATCTCCGAGATCCGGTACGCAAACGCTCTCGTAAAGATTAGCCGGCATGTTCTCCAACGATGCCTTCTCAACTTCGTCCTCTGCAGTAAAAAAAAATAAATGCATAAGTCCTTGCACGATAGCTTTAGATTTGTTTCACGTTAAAAAAAAAAGAAACGAATAGGGCGGATGGACTTTCCTAATTTCCGTTCTAGAACTCGAGAAATCGAAACCGCGATTAACTATCTCGCGCGCTATGGACGCGCACGCACGGCGAAGTTGGGGGCGAAAATCCGGTATTGCGAGCAATCGGGACCGACGTTGAGGTGAAATAATTAATCGTGAAATAAACTCAAACGTCCTTTTTTCATTTTTTTTCCTGCTCCTGCTGCAGGGTGAAGTGTTTCCGCACACACAAGGAGCCACAAGTAGAAAAAGCGAAAAAAATAAGGTGAAGAAGAGAGCGTTCGAAAAACCGCTTAAGTGGCCAAATGCGCAATGCGCCGGCACACAATTCACTCTCGAAGGCACAGGACATCCGGAGGTGGAGTTTCTATGGTGGGCCTCTTTTTTTTATTTTTTTTTCTTCTCATTCATTTTCCCTTACCACCATCGTCTTTCTCTCGTTCGCTAAATAAAAACCTTCAGACTGATTCAACTCCTCGCGTATCCACCCCCGTTTCTCCCCATTGGTTTTCTCTCTCGAGGCTTCATTGTCCACCTCGAAGAGGCTTTTTCTCGCGTAAAATCTCACATTCTCCAGAATCTATCTACCTGCTCCTTGACATCGCTATTTTTACGGAAACACGATATGTTTTTCCCCCCCCGGCAGGATGTTCGCGACTATCCACGAAATACGATTTTTTTCTTCCTCCCGCCGTTCGCTCTGTCAAAAAACGAGCCGTCTTTTTTTTGGCACATTTACATCTCTACCACTCACAACTCTACCAGAAAGCATCTCTACCATATTACAACTCTATCAGTATCAAAATAAAACTCTATCGGACTTGACATAAAACTCTATCGGACTTGACATAAAACTCTACCGGAATTGGTATAAAACTACCGGATTTGGAATAAAACTCTACCGGAATGCAAGGTAGTCGGTAGCTCTGTATTCCGGTAGAGTTTTATTTTGATACTGGTAGAGATGTTTTCTGTTAGAGTTGTTTGGGAAGAGTTGCTGGTAGAGTTGTGAGTAGTGGAGATATAAATGTGCCCTTCTTACCGATCTTACCGATCGTGCATTCTTTCGTGCATTGGAAAATTCGCGGTCTGTTTTTATTTTTATTTTCCCCTCCTCCACGATATAAATTTCTTCGATCTATCCAGGGGTGTTTATCTATCGTTGCACCTCGCGGTTGTGAAGATGCCGCAATTACGACGGAAACGCGATATTACATTCAATTCGTTTCAGCTCTAGAGCAGTTACCGCAGAAGCGGAGGAATAATATCCGGCTAATCTACAAGGATCTACGTGTCCTGACCATGTTATTTTTTTCCCTTTTTTTTTGTTCTATGGATCAACGTTTCCACAATACCAAGAGAGGTGCAATGCATCGATGCATACGCGCATTTATTCTTTCTTCGCGATGTTTTGGATTGATCGTTTCCGGTCTCCGTCGTTCTAACCGGCAGCTGCTATCGGGGTATTCGATCGGGAGCAGGCCGAGATTTATTGCGTACTGCGCACTAACGCACCCACCGGTCACCTCGGCTGCACTTGCAGGGTATTTTTTTTTCTCTCTTTTTATGTACGATACAATTTACTACGCGTAGTTTTTGTCGGCACTATCGGTGTATCAAATTATTGCGACAGTGCGCGAGCGCAAAAGATACTCGCGAGTAACGAGCTAACGTAAACGTTGAACTCACCTTTCTGAAGGATCTCCAAGTGCTCCCAGAGTATATCGCCCATGAAGGCCGGGGCACGTGCCAGGAAGGACTCCTTTCCCATGGCACAAATCTCCTTGCCGGTCATGTGCTGCCACGGCTGCATCGCTACGCCCTCGAGCGAGAATTCCCTTATGGCCCAGTGAATCCAGTGGTGCACTGCCGTCTCCGACCACTGTCTCGGGTCTGAAAAAACAAAGATAACGTAGTCACGGATCGGTCGTTGGTACATCGGCGACATAGAAATTCACCACTTTGGACAATGTTTATCACACATTTTCGAAAAAGGCACGGTCAAGAAAGTTTTGGACATTTGACACAACATTTCTTATCCCACAGATAGGTGACCATTAAAAAAAATCTTCAAGTTCAACCGAAAAACTCTGGAACAATGTTAACAGCAATGCATCGAAATGCATTTTTTTTTAAAATCAGAATTTCATTAAAATTTTCCAAAAATTCACAAGCAGTAATTGAAAAATTGAATTCTTAAAAAGCGAAAAGCTTATAATATTTGTACAGTAGAATCCCGAGGTCGGATTAACCGGGAAGCGGATCAACCGTGCGTCTTCCGAGGTTTTTTTCTTTCTTACGTACTATTAAAGAAAAAAAATCCGAAGCTTTACATTCAAGTTCACACTATTTAACAATTAAGTGCAAGTTGTACCAAGTGTCATCGTAACTAGTCAAAATAGAGTTGTTCCATTTGCCATTATTGACATATATATTATGTCGGTTATCCGGGGACTCTTTGGTTCGGAGCATCCTGGTTAATCGGGCTTCTACTGTATACACAAAAGTGTCTCGTGATTGAAAACCATCGTTTTTTGTTTTCACAACGGGAAAGGGGTTTGAAAAATTGAATCGTTAATCGCTCCGGTTCGGCGCAAAACTTGATGATTTTTCTTTTTCCATCAATGCACATCTCGTGCCTAGAGTCATGCTTGGCGGTGATCTGCCCGCTTAATTTTTATCTGTACGCACGCTGATTCTCAATAGAATCCGCCGCGACGAAGTTCGCGTACGCGGGCCGTTCTCGTGTCCCTGGCCGACGAAGCCAGAAGTTCACATCGTTGCCTATTGCCGATGGTTAACAATACCGAGAAACCGTGGAATGTCCCATTTGAGGTGTTCGCGCCCATATTTGCGCTCGTTTGTGTCGCGCTCATTGTTTCGCGGTATCTCGCGGGGTGAGGGCCTTACACGCGAGTTTTAAAGTATGTAACGCCGTTCGACGTGGCCTCTCGGCTTGGTCGTCATCGTCGTGGCGCGAGGTGCCGATGCCCTCTGAGCTCGTCGACTCCACCGTCTTCTCAAGACTGTATAACACATACACGGACACGCACACACACACACACACGGATGGTCTTCCGCATATACAACTACCGTGCAATCTTATTCAAATGATTCAGCCGCGGACTTTAATCGACTATCTAATATTACAATATACGCATCGAAGTTTCATTTAAAAAAAGCCGCTAAGTCGAGGACGCAAACACGCTCGAGAAATGCCTCGTGAAAATTTACTGAAAGAAAATATATAAAAAATAATGATAATAAAAATAAAAATAATGATGATATTACAATATAGGCATCGAAGTTTAATTTAAAAAAACTGCGATGTCGAGATCGAAAAGACGCTCGCGAAATGCTTTGCGAGAATTTACTTTTAAAAATATAAACAATAATCATTATAAAAAGGATTGCAGAAACATAATTAAGGCTCGTGTATCGACATATCATCTCTGAAGCTTGCATTAATAATGAACAACGAACAACGCGATACAATCGAAAACAAAACTATTGTGTTATGTAGATTGAAAAAAATATATATAATAAAAACAGGGAAAAAAACGTAACAAATTATTTAGTAATTCCTTTTATTCGGAGGGAATCCCCGAAGCGAAGATCATATCGGAGCACGGCGCATATATGCAGCTTTTTTTCAATTTATCTCCCTCACGCCACACAATCTATTCACGTTGATGGTCATTCATTATCACGTAACGATTGTTCTCTATCGTGTCGTGAGGAGATTCGTCACGCCACGACTCTCTCGGGAGGGAACAATGAAAATTCTATTTTCGTTTCAGTTCAACATCTCTCATCTCACTGTCCACTCTTCACGCTTACCGCTGACAGGCTTCAATTTTTGTTTATACATAAAAAAATAAATTATTATCCTCACAAAATAGATCGTTGAGTAAGGATAATTTATCCAACGTATCCGTCGTTCGACGCGGAAAAAAAAGGATGCAAATTAGCGCAAAAAAAATCGTCGATTAAGAATTGTTAATCCAACGTATTTCGTCCGAGCCCCAAAATATAAAAAAGAACTTCGAATGAAATGGCCGTCCGAGCGAACTCGAGCATGTCGCGATCGGTAACATTATTTTTTTTTTCGTATCCAAAAATCGCCGTACCGCGGTAACGTGCAGATAGAGACAGAGACTCGTCTCACCTCGTGCACGCATGCACGTACCTACATATATATATGTGGGTGTGTGTATATATATATATATACACACACACATATGTGTATCTACATACTACGGAAAACACATTAATGTATAAGTGAGCGGAGAGCGAGTCGTGCGAACAAAGGGACTCGGGGGATCGCCGCGATTCGGATGAAGGCCTTTTATGAATGGAAGAGCCTAGGCGAGTGAGCGAAAGACCGAAAGGAGTGAGAAAGAGAGATAGCGCCCCACACGTTCCTCCTCTTGGCTTCGACTTGCTCGTTCGTGGAACGAACGAACGAGCAGCGCGACGCGTCGTACGTAACGAAACCGCGGGAGGGGAGGGGGGGGGGCGAGAGAGCATGAGCGCGCGTGCGAACGTCTATATAATATAAATACATACAGAATAGGCGCATAAGGTAAAGACTCTGTCGGCATATATATATATGTATGTATATATATATGTGTATGTTCGACGAGAGTCGAAGAAGTGTCTAAACGGAGGGGGGAGGGAAACATCGGTATGAAGCTTTTCACTGTGTGCGCGTAGAGGGAGGGAGAGAGGATCAAAGGACACCGCCGATGTTTGAGTATCGCACCGATGTTTGGCCAACTTATTCCTTGTCAGCATTGTTAACAGACTCTTATATATACGCCTCGCGACCGGGCGAGTGAGAACTCTCGACTCTCGTTCGATGATACTATATATACTCACGAATCTTGGCTATCTCGTTTTCACTCGATTCTTCGAGTTCTCTTTCACCGGACGACGGTATTGTTGAAAAGCACATAGAGGACGAAATCTCGGCTCGGCCACAGGTGTTCGATAGTTGGAGTTTAGAGTAAGACACTTTTCTTCCCGAAGATATTTAAAGAAAAAAGAAAGAAAATTATACATATATGAAGAAGAAATATATTTTTTTGGCTCTGAATTTTGTCATTTCTTTTTCATCAATGATTTTTGTAATCGTTTGATCCGCCGATTTTGTCAATGTTTTTTTACAATTATGATTCTTTTATGCTAAAAGTATTTGCAACGTTTTACCGACGGAGTTTTCATCCATCGATTTTTTAATTATTCTTTTCTCAATTGATAAGCATCGATTTGTCTGCAATCGAGTTTCGATGATGGGCCGAGTTCCTTCTGGATCTCTTATCGCGAAAGACAAGCACCGAGGCAACCGATAAGCAGCCCGGGCCAGGTGCATCCCCCTCCCCCACCCTCAGCGCCAGGTAATATCAAAGCTGGCAAAGCAAAGACCCCCGAGGAATCTCGTTGATTTAGGAATCGGCTGTGGCAGCTGTGAATTTCTATGCTTTCCGGCACTCGTACCTGCGGGACTGGCGCACAGGTGCAGTGTCGGTACTACCTGTTGCATTACCTAGTTTTTTTTATTCTTTAAAAACCTCGCGCCGAACAAATGGTTATTGCCAAAAAAAAAAAAACATCAAAATCGTTTTTTCTCTCTAAAACTTTTACTGGAGATTGCTCCCCTAACGCTCTAAGGCCGTATCTGTTCGATTAATAAAAAAATTGCGACGATCCGTCTCCCTCTCTCCTTCTCTCGTGGTAATCGCACGTATGAATGTACCGGCGCGATGTTGATGGGGTTCTGATGGGGAGCCGATGCCACACATCCGGTATGCGCATTCAGAGCCACGCGGGTGTGACGTTACTTCCGGTCTACATGCCCTCGGCGGGCCGCGTTAGCTCGTTCGCTTCGTATACGTGTATTAAGGTAGGCGCAGAAATGCCAGTGTTGCGGAGCACACTCTATAGGAAGGAGCGTACACATGGGTATCCTCGGGACACCGAGGGCGCCGCAGCGCAGAGATCACCTCGTCTGACCTCTCGGTGAACCTACCGGTAGAATTTTTTTTCGCTCCCCCCTTCCCAACCCCGTTCTCTCTCTCTCTCTCTCTCTCTCTCTCTCTCTCTCTCTCTCTCTCTCTCTCTCTCTCTGCCTCTCGAGCCCTCCACAGTCGTTCCACTTCGTGTAACGAGAGAGTGGCCCGCTCTGTCTGTACCACTAGTTCATTCGTTAGTTAACTCGTTCCTTACACACGCGTCCTACTCTCTTTCCACCTCGCTCGTACGATCGTTCTTTTGTTCCACACCGAACGAGAACGTATTATACCCACGTTATCTCCGATGAATCTATTTGTCCGGCCGGAAAGCGATGCTTTTGATTGTTTTTATTTTTTTTTACGAGGGGTCCCCTTGCCACCTGTGGCACTCTGCTGGGGGGATTAATATTTGGTCAAGAGGCGGAACAGCAGAAATCATGGGCATTTTTTTAGTTGATCGAACTCCCATTTTTTCGAATGAAAACGGGATTTATTTTTCAAATTCTGAAGGAATTTTTGAAGGAACATTTGGGGAAGTAACCCTTTGACGGTTTCTCGTAAGACAATTTTTTATGTGGTGTTGTACTTTTTTTCTGAGAAATTTCCGTTTTATTAAAGTGGAGAATATCTGAAAGGAGTTTCATTCGAATGGTGTATACGAGTGTACATAAAATCAATTTTTTTTTTAGCAGTGCCACCTGTGGCATTCTCCCGGGGCGATTAATATATGGTCAAGAGGCAAATCAACAGAAATCATGTGCTTTTTTTAGTTATCAAATTTGAATTCGTTCGAATGAGAAATGTATTTATAAAAAAATATATTTCCGAAGTAATTTTGGAGGGAAATTTGGGTATTTGACCCTTCAACGGTTACTCGAAAGACAATTGATTTGTTATCTGCTTTTACAAATATTTTTGCCGGGAAACATTCGTTTTATTAAAGTGGAGAATACCTGAAGGGAGTTTCATTCAAATGTTGTGCACCATTGTATTAAAATCATTTCTTTAGATTTTTTCTAAGAACACACAGAACTTAGAATTCAGTGGGAAGCGATCTTCTCGCCGAACGCTCTTCCCAATAGAATGCACGGGTCTCCGTAACGAGCTGTCCCTATTTGGAAGAATGACGAAGTGACTTATCTCAAACAACGACGCTACAAAAGTTTCGCAAGCGTTGTTTTCGTTTCGGTTCTCGACTGTCGCTAAAAGTCACCGCGTTCATTACAGAGCGAACTCCTAATTGGCTTGTAACAATTGCATTCGTCGATGACAGTGTTTCTCCGCGAAAACACGCGAGGCAACCGCGAACTATCGCACTGTTCGCCAACAACATTGTACCATCAACGACGTCGTTGGCGAATAGTTAGAGATTTTTCGAAATGTCGTTCCAATTACCTTTGGTTATGTTGAGACGAACTTGCTCTTTCTCCCATGAAGCGAATGAGGCTTTGAGGGCCTCGGTCATCTTCTTGTTCGTCCCGGGCGTCAACGGCGGCACTTGCGCCGGTATATCTGCAAAAAAAAAATTTTAAAAATGAGGTCAGACAATGAAAAAAAAAAAAAAATTATTAAAAAAATAACAATTATACACTCATAGAGATGTAATATCGTGAGGAGTAAATATAGAATTCTATTGTTTATCATTGCGAGCGTATAATGGAACGGTGAACAGTAGAATAGTTATGTATGCTGTAGGTGATCGCGGGCTGCTGTTGTCGGCGACGATGAAGAGTATCTGATCGGCTGGAGCACGCCAAAGGTCACTGTAACGAGCCGCAGCTCCGTGTGTGCGTATCTCTCTCGAATTAAATTTATTCGAGTTTTATGGAAAGAGGAGATAGAGAGAGAAAAAAATATACATATATCTACACGGTCGTATGGAGCACAGGTGTCATGGTATGCGTGTCCCGCATGGGTGATGTCTCGCATGGTTTCGTCTCGCCCCGGCACTGCGGCCAAGAACAACAGTAACGCTATATAGGTAAAAATGTAAGAGCGGCCGGGGGAACCCCATCGGGATCGCGTGGAAACGCTTCTGTAAATTTTATCGTGGGAAAAAAGTGGCGAGCTTGCAGACCGTTCGAGCGTTATGTAGGCTTTGAGACAGAGGCACGCGGAGTTGGATAGATTTGTAAGGGAATTGTTGATCCACCGGTAGATCGATAACTGAAACTCCGAAAATCATTGAAACGTTATTTGGAATGGGAAATTTGTCTATGAATATAGTAAAGTGTTTAATGGAGATAAATATTGACAATATTTTATATTGAAGTTTATATTGAAGTTTATATTGAAGTTTATATTGAATGTATTGAATGTAAAAAAGGTTGATATTTTTTGTTACAGGTAAGTCCACAGAAAGTTCGCCACGTTGGTTCGAGATTAAGGAACCATCGCGAGTGAGTACACTTTGGAATTATTTATACCATAAACCGATCCCTGGTAGAGGATTGCTTTCCGGAGAACCTTACATCGTTCCAGACAAGCCAACTTAAGTATTCGTCTTCCCATAAATTTTTTCGTTTCTTTTTTAAATCGGTCGAGCAACTCTCAGGAATGAAAGTCTTATTTTCAAACGATCATCACAAACTTTGGAGATCAGAAATAGCTTAAAAATATTTAAAACATCGGATTGCCAGAATCTCATGATCAAGTTCCTTCGATACAACCAGATAAAGACTATCAAGAAAAGAGATAAAAATTTGAATATCAGAAGATTAAAAGAAATCCTCAACCACCCCAACGTTTCCAACACGTTCGTCTGAACTTTCTACTGAAACATTTGGTGCACTTTACGGCTACTTTTTATTAAACATTAACATTTTTTTTACTTCGACCTGTGAGAAGGGAGATCGGTGCGAATTCTCACACACAATAGGGGCGAGATCACCCAGCCGTTGAGTTCTATCTATGTCGGCACCGTTCTCGTAGAGGCGGTGCGTCAGGTGTCGCGGCACCTTCGGCTCGGGCTCGGTCGAGCAACAGCACCGGTAGAAATAAGCCGGGGGGCGAAAGAGCGACTACGCAGAGAGGTTCCGTACAACGCGAAGCGTTCTTCTCTCCTAGATAGGGATCGTCGTAAAATCGAGGGGTGCAACTGCTGTTGGCGCTGCGATGCGGCGTTAGCCGACAGGTGCAGGTGCATCGCACCGGCGCGGTCTTTCGCTTCCTTCTCGTTGCATACTTATTTTCTTTACTAATATCATCGCCGATTCTAGCACAGTGGAACTGTCAAATATGAATATATTCGACAAGAACGGAAACTTTCGTGAACGATCAACGAGATTGGATCGATTCGTCGGTTTTATATTGCCCAATAGCCAATGGTATATAATGGAAATCGTTCCGATTGACCCATGACCCGAACGACCCGCAACTCCACCTTCGTCCACTCTACATAAATTATCATATTAGCTCTTCGGAGCTTCGAGTTTTATTTTGCTGGACGGAGGGGCCAGACCGCGTACATAGACGTCGCGTATTATACTCGAGGTTTACATATACAGTTACGATAACACAAACGATACTAAATACTCGTCGTCGAGTGCCGAGCTTTTTAATTTATACCGAAAGGACCACAGATAAATATTTTTCGTTCTATCCGATAACCTTAATTGGCTTAAAATAACCATTCGTATTCTCGTGAAAGAAAACCAACGAAGAAAAAAAGTGGCCTTTATTCTTTGGTCGGGTGGGATTATCTTTTACGATCTGCTTTATCTCGTTCGGGATCGTTCGGAAAGAGAATAAAAAATTAAATATTCAAATGCCACTTTGTCCGGAGGTTAACGAATAAATTATCGGGGCAAACGCGAGAATTCGATGCTCGTTCGTGGCGAATGCGGCTGCTTTTCTCTTCTTTCTTTTTTTCGAGAGCTACAACGGTAATCCCTGAAAGACTCTCCGGGGGAAAATGTCCCCTCATTTTCTTACGTTTACACTTATTAAACGTGCTTCTCGAGTCTCGTAACGAACGTCGGGCACGTGCTCGACGATAGCGGTGAGGCTCTACGATCCACATGGGCTTATCCCTCGTAACACTCGACTCCACCACTGTCCTACCGAAAGAAAGAATTAAGAGGCACACATCCAGGAGCCGCGGCGGCAGCAGGGCCAGCAGCCCGACAACTGCAGCAGCTGGCGTTGACCTCTGATGCCTATATAACATTTTTAATACGCACGGTCGCTGCAGTATTTCGAGAAAAAATAAAATAAAAATTCATCGAACAGGGTAGAGCGACATATGGTTTGCCATCGGCCTAGGTCAGAGAGTCGCCGATGACTTCTTTCCCCGTGACTCGAAGTCACCCTCTTACCTCAAGAAACTGTTGTGTAATAATTTAGAAACAGGGCCTCGATAGCTTGAGAAAAAAAATTGAGAAACGTGAAAGGAAAGAAGTGGGGAGGCGGCGAGACGGACTGGTGTCTCAATTCGAGAGGAGACTTTTTTGCGTCCCGAAATTGATAAAAAATGGTTCGTTTTGCCTCGGAGTATTATTAAAAAATCCTTTTAATGATTAAACATTTTTTTAATTGTTAAAAAAATGTTTCTGATCCGAGAGAAATTGATTTAAAAAGAATGGTTCGTTTTGCCCCGGAGAATTATTAAAAAATTCTTTTAATGCTTAAACATTTTTTGTAATGGATAAAAAATGTTTGTGTCCTGGAAGAATTTTATTAAAAATGGTCCGTTTCACATCGCAAAATTATTGAAAAATTCTCGGGTTCTCGAAGCGCATACCGTTAGGGAGAAAAAATGTACAGCGCAATGATCGATTAATAAGGGCGCGGAATTGTGCGACTGTGCTCAACTAGCCGTTTTGCGTTGGTTCGAATACACCTGTTGCGCGCCTCGCGTTCAACAGTCCCTCCCGATCCCACACAAGTTCTCGAGGCGGTTTGATGAGAAGCGCGAGGCGAAGGTACGAAGGCGAGCAGGAGAGAGGCCTTATCCTGTCGCGGGTAGCTCGTGGCGCGAAGGGAACAGGGGGAAGAGGGACGCGACCGCCCTCGGGGCCAGCGCATAAATTCACCATAAAGTAGGCAGGCGCGCATGGTAGGCCGGCTGCGATCTTGAAACACCTAAATTTAAGCTAGAGTAAGTTTCTTCCACGGAACTTTTTGGTAAACAATTTCGTGACGGGTTCGTTCAGATTTTTTTTGTCTTTTTGTTTGGCTGATAACCGATAAGTATACGAGGGAAAATCATAAAGAGCCACGCCCGCTCTCTCTGGTCAGATGCGATAAGAACCGTTTCGACGTCCGGTTCTTCACCCATCGCGCAAATCTCCCTAAAATGTCAATTTTCATGAATTCCTAGGCTCGAGTCGCTAGCAGTGTTGTTCGAAACTCGCGCAGAGTATGAGGAGAGAGAGTTGGTTGTTTCAGGATCGCATTATCAGAAAGAACCGCGTGTGTTTCACCGAGATATCAACTACTGTGGCGAGTGTGCCGAGGCGATAAAATAACGAGCGCGCGCGCGTACGTCCCGACGACTTCCTGAGGCGCTCGCGCAATCCGGCGAAAGATTGTTCGGAGCATACTAATACTGTTGTGTACAGCATGTATAAATGTTCGACTGTCGGGAAATGGAAGGGCGCATCTCGCACCGGTCAGAGTGTAAAATGACGCGACATCCGCCCTTTTGCTTCTTGCCATTCGAGACACATATTCGTGCACGCTTTTGTGCATCACGCATGCGCAGAGCGCAGACGACCAGTGGACCAATTATCGCCGCGATTACGGGGGTTCCCGATTAGCCTCTGCGGCTTTCCGATGCCGGTCGGCGGTTTAAATGACTCGGAAAGCTGGAGAGCAAACTCCATACTTTTATTTCTCGTTCGTTCTCCGAGGCGTTGCGGTCGAACACAGCAGATAAACGTGCTAATGACGACGTGCGACGACGATGGTAAATCGCTCGTCGTCATTTATCGAGGACTCGACGCCTCACGTTACTCTTATCTCGGGTTTAATTCTTCTGGCCTCCAGTCGGGAGCAACAACGTGTCGATCAGCATCCTGTGACACAGTCCTCATTATTGACCCTTCGATAGTGGAAATAAAAATGCTACTACTAATTAATTAAAAGCTAATTGATAACAACTATCCTTTGGTATTTTTCGAGCGTAAAAGCCCGTTTGGTTTGAACGAGCTCTCGAACATTTTTGCTCCCCAACCGACCTTCGTGTTCGCAGTTTCTCCACCAAGAGTACAAAGGTTGGATCGGTACGAAGATCCGCATCGGAAAAGATTTGCAGCGTAAAAGATCTGCAACGGAAAAATCATTTTTCCGTTGTAAGAAAATCATAACAACGGATACGCGTTAAGTCCAAGATCTCGACTTCGCCCCGTAATCGAGTAGAAAATCGAAAATATCAAATATAGAATCGTCATAGGCGATGGAGTTCGAGAAACGGAGAGAACTCGATCGCGAGTCGTGGCAATCAAAGTTTTCGACATGATTGACTGACTTTGAAATACGACTGGAGCCAATAATAGAGCCTGTGATTGGAATATGAATGGCGCTATTTCCGTTCGCGAGGCTCACATGATAGAGCTTGTAAGCATAATCTTCGCGCTATATCGTTGAGCGAACGAATCGCTGATTTCGTTGCATCGCTCATAATTCTCGAATACATTATTCTGTTTTTTTTTTCCTTTCGATTCGTTTATTCGTACTGCCCACGCACATTTTCGTGCACCCCTCCGGACCCGCGTCTACGACTTCCGTCGGCGAGGCTTCTCGCGTACGGCTTTTGCTACTGGTAACTGCTGCTGGCGCTGATCCTCGTCGAGAAACGTGCGCGATGCATGGCGCACGTGCGCTCCGCCGCTCGTTGGCCCTAATTTTATCCACGAGTCGCTCGAGACCTCTCTCGCGCGCTCCGAACGTATATAAAAATAAAAGTAACGACACCGTTCATGCGACACACGTCCGGAGACTCGGCGTTCGATCGAGGATACAGCGAAACGGCAGAGCGCAAAGCGGTTATCATATTTTAAGGATTATAAAATCGAATCTCGAGACGGTTCGATATTATTATTCGTCTCCAAGCGTTCGGGTGAGTTCCGAAGGTTTTTTCTTCGAGGAAGGCTGACGGTCCGTGCAACGTTACTTTGGATGCAAAATTTGTCACGTCGACAGTTTCTTCGAATAGTTTACGTTAACATTTTTTTTTTATTATTTGCGCCTGGCCAACGCGATGAAAATTAAGGTGATCAGTTTCTCGAATAGGTAAATCTTTCTTCCAAATATATTCTTGTTTTTTTCAAGACTAAAGACTGAAGATTCATAAAACGTTCTCGCGTATGCGAAATGCGCTACGTCGATAGTTTTCACGAAAGTCTTGAGCTTTGTTTTTAATTTTTATCAACGTCTTCGTTCCGGCAAGGGGAACAAAATCAAGGTGACGGGTTTCTTGTTATTCAAATATATTTCTCTTTCTTTTTTTAAGGCCAAACGCTGACGATGCACAAAACGTTCTCCCAGATGCGAAATTCGCGACGTCGAGTGTTTCTTCGAAACGCATTGAGCTTTTTTTTCTGTTTGTATTTCGATCGAGGTCTTCGTTCCGGCAAGGGGAAGGGAATTAAGGTGACTGATTTCTCCAGTAGGTTACTCGGGTACACTTATATAATGGCGATGGTGTTATAGGCGAGGGCATAGCGAGACGAGACGCGCACGCCACGCGCCAACTACTCGGATTTTCCCCTCTCGTGAGTCTCTCTCCGGACAGGAAGTGCAGCGGTGCAGGAGCGGTGCACTCTACTCTACTGCACTCTCGGGTTTGCGGCCGTCGCAACATCTGTCGCCGAACGAGGCGCGGGTGTAAGGAGAGGATATCTCTCTCTCCGTCTCTCTTACCGTGCCTCGTTTATTTCACTGGATCCTAACTCTGTGCATGGACGGTGGCGACGCGAGGAGTCACGTTCGCGTGCCATAACCGTCCATCAACTTAATCCCTGGAGTGAGAGTAAGAGGGCTGCACGGGGTTCAATGTCAAAGTCAGATGGGCTTAGTCGCCAGTTCTCTTGTGATCCCCGGGATCGAGAAGACAATTTAACCCTTCGATGCCTTCGACATCCATCAAACTTATTTTTCACACCCTTGAATTTTTTCTCCATAATTAATTTTTAAAATGACAACGTTGCTGCGTTACTTGTTTATCGTCATAGGGGAGATCGGGGCAAAATGGCACAGCGGGGCAAAACGGGAGACTGAGGGCAAAACTCAATCTTGCAAGTAATTTTTGGATGCCGCATTTTGTCCCAACGATACATCCGGATTTTCAAACCCGCTTTGACCAACATACCACGATCACCGACATCCAAAAGTTGTTGGAAAATTGCTTTTTGTCTCATTATCCCGTTTTGCTCCACTGTGCCATTTTGCCCCGCTCTCTCCTACTTAAGATCCGGTAGGATTTTTATTACGTTAATAAAGGGACATTTCAGAGTTATACAATTTAGAGTCGATTGTCAATTACTCAAATTCAGAAACCGTAAAGACCATCATGAAAATATTAAACATATTATGTAGGTGGATCGAGTTTATTTATTTTGAAAACTTTGTGTTTTTTTTTTTTATAAAAAATTACCTCTGGACCTGCCGAATGACTTCATGGCCTTGATTCCCATTCCGGTGTGCGCGTCTCCTCCGTAATCGACGTACATTCCTCGTCGCTGCTCGCGCACTTAGTCGGTACCGAACGGTTGAAAAAAAAATCCCCCTCCATCCACTCGTGCACTGAACCACGTTATGGACGCTTGTTTCGAGATATTTCCAGAATACCCCGGGGATTAAAAAAAAAAAAATCTCAGTATTTCCCGCCCCCGAAGGGACAGCCGGTTCTTCAACGTTTCCTCAGCACGTGGTTGCGACCCGTCACGAGCCCAAAGTCCGCCACGTGTTCTCGGGACCCTTACGACGGGATGAATCGTCACGTGGCCCGTGAAACACCCTCCGACCACGTCACATTAATAAAATTAAACAAAAAAAATTGAAAACAAAAAAATAAATTATAGAAGCGTATCTCGTTCTCATTGACGATCCAACGCTGCGCCATCGGCACTTTGAGGGTGCTCTTCGGAATTTATCCCATCACGAAAAAGAATATAATAAAAATCCTTCGATAGGAGAAAATTTTTGAGTGGTCTACAAATCCTCGATGTCCGATCGACGAGTCCGGCGTAGTTTTTGCCGCGACGATCGCCCGCCTTTCCTCGGTGTCGCGTGTCCACCATGTGTTTGCTATCAATTCATAACTCCCAGAGAGAGAGCGAGGCGAGGGCAGTTCTATTTTCGTGTCTACCTGCGACGAAGACGTGTGTCGTTTTTTCCCCCGGTTTGCGCAACGACTCGGCGAGCCTCCCCTCCTCTCCCTCGCGGCCCTCCCCTCCGAAAAGAGGCGCGAGTGCGACGAATTTGTCAGGCTCCGAACGAACGCAACTTCGGGAACGGAAGTTGAAGCGGACTTGTACGAAGTGCGTTTTCGCGCTCACATACCGCAGATTAATCCGTACGATCGCAAGAACGCACCAACCCGCTTTTAAAATCTCCCCTCCAGTCGACGCAACGCGCCTCCACCTTTTTATTTTTCGCCCCCCCTCCCCGCCCCTCCCACGCTTCTATCCCCTCTCCTCTCCGACTCCGCAGACCAACGACGATGATTTTCGTGACGCGGCTACCTCGAAGAAACTACCAGTCTTTCGGCTCTGCTCCAACGAGTTTTTTCTTCCGTTCATCACACGGACTTTGAGAAACTCGCAGTCGGTTTTTCTTTCCTCAAGACATTCCTTTTGTTTTCAAAATTTTTATATATTTATTTTCTCAATTTATATCCGCCTCCTGTTTTGAGTTTCGACGAAATCTCGATCGCTCTTCAGTGCGAAGTTGAGCGAATGTTTGTCGTGAGGTTTCGTTGTTTTTCGGTGACGAACAGCGCGCGCGATTGACGATCTTGTGCACAGTGTGCAGGTGCAGCGGACGGTGAACGGGGGTGGAGTCAGCGTGGACAACGCGACGACCAATGATCGCCTCGGCGACGTCGAGCCTCGAGGCTGAGCACACACACACACACGAACGCACAGACGCGCGCGGGGGCGCGCGGGGGGGGGGGGGGATGCGAAACGAGGGGAAAACACGAACACGGCCAGAGCGCTAGTTATTGTTCTCCAGTTGGACGGACAGACGCGAATGACGGCGTCGCTCGCCGCTGCGGGATCGTCGCAACGTTTCACTCGTCTCTCGTCGCGACTCGATTCCACGTCGAGAGCTCCCTCGATGTATCACGACACTTCCTTCGAGCGATCATGAGAGATACATTTCAAAAAAAAAAATCTTTGAGTTCAAAAGATCAATAAAATCCTTCGACCAGTCGAAACTCTCCTCCTTCGATGGCAACTCATCGCTTTCCCTCGCAGACTTTTATCCAGGACACTCCGAAGCCGTTCGTTTCTCTTTGCTTTCCTGCCGATTTTTTCCCAACGACCTTTGACGAGGAATATGTTTATGAAAAAATAGATGAGAAAGAAAAAAAAATGTCTTCACTTCACTGAATCTCGCGATTAATACGCTTGGCGCTCGTCGAAGAGTAGAGACGATCGCGCGAACTCGCGTACCGCGGGTAAGTGCGCACGCGGCTCGAAGGGCAACAGCGGCAGCGGCAGCAGCACACCAGTACCACGAGCAAAAGCCAGCACCAGCAAAACTCAACGAGTAGAGAAAAACGTGTTGTACGCTCCGAAGAAAGATAGAGAGAGAGATAGAGAGAGACGGAGAAGAAGGGAGAGGAAGAGTCGAGGACGCGGAGGCAAAGTATGAGGAGGAGAATTTTGCCCGAGAGAGAGACCGCCGAGTTGGAGGTGGAGGAGAATATAAGTCGGAGTGGTGGTCGAGTGAACCAGGAGGATGACGGCGATGGAGGGGTAATCGGAGGAGAAGTTGGAGAGACCACGACGACTCTGAGATACCAAAACGTTTGAGGGGCAGTGGAGGGGGAGGGGGGAGGGTAAAACTCTTGCCCGCGCGCTTTTCCCGATGTAGTTATAGATATGGGCGATATATATATATATATATATATATATATATATATATATATATATATATATATATATATATATATATATATAAAAGCATGTATGTACATTGATTTTAAACGAAAAAATTGATTGTTTTTTTTTACCCTCTCCTCAGAATTTCTCCCACTTGCATTTCTTCTCTCCTCTTCATTCCTCTTCTTCGCGATCGCGAAGAAGACCTCGAGCTACGACTCGGCGTGATTCACCGAGGGGGTCAGCGGGAGATAATACGCCGATGGAAAAAACGCGAGATTTACGATGGGAATTCGACGATGATGACCGAACCAACGAAACGAGGATCGGAAAATCGGAGCTTCGGGCGAAATTCATTTTGTTTGCTCGACTCGAGATACGAAAATTTAGTTCGGCAAACGGCGTTAATATAAATATCTTACTGAAGAAAGCTTCGAGAACCGCGGTGAATAAAAAAAGTTTGTTAACTCAGCAAACATATTTTTTCCACGAAGGTGTTCCACGATATATTTTTTTGATTTTACAACAATTTTTTTTGTTGGACTACTTTTTTGATAGTCCGATGGAGTTCGAACTGCCCGAAACGATCCCCGATCGGAGCGACCGAGACGACTCAGCGGCGATTTGCTCAGTCCGTTCGAAAGTGGACGGAGATGCTGAAAGATTATTTTCCATCTCGCTTCGACCGTCGAGAGTCTCCGCGGTTCGAGTCCCCACCGTCAAGCGTCGGAGTGTACGAGCGGACCCGCCGCTCGCTCGTTCCCGAGTTAGTTTTATGAATGAATACCCTCTCGACCGGCTGTTCTACACGAGACATGCGCGCAACGGCGGCAATGCTGGCAGCGTCGCCACCCCGCCTTCTATCGCTCCTCGCGGAAGCACCTGCTTCTCCTCTCGTTCTCATTCATTGGATCCGCGATGCGTTTCTCTCGGTCTTTCCAACGTTTACTCGTCGAGCCGCTGTGCTCCCTCGGCTCCGCACGGAAACTCGGCACATTCACGTAACCCGCATGTACGCACTTTGCACGGTTCTTCGGTGTCGCTGCCGCTAATACCGGCAGCCAACGTGCTCCTTTTACTTCACTCGCGGAAACACCATTCTCTCGTTCATTCATGAATTTGCCGGGATCAGCGCGCAGAGCCTTGTCGCACTAACGACGCCGGGACTTTCCGAACGGCGTTGGATAGCAATAAACCAATAATTAAAGCGTTCATTATCGGACAGATTGATGCTGGAATTTAAGTTTCGTTACTCGAATCGTATGCGTATAGAATCGTGTAGAATCGTATGCGTAGAGAATCGTATAGAATCGTATGCGCAATATAAAGAGGTATGCACATTTAACGGACGTTACTTGTCTGTAAAGGTCCAACATTTTTTTGAAAGAATAATCGTGGGTACACCGAGAAAAAAAAATTGTTGGATTAACGAAAAGTCGCGGTAATACGCGTTCAAGGCTGTTATTTGTTTGGTACAAATAGAGCAATTTTGTTGAACGATTATTTACTTTAATCGATTCAAGATTTCACGATTCAATCATTTTTCTTATACCAACCAAAAAACACCTTTGAACGTAGATCACGGCGCCTTCGTTAATCGAACCATTTCTTTCTCTGAGCGTAGCAGGTGACATTTTTTGAATTTAGCGTAATTATTTTTATTTTTGACATTGAGGGATCGATCAATTCGGCCTTTGGCTCAAGTTGAGAGATCATCTTTGTATGCTGGTGAAAAAAATCCCAATCCTCCGACACATTTTATTCTGGTGTCTCGGCGGATGAATATACGAGAATTTCGAAATTTTCGATCGAAACGAATTATAATGTAAGTTTTTTTATTTATTTATTCACCAAGAAATAACGTCGGTCTCGATAAACGTTCTCGCGTCTCGATATATTACGGTTACGAAATCTTCGGCAAAGGCTTCTCGTCTGATTGCGTATATATTACGAAGAGATTGGCAAGTAACGGAATCGGCGTCGTCCTGAATGGAGCACAGTCGCGTATAGAGAGGCGCCGGCACACGGGATTAATTAACGAGTGAGAGAATCGCTGTATCGTAAACGAGTCTCTTGCCAAAGCGAGACGGAGTTTGCTGAGGAGTGACGGAGATAAGAAAATGAAAAAAAAAGAAAAAAAAATGGAAGTAATGTTACTACGAGCAGGAGTGTCTTCCGGCCTGTCGATCGAGCTGTTCCACTCCATTCATGGATTCGTCGTGTGAAAACCCCCGCTCATAACTCCGTCCTTCTTAAACCCCTCGTCCGATGAATTTTTACGGCGCCCCTCAACTAGAAAAGAGCCAAGAGTTCCCGATCTACAGAGAACATTCACACTTAAGCTACAAAATCGTATCAATCTAGATTAAAAAAAAAATCCATAGTAATGGATTTTTTTAATTAAAATTCTTTTTTCGTAAGTCCATGAATGAAAGGATGAGACAAATTACCCGGTGGATTCTAGAGAGGAAAAGACGGGTAGCGGCTCTTCCTGATGATGATCGTGCGCGACACGTTCGTGCAGCGTGTCGAGCGTCCAGGGAAATCGAAGTAAAAAATACGGGAGAGAGAAAAGAAAAAAAGGAAGTAAATTGACGATAAGGGCGAGCGGGACAGCTAGAGACAGAGAGAAAGGAGTCCCGAGTCGGTAGGAAGAGGGGAGAGGAAAGAGCGAGAGAGGAAATATTATATTGTATTATATACATATATATATATATATATACATTTATAGACATTTATATATATGTATTTATATACAGATATTATTATAGAAAGGAATAAAGAGCGAGCGAGAAAGAAATATAAGCAGAGATACAGGTAGGTGGCCTGAGGCCGAGCAGGTTTTTGCCCGATTTTTTTTTAATGCCGCGTTTATTATAACTAGGAAGCCGCGATGTGCTCGCTCGAAGCCCTGCCGTGTGTCCGATAATGCCCCGGTACGTCGGTAGTCGATGCATAAATATACGTACGTGAATCCGGTCTCTCTGTGTGGGTTTGTGCGAGAGAAAGAATCGAAGTGACCGAGTTGAGTGGAGTTAAGGCGAGCGGTGTATGTTCGCTCCCGAGTGCGGGAAGCAGAGAGAATTTGAAAGCGAGGGCTCCAGAACGAGAAGGTAGATGGAGAGCGTGAGAACACGTAAATACGTCGTAAAGGCTTTCGGATAAAGCGAGAAGAAAAGGAAGAGGAAGAATGAGAAGATAAAGGAGAGGTGGATCTAGAAGTCTCTTAACGGAGCGGCCGCTCTCCCGGAGTGCTCGAAGCGGCGGGAAGGAAGGCGAGCTCTTTCTCCGCAGAAAATCTCTCGCGCGCTAGACGGAGAGAGCGAACTCCCCGGCTGACCGCGCGAGAACGTCGAAGAGAGCAACGGCACAGGTCGCGTCATTTCCTCAAATCACCCCTCCCGCCCTACGGAGGCAAATCGGCGCGAGCCCGGTCGCTCCGTCCACTTCCGGTAACCCCGTGACCCGTGGCCGACCCGTGTCACGCGCGCTTCCGGTGTCCTTAAGGCTTTTCTATTACACCGCGAGGCTCCCCGACGAATTAGAAATCCACCGGTCGGAGATCGGCTCGTAGGATCGCGAAACTCTGATCGAAGATAAATCAGCGAGGCAAAAAGAAATTGCTCAAATATCTTTCACCGGAAGTCACGTCAGAGCGTTAAGTAACGCCGGTAAAATCGTTCGAACTCTCGGTCGCGGGACCGAGTAACAGTTCGCGTGCGTGTCTCTTATTTTTTTGGTTTTTTTTTTTTTTGGAGGGGGGAAGGCTTGTTCTTCGGTGAAAGTCAGAAGAAGACGAAGGCTCAGTAAAAAAAAAAGATGTGTTTTCGCGTGGAGGGAGAGATAACGGGTCGGGCAGAGTTTGACCGACTTCCGGTCGAGCTGGCAATCGGGCGAGAGGAAAGACCTGGCTGCGCGTTTGATTGATCGTTTCTTATCGACGAATCAATGCGATCTCACAAAATCGCGGGGTGAGCTCTCCGATTCGCTACTCCGATTCATTATTTTTTTTTTTTATGAATCAACGCGGCTTTTACCGCTTCGACGTCGAGCTGCAAAAATGTGGAGCGCTCGCTGGGCATCGGTCGAGAGTCTTTGAGACGGACGAATTCTTTCCCACGGGAATCCCGAGGGCCTCTCCTCTCCATGTCATCGTTATCGTTTCGAATTCGGGGCGAGAGAACGAGAGAGACCGAGGAGGACTCTAAACGGTCTCGGGGTTCAGACTTTTGCGTGGATGAAACTCCTTTCTCGGCCGGGGGTTTCTCGCGGCTCTCGCGGCTTCCCGCACAATGAAGCTTCGTTCCCCCTCCCTCCGTCCCTCCCTCTACCGATATACATATAATGAAGCCGTCTCGGAGCTCTACGCGTAAAGACGACATGAGCAGCAGCAGCACGACCGCTTTGCCGCCGGTGGAGAAGGCGATTTCGTGTTTGGCGGAAGGCCCTTCGTGCGTAATATATATATATATGTAGGCGCATAATCGCGAGCACCACCAGGTCCGAAACGCGGCCGAGATTACCCTCGAAAACCAGTTCTCAGCTTTGCTCCCACGCCGACGTTACACGTCCGCGTATATCATGCGCTTCTGGCTATAACATCGGCTCTGTATAGCACACTATAATGTATATTAAAAAGGTTCAACTACCGGGGACTCGGACGAAACAGGTGCTCGGGGAAATAAGGAGAAAACAAAAATCAACATACCGACGATAAATTTGTTGCTTTTTAACCGTTTAAATCCAAAGCCTCCTTCCAAGGGGAGGAAAAAAAATTCTCGACCACTTACAAAAAAAAAATCCGAATCGAAGAACTTTGAAAAATGTGACTCGAAAAATTCATGAAGTTTCAACGTACCGCACATCCGTTTCCAGCCTCGTCCAGCGGCCGATTGTATAATACGAGATAAATTTTATCGTGCACAAGACGCCATTTTATTTTTGCAATTAGCGGCAATTAAATTTTTTCTTTTCTTTCGTCGCTAGTCGTAATTACAACGACAATAAAAAGAATAAAAATCATGTCCAGTCATCGGGGTCATCGATTGAACGATACGAACAAGGGTTCGCTTCGATGGATCGATGGTTATTAACCGTTATATTATGATCGACTTGCAAATGTCACGATTCATTAAGCTGTAGGTGTCTGTGCAGAAGAGTCGCACCGCGAGTCCACTCGGGCGCGACTTCTCCGTCCTAACCCGTTCTATCCTTCTCTCGCTCTTTATCTCGGTACGCGCGCTTGTGCGTAAGGCACATCGAACGGCCGGCCGTGCGGCTCTAATTACAAACGCGTCATTCGCGGGATCGCGGCAAATTAGCATGATCGATCGATTAATCTCGCGGCATCGTGCCCACAGGGTAACCGCGACTTCGTCGAGTCGCGCATCTGTGTACACAACTTTGTACTCCGCACGGAAAGATACGTATCGATTAACTCATAGATCGTAATAATAATAAGTTATGGCGCTCGCAGTTTGAGCTGTATTTTGTAACGTGTTACTTTCATGATAAATTCAATTGCCTCTTTAATAAAAGGGAAAATTGCGATAATAACGGACGAAGGAGAGGTGGAGCAAAATGGATCGTCCGAGGCGATATTTATTTTCTTATGTTCAGCAAAAGGTTCGTAGAAGTTGATTCATTTTGTCCCGTTCTCACCGACAGTAATGAAGTCGACGAGATACAGAATCGGCGTAATGATTTTAAAAAATAATGAATAGCAAGAACTTTGAGTTCTTGCTATTAATGCTATTATCCAATCATCGCGATAGCCGTACTGAAATCTTATAAGTTATTTCCCGTGATAAAGACATAAAGAAAGCTATCGTGGGATTGAAATTGGAGAGTAATCACTTGGCGCCAATTACTCATGGTCAATACAGCCGGATTTCAATTAATCGACCTCCGGCGAAAGAGTTAATGATCTTTCGTCATGATATGTTTGGACACGTGTAGGTTGCGGCTCGTTGCGATACTCCAAACCCACAAGGCTGAAGTAATTATCGGCCTTGGTGACGATACTTTCTCCATTCGGATTCGTCGTTCAATGGGTAAAGTATATAAAAAAATTAGTAATCGGTAAAAGATTGGCATCGGTCAATTGGTAAAAGGCCAGTGAATAAAGTTACTTCGCGTAGAACAACATACTTCCGAATCAACGTAATCTTTATTCACCTGCCCGATTAAGAAAAGAAAATAATTTACATTCAGTAAAAGATAGAAATTGTGAACGAACGAAGTGTCTCCTGGGCATTTTAACCGTAAAAAACTCAACTTTTTTACGACCAATTTTTATCGCATTTCATGCGCCAAGCAAGTACAGTGAGAAAAATAAATTATTGGATTATCCACGGCGCAGTGACATACACCGAAAGGTGCTATTCGGTTCGTATAAGAAAAATGTCTGTATCGAAAAAAGTTGAATCGACTGAAGCAAACAATCGTTTAGCAAAACAGTGCTTTATGTGTTCCAAACAAATAACAGCTTTGAATGTATTTCAACGCGACTTTGTGATTAATCGAACAATTTTTTTTAATCAATGTACGTTTGACGATGAAACGATACGACGTCTGAAATTAATGAAACGACGAAATTTGATGATTTTTTTTGGGGAATTTTTTGAGTCCACTTGGATTTTATTCAGAAGTTTGATCGTGTCCGGTGGCAAAAGTGTCCCCGAAGGAGAAGTAGCGGGAAAAAGAGGTGGAAGTTGAAGGAAGCCTCGGAAGGAAGGCAAAGTGGAGAGAGGACACGGCTCACGTAGTAAGCGTAGTAAGAGCGACCGGAAGCTCGAAGGGGAAGCCGCTCGAGTGAGGGAGGGGTTGGGAGGGCCACCGGAAACGGCCGTAGCACCGTCACGAGGCTACGACCGTCCCAAAGCGAAACGCTGTACGAGAGAGCGAGAGAGAGAACGCAATTGCCCGGGCTGCGTGTCCTCGATAAACCAGAGGGAACGAAAGGGAGTGAGAGAAAGACGTGCTCGCCGTCATCGTCGTTGCGCGGAGCACGCACGATTTCGGTGCGAAGAGAGAGAGCGAGACGGAGCTCGCGAGCGAGGGAGTGAAGTTATTTTCGGTGCGTGCGTATACCGCAATCAGAATGCAACAAGTGACACATGCTCGGCTGCTTCAACCTCGGCGCCCCCTCTCGCGCTCCTTTCTCGTTTCCTACATCAACTGTCTGCTTCTACCCCTTTCATCAATGACCCATCCCGAGCGTAAATCACGAATGTACTCACCGTGAAATTCATCAATTGGAATGTTATACGCTTACGCAATTCTGGAGACTACAATTTTTAGGCTTAAATATAATCTGAGATTACTTTTTTTTGTTTTATTCGTGCTCGACATTAGTATATTATGTTTTGGGTCTAGAAATTATTTGTTTATTCAATTTCTAACGGGCAGCGCTCATTTTTTAAAATTTTTCTATCACCCACAGGACGATAGAAAAAATATCGTTGCCAGGGAGAATTCATTGACCAACAGAGATAAGTAATAATAATAAAAAATAGAAACAGGTCAAATTTAAAAACACTAAACCAAAATATAATTCAGAATATATAGGAATACAAATATGTAAAGAAATTCAAGCTTCCTATATACCTAACAAACTGATAGAATCGAACTCGTACAAAATTGTCAAATTTTCACGAGGCGAGAACGAATAGAAAAAAAAATGTCTGTGCCTCCTGCGTTCGTCGTTGCTCGAAGTAATAGAAGGGATCATTCGTATGCAACGTGGGACAAGTCGAGGGACGATAGTCAGCGGGGGAGAGAGCGAAAGAGAAGGATAAGAGAAGCAGAATACGATGAAGAAAGATTATCTCCTTCATAATTCCTTCTCGCTCTTACTTTCTCCGCCCTATAAGTTCTCTCTCGCTCCCGGTCGTCCCATTCACTGACTCACTTCGTATACTCCACTACATTATTGTTAGACAACTGGCCGTTTCCGGCGCTATCGCTTCTACGTGTTTGTCATATATTTACGTTTGTCACATCGCGCGCGGCACACGAATGTCTCGGGCTATATACTTTGGTGTGTCTACGATACGCTTTAGAAATTGTGTAAGTTTTACGACTTGCCTTTCTCGGTTGTATTCTCACCATCGCCTCTATTATCCGTATCTGTACGAGACAGATTAAAAAATTAAAAAATAAAAATACACAAACAAAAAATTAAAAATCCGCTCGATACTAAATCCTAGCGCAGCTGTCTGCCTCCGAGAGCTTCCTGGAACTTTGCAGAAAGCTACATCTATCTCATCGCTGCACGGAGAAGACTCGGGAGCCTCGATCGTGCACTCTAACAGATCGTTTCCGCTACTATCGGGATTCGCCTCGAGCTAAATTGTTCATTGTCGGTACCGTAACGCATCTCGTTGCTCGTAGCACCGGCGCGCGGCGAACTAAGGGTTGAATCTCTCGATTCATCATTTTTTCCTTCGAGTCCCATAGTTCAAAAGTACATTTGTTTCTAATTTCAATCTCTACCGATTTTTGATCAACTGTTCAATTTTTAGCTACACTTTAAATTCAACATTTTTCCGTAAATGATTTTTAGCGAGGATAGAAAAACCTTCAAACGTGAATCCTTAATTGAATAAAAGTATCAACCGGTAACATTAAAAATAATTTTTTTAGCGATTTTGCAAGAATTTTCTCGTTCCGCCCTCTCATTCGCTATAAAAGTTCATAAACGTATAACGAAAGAGCATCTGCCAGTTTAAAAAAAGGGACGGGAGGGGGGGGAGGCTTATTACTGACACACGAGCCCACCGACTCTCCTCGCGTTCGTCATTACGTAACGGACTTTTGCGCTAGCGCAAAGAAAACGACGGTGAAGTTACCGAGGCATAAAGCTTGAAGAAAAAAGGGGGAGCCTCTCTTTCTCTGTCCACGCGATACATATTACTGCTGTCTCCTGCGCGCTCTCCCCTATTTATCCTTCGTGGACAACGTCGTCGACTCTCTCTCGTTTCTACCCGCGATAGAAAAATCGGTGAATTAAAAGAGAAAAAATAAAAAATAAATAAATTAAAAAAAAATAGCAACAACAGCGCGTATGCTGAAGCTACGCGCGAAAGAATCTCTAAGAACTGCGTGCCTACACCGTGTGCTGTACATGCACTCGAGAGAAGCTGAGATGGAGAAGCCTAAGAAGAAGCGTTGGAAGGTACAAAAAAAGCGAAGGTGGAGCGGTGAAACGAGCGGGGCGAGAGGGCGATGGAAGAAACGAGAGGGCGAGGGTCGAGGGGGAGTTCGCGAGAGTTCTGGCTGGGTGAGCGCGCGTCCGGTCATTAACGGAGCTTATCTACATGAGCACACCTCAAACTAACCCAGCCGAACCTCGGTTACCTCGGGCAGCGCAACTACTCTACCAATACCTCACTACCTGTTGCACGCTGCTAATGCTAGCTATAACGCGTAGCCACAACTTGAAACAGTGTGTGTGTCTTCTGTTCTTGCCGGCCCGCGCTGCTCGCAACGCGCATTGTATCCCTCTCTCGCCTCGATCTTTTCTTTTTAGATGGTTCTTTTTTTTATTATTTTTTCCTCGTCACTTTTGAGTGGCACTCAACTACGCATCGGGAATTCCGCCAGTTGGTGGGATTTAAAATCGAGCGAATAATTCATTTCGAGGGACTGGCGAGACACGAGCTACAAATTGGAAGGACCTCTATTTCACCCGTGACGAAAGACCTCCGGACCGATCTCTGATACTAGCTTGTAATTGGTCGCCGAGGCAGTGATGAGAAATGCGATACCGGCGAGTTTTAAGCGCTGTGTCAAATTCGGCCGAATATTGAGTATCCTTAAAAAAAAAAAAAATCGCGGTCTCTTATGAGTAGAAAAAAAAAGTATGTGCCTTTACAAAAATGTATTGTCCATAAACGACCACAATTTTTTATTTGTCAATTTTCCGATCGCATCAACTGCTCTCAAGTATTAGAAACAAAAGTACAAACTGAAACAGGTTTTTATATTTAAACCTGAACAAACGACTTTGTCACTTATTTAACAAAATTATTTTTACGAAACTTCTTAATCCGATTTTACGAAATTATTTTTTACTGCGGACATGAAATACGACTGTCAGTAATGAAATCTGTAATGCTATTTTTTTTCCAAAGGTGTCGAAGCTCCAGCGTCCAATGGAAAGATGATCCCATTCTGGAAATGTGGAACCTTGAAAAAAATAGGATTACAGTTTTCATTATCGACCGAGCTCGAGTTGGGAGGCAGTTTCTAAATACTTTAAGGTTATAGGAGAGTATGTTGATCTTTTTCGCCTTGCGGGCATGTGATACGTACATATCGATGCTCCGATGATAACAAATCGCTTTCCCTATTTTCTCCGTGATGGTTGATCCTTCGACCAAAATCAAATTAGGTTTTTATAATCAATAGATATAAGTATGAAAACCTAATTTGCTTTTGCTCGTCGTATAAATCGTTTTGAAGGAAACAGGGAAGGCGATTTGTTACCGACCGAGTGTGAGCATATGAAACACGTTCTCAGCGTGTCTCTCTTGCTCCGCCGAGAGCGCCACTGATGCTATCTCTCTCGCACCCCATAGTGTTTCACATGCTCTTAAGGGGAGGTGAAATATCGCGGTCGGTAATAAAAACTGTTATGAACTTTTCTCAAGGGTACTAATTTTTTTGAAGGAAAAGAAAATTCGAGACGGATGCACACGCTAATTTCGCATTCGGTCCGAATTCATTTTTGTTGCAAAAAAATTAATGCCATTGAATAAAGTTAATTTGAAAATTGCAAATATCTTTCTCACACTCATGGCTCCGTCACGTGACTTTTACTTCGCCTTAAATCGCCTCGACAAGGTCTCGCGGAATTGGAATCGTTCGAGGGAAGAAGAGGCATACATCGAGAAAGATTAATCGATCGTCGTGACTCACCGACGAGCAGCAGCGGCAGCCATTGCACCTCGGAAAATTATCTCCCGTGACTTACCTGCAACGATAAAGAACAAAAAAAATGTTGAGGATGTTAAAATACATTATAAATAATGATACATAAATATGAATGGGCGATAAGAAACTCTGGCCAGGTACTTCATACAATGTTTCAAGCCGTGGATAATGAATACACGCGCGTTAACATATACACGCACGCGAAGTGACTTTTCCGCGGTGGAAAGAAAAATCGTAAGACCTTCGGGGCTTATCGTCTTATCTTTTTTATTCACCTCTCAACTAGACTACTTAATTTATCCACGCAACATGAGAATTTTAACGAGCGATGTGTGCGATCGGAGCGGGGAGAAAAAACAAATACATGACTATAGTTAATTAATTAATACCATAATTTCAAGGATTTTTCGATCGATAGTTCGCGCCTTGTCAATCATAAATCTGAATTTTTGCTAAATTATCGAATCACCGAAAAATTTGCCTTCGAGCAATTTTCGTACGCCAAATTAACAGTCCCGTCTTTGAGCCCCCAAGAATCTTGCCTAATTTTACCCTTTCTAACATCAATTTTCCCCTCGACAACGTTTCAAGAAATTAGTTGAACGAAAATTAAAAAGTGTAGCCAATCATCGTCCAAACATTTAATGAGCTCCGATCCATCCGACAATCTCCCGAGGCTCGCCATCTCCAAAGCCCAATGCACATATCCACGGCAGTCTCGGCAAGGTCTCCGCGCCCGAACGAGGGGCTAACTCGAAATCGAGACCATTCATTTGTGGTTCTCCCCGAGCGGACTCGCCGTTGGCTGCTCAGAAACGTAACGGCGCATCGCGGACGCCAAGAGCAGAAGCAAAGTCGAAGGAGAGCACATCGGGCGCAAGAGATTGAGAGAGGTCACACAGAGCGTGGCTTCGAGGGCAGCAAGAAGTGGAAGCACGCTTCGCTGCTCCCGCCGACGAGCCGGAGCACAGCCCAGCAGCACCAGCAGAAGCAAACGGGCGATGTCGAGCCGAGCCGAGCGAGAAGTAATGCTCGAAGTGGGTGCGCCGTTTCGCTGTACACCCGCGGGTAAACTTAACAAACAAAAAAAAAAAAGAGAAAAAAAAATGAAAAATGAAAAAGGTATTATCCCGTACACGCACGCACGTTGCAGACGAGTCCTCCCGTTTCGAGCATCGCCCCTTTCGGTCTCGTTATCGCCGTACCTTGGCTGCTCCCGCTTTCTCATTCGCCGCATACGCGCCGGTCAATCCTTCGGTCTCGTCGAATTTCAATTTATCCGTTCCGATTAATCAACAGCCAGCAGTTGTATATGCCCTGTGCCAATTTCCACTCGACCAAGGCAGACGACGGTTGGGTAATAGTGAGAGACGATTAATTAAATCGTGGAGCAAATTGAGAGCCCTCAGACGATGGAAACGCGTCGCCACGAGGCACATCGACAGTCGAGAGACATCCCCTTCGGGATCTATTAAACCGATAGATATATAGGTGTATATGTATGTGTGTACGGCGCAGATGAGAGAGCGAGGCGACAGAGCAGCGCTAATCGACGCCTCGAGCTATCATTAGTCTATCCGAGCTCTCGTCCGTTTGTCGCAGCAGCACCGACAGCAGCACCCTTTCATCCCTATGCTGTTTGCGGCGATGTCGTAGCTGCTGGCGCTATTCGACCGCGCTCGGTCGAAACTTACCGTCCTTAAATTAAATTGGACATTTCAGAGAATAGAATTTCAGGCGAACGAAAGACGATTTCTCTGTGTGAGATTAAAAGTATCGGGATCAAGAGAACCACCATTCATACATAGGAACGAAACAATGAATAAAAAATAAGTCTGCACCAAAATTCGAATTCAATATCGGGAGTACCGTTTTATATCGTGTCGTCAGGGTTCGATTTTTAGCTCAACATATCTCGTGGTATGTCACGTTCGAGACCACACGATCGAAGTCTTCTTATTCAGCTAAACGTCACCTTTCCCACTCAATTAATAGATTCGATGAATAGACAACACAAGCGATTGATATCATAGGGGAGACTGGGGTAAAATGGCACAGCGGGTCAAAACGGGACAGTGAGGGCAAAACTCAATCTTGCAATAATTTTTGGGTGCCTCATTTTGTTCCAACGATACGTTATTGGAAAATTGCGCCTTGTTTGATTATCCCGTTTTGCTCCGCTGTGCCATTTCGCCCCGCTCTCCCCTAACCCATATCCATTCCTTCCGTATTTATTAACAATTCAATCATATAAACAAGAAGTGACGAACTCGGCGTAAGGTAATTAACAAAAGTACTTATCAGAAATGGTACGATGCGCAGTTTTGATGGCTCTTTCACGTGCTGTGGGTCTCACAGACCACAATTGCAGCTTGCATTCAGTGAGTGCGAAATTACATGACCGGCTGGCCAGGCACGGCGAGAGGCTTTCGAGACGAGGGGGTACTCGCTATTCTTATGAAATGTATCAGTGGTCCAAAATGTCACGCTGTCCGATCGGCCCGACGTCCTCAGAGCGAAAGAGGCCGATACAACATCTAATATTCACACCTATGCCTCGCAAATTTCAACGCATGCGCTTCGATGACTGGGACGCTTACGCACGAAATCGATTATCGATCCTTCACTTCGCCGCCGTATTTCTTTAATCGCTCCTCGAAATTTATACGTAGATATCAATCTTACATCTGACTCCAGCACTTCATAGATCTGACTTTGTCCGAAGGACGGACACGATAAAATCAGCGCCGAGACTGAAGAGCGAATTTTTTTTTTTTGGTTTCCAAAAAAAAAATACGAAAGTATAAAGTGAGAAAATAAAACTCAGAGGGATGTTGGAATGGTGTAGACAAATATATATCTGCTGTAGGTGAGTAGGTAGGTTGGTAGGTGGGTAAAATGACGGTAGATGCGTATCGCACGCACAATGCGGGATCGTGGGAGCTCGCGTGCGTTCGGTCCCACGCCGCCGCGAGGACGGTCTGCACCTCTCTCGTCTCATCGTCTGGCGGCCACCGTCACACACAGCTCGCCCAAAGAGAGCCCCTCTCCACGCCTGGATTGTGCGTGTCGTACACGAAAAAAAGAAAGAAAAAAAAAATTTAATAAAAAATTAAATAATACCACCGGTATACTGGTATTCGCGTGAGTTCTCATCTCGTTAAAGCGTCTCGCATTTGCTGTACTAAATTCGCGTAAATTTTTTTGCACTGGATGGCTTGTATTAATTGCATCGGAATAATCAAATAATCGCGGCGAGAACTTCGCACAGGGTAGCGAAAAAAATTCGGCTCTTTTTCCTCACCTCCGTTGGAAATTGTTCGTAGCTCGGAAAAATCTTTATTTGCATTGAATGGCATTTTTTTATGTGTACTGTTGGATTAGAAAGAAAATTAAATCAGGTAGTATGCAAAAAAGAAAATAAGAGAATATTTTTTTATTATCAAAGGATGTCCGTCGAAGAAACGAAAGTAATCTCGTCGCCCAAAATAGCGGATAATTCGTCGAGCCTTTTCGGTCAAAAAATTGAATTAAAAAAAAAGTTGTCGCGAGGACAGTTTATTGCACGTTGGGTCACCGATCCTTGAGACAGGATGGACGCGACCGTGCCACGGTAATTGGGATATAAATAAAGTCGAAGAGAAGCCGAGAGTGCAGGGAGGAAGAAAAATGAATGTGAGGAGGGCGAGCAGAAGTTTTCTCTTTCTTTCTCCTTACATTGTGTGTTTATTTTTATTATTCTCTTTTCGCTCTCTCCGTGCCACCCTCTCTCGGTCGCTCGGTCAGCCAACCGCTCCGTTCTGGCACGCAATAATAGCCGTTTACGAAACGAAACAATAAGCGAGAGAGGGAGAGAGAGAGAGAGCAAAAAAATAAAATAGGGGACTGGGGAGGACTGAAGGGAAAAAATATAAATACGCTAATGGCAGCTGCACCTGCGACATGGTTATATTCTCACGTGTTTCGTACTTCAACAGGCTCAACTGTCCCGCTCCCGAACACCTGTAACACCAAAGTGACTCCGAGGGCGATACATACAGTAAATATATATTAGATTACAAGAGTCTCCCTGCGAGCGTTATACTGCCTACCGTAATACACATGTTACACACGAAGGGGGGAAGAATCGTCCACCCTTATTATCCTCGGAGCATTTCACTTTATACCCATTTCCCACACTCTACTAAGCGCCTGTTTAATAATGGATCGGGGCGGGGGAGATCCCACGTACTCGAACCAACAACGGCACGAATTTATACCTTCTGATCCAACGCTTCGGCGAACAAGGGACTCTCTCCAAACCCTTTCAGTGCGAGATCGATGTCCCAAAAGTTGACCCTCAAAATTATTTTTTTCTTATATAATATAGTATGATATAAAAAATTATCATTAAACCCTTTGCACCCTGAAAAATTATTTATTTAACGGCCACCGTTTTTTTGGTTTAAGTAAAATATTTATTTGATTTAAATAAATATTTTATTTCAATTAAGTAAATAGTTACTTAAATGAAATAAATATTTATTTAAATCATATAAATCTTTTACTTAAACGAAATAGACAGTAGTCGTCAAATAAATTATTTTTCTGGGTGTGCTCCCAGTTTGAGCCGAAATGACTTCGCGACGTACGCATATGGGAATATAAAAATGGTAGAGAAATTCACATTTACCTTAGTTTCAAAATGTTCTTTCACAATTTTGAATATTTCGATATTGGCAGCTCGGTAGCTTAAAAAAAAAATCTTTCACCCTCCATGAGACTCAAGGATTTTTCGACGACCGGCAAAGCGTGAACATCCCACAAAAAAAAATCGCGAATAATTTTTCAATCGCATCAGCAGTGGTAACAGGATAGAACAGAGTCACGGAACGAGGTCGTCGAGCACACCGCGTACTCGGTGTTCACCAGTGACGTCAGTGTGTCACGCCTGGCCGGGCACTGGTCGCGCCATTAACCGCCCTCCCCTTCTCCCCCCTTACGTGTAATCGTTGGCCCGGCGAGCACGAATAATCCACGCCGTTCGCTCGTGTACCTATCTCGTCGGAGGAATGCCGAGAGAGGAAAAAAAAAAAGAAGAAATGAAAAAAAGGAAGCTGCTGCAAAAGTCTACGAGATAGCGCACTGGAGAGCGAGGAAGAATATATAATATATATGTCACGCTCGACGAAGAGCGCTAACACGAAAGAGCAATTATCCCGGCGACGGCACTCGGGGGGGGGGGGGGGGGGGGGCCTTTCATTGTTTGGAAATTATTTCGGCGGTAGTTTACACGCTCCGAGCCAAAGCGTATTCCTACGTTCCCATATATCGTCCCGGGAATACCGAAATTGTCTTGTAAAATACCACAAACAAAAAAAATCCACTCGTTTCCCGTTAGCAGGTTTTAATTACTCGCTAACTGCCGCGAGACTCTCGGAGCAGACAATAAAGACAACGAGTGAATTTTTGTTTCTCCGTGAACGAATTATTGCCTTAAATTAATTCCCGACGAGTAATCGGAAGTTCGGTCGTTTTTGGTCGTCATGTTTTTCGCCCAGATACGTATCTTCTCTATGTCGCAGAAATTTATAGTGCCCGAGGATTAAATCTCGTCAATTCAAATGTATTTTAGTTTGAAGAATGCTAGTCTTTTTTCATAAAATTTTAAAAATCAATAATCGCACATTATTACTAATCATTAAAAACTATTATTAAAAATAAAAATGATTAATTACTATTAGTTGTTTTTTATACGATATTTACAATAGGATAGATATATTCGGCGATTAATCGAGGGAACTTCGTGCGGTATTTGTGTACGCCGTGAGTTGCGCGTAGGTGTTCGCCAGGCGTGGTGAACGGGGGCGGCTGCTGGCGGTGGTGCCCCGCGGGCGGGAACGTCGCGGATCGAGGAGCAGAGGTCACGCGGCGTAAAGCACTCCGCGGGGAGTCCCCGGACTCTTCACTCTCAGCCAGGCGCCTCTCTCTCTCTTTATATATCTATATATATATACACACGTTCATACATATATATATATGCGCACTCCTACCGTAGCCCCTCGAGGCTTCTGCTTCTGCTCCTCGAGATAAAGAGGCAAGGAGGGAGGATCACGACGCTCGAGAGTATAGAGAGGAACAGGATCATCGAGGATTGGACAAACGAGACTCCACCCGCTGTTTTATCTTCGTCCAACCTCTGCACCCACGCGAACGAAACTACGAGATTTACTACGATCTATCGGTGAGCGGGAGAGATATGGGAAAAAAATCTCGTTACAATGTTCACGCTCGTATCTCATCAAGGAGAAACGAGCACCATTGACAGTAAGGAAAAAATAATATAAAAAGCTGCTCGCAGCCGGAACAATCTATTGTACATTCTTTTATTACGATCTTCGAGCCTCCGAGATTTTTTTGTTCGGCGAGCGGAGGGTGTTGAGAACGTGAATGCAAAAATAAACTCGAAAGGGTCGCTAGACGCCGCGCGCCGGACGGTCAAATTGAATTTGCTAGTGACGCTGTCTGACGCCATTTCGCGCAGGACTAGCCGGGAAATTCAATAATATTTCCAAGCCGGTAAAACCCGTGTGTGATTTTTGTCAATTTTATCCCGTGTCGTTTGCGAGCGAGCCCTTCGCAGTTTCCCCTCGGAGAACCGTTCCCGATATCCGCAACTATCCCGTAAGTAAGTTTTCTCGAGGGACGAGAAAAAAAAAGAACAGCGAAGCTAATTTGCAGTGTTGATTTTTTTTTTACCGAGTCATCGTATCGGTCGATGAATAAAAAATGAAAACACTCATCAAAAGTCCGCAGTTAGGTTTGCATTATCATTATCGCGAGTCTCGATCGGACCCCCTGCGTATTATCGTGACAAAACATTGTCGATATCTGTAGATTGGATTAACGATTAATTTCGCCGCCGAGACGATGCTATCCGTCCGGAAGATCTTGCGATCTTCATTACGGATTAGCGACAACAACAGCGGCGGTAAAAAAAAAAAAAAAAATCGTACGGGGACGAGAGTTCGCAATTGCGGAGATACCCGCCGAGACAAGGGAATACTAAAGCGATGAATAAGTGCGAGGATGTGTGCATCGAAGAAAACGAATCGCAATTCTACGATGCCAGGGCTTCGTTATACCGTTAGCCAACATGGCTCGCGGCAATCGGCTATAATCCGATTGTACCTTTTGTTTTTGTTATTTTTTTTTTTGCTTTTGTTATTTTGTTATTTTTTATTTTCTTTGAGCACCGCGCTCGGCGAGTTCTTCTCCCCTGGCGCAATGAGCAACTTCGAACCTGTTTCTCGCACCGTCCGCGGCGCTTCTCTTTTGCAACTCCCGTCTCGCTCCTTCTCGAAGGCCCCTTTCGCCTCGGCCTTCGTCGCTTTACGGCAGATCTACAAGCTCGGATATACAAGCTCTGCCAAAGTACGCGTAACCCTTTCTGCACACCGGCGAGGTAGCAAAATCTACTTTGTTCCTCGCCAACTTCCACTCGTGTAGTTGCACACTCCCAAGTACGAATACAAATGTCCTGATTAGCCAACCTCAAAACGGTTTTGTTTTTTTTTTTACCAAACCGTAGTTAGAAAATGCCGAAAAAAAAGTTGGTTCAAAAAAAGCCTTCAAAAACATTCTTTTCTCGATAAAAGTTGTACGGAAATAATTAAAGAGGTAAATCGACAGAAAAAATTGCCATTAATATAAATCATCCCGTCGACCGTTCAAGGTCCAACGTGCATACGAAGAACACACGGTCTTCCGCCAATTTTTCCCTCCCGTCTCGTTCTCATTTCTTATTACATTTAACTTCCTCGTTTTCGTAGTCTTCACCTTTTTTTATTGCCTCTCTCATTCGCGAGTGCGCTTCCGAAACGTTAATTAAGAATTCGAACCGGTAACTCTCTCTATCTCTCTCTCTCTCTCTCGACCTCCCTCTCTTCTCCCCTTGTTCTTTTCGTCTGTCCGGAATAGCGTGTACTGCACGCCATGTTCGAAGAACGAATCGTTGATGAGGGACGAATGGGTTTCGACATGCACTCATATATATATATATATATATATATATATATATAAGCCTCCCGCTCTATATATATAAACGCAAAAAGAAGTGGAAAATTTTTCGTTTCGTTGCTTTCAAGTGGCCACTGCGCTAATTGGGATTTCGCGAACGGGAATATAATACGAACTACCGAAAGGATCGACACGCGAGCTCCACTCATCCTCGAACGATGATGCTGGTGATTTAATTAGCGTCCAAGAGCCGCGAAAGAGCGCTCAGGCTTGTTCTTTTTCTTGTTACGGCCGTCTTTGTTCTTCTCTTATCTTCCTCTTCCTCCCTCTTCCGTCTCGATGCCCGGCGGGAGGAGCTCGGCGAAGAATAAGCTCGGCGAAGGGCCATCGCACTCGGGCCGGACGCAAGGGATTCGCGAAGCCTACAGGAACTGCACCAACGTATGCAACGCATACACCAGTTACGCCTTGCCTTACACGTATAACTCACACGATCGTATATCAGAGCTGAGCGTCGTCGATTTCCGGCTTAAGCTCTTTTTCGCGGTGCCGGTAACGTATGAGACTATCCAGCGTCCCGCTCTCACGGATCGTTCGCCTTCGGGGGATCCGATCGAGAAAACCAGTCGATATTATATCAAAGTCCGTAATGGTGCTGCGGTGCCTATGGATAGATGGATAGCTGGCGGAGGAACTATTACGTCAGTTTGTCCGAGGAAACGCCGTCTTATTTTTATTTTATTATTATTATCATTATTATTATTATTTTTAGTAATGTCCGGAAGGTTGCAAATCTCACGACAGTGTATCGAAGCTTTCCGAATAGGCTCGGAAGAGTCTCTCTGCAAGTGCGAGAAAGAGCGCAGTCTGATGGAGCAGTTAAAGATCGTGTGTAAGTGTGGCCCGAGGAAAAGTCGCGAGACTTTCACATCGGTATAATTTTGTCGCGTGAATTGCACGCCCGGAGAGGAGGCGATTATTCGATCGGACGTCTTCGACAGTGGTTATTCATTCGAGGAAGTAAAAAAATAACTTGGCTACTTTTCTATTGCGTGTGATTTTTCTGTGTTTTTTTTTTTTTTAATTTATTTAATCGAGAAAGCCCGAGACGCTTATGTTTCATTGTAAACGTTTGATTAATAGCGCTATCGTCATTGTGCGTTTGCAGACTCTCGGCAGTCTTCCATTCTTCGCCGCGGATGAAGATGGAAAATTGCAAAGACAGTGGATGCTGCACCGCGGCGCGCAACCCGGAGGATGCGAGGTAGTACGCATGTGTATGCATCACGGCTCTATAAAGCGTACAGCAGTGAACTCGATGCTCGGCAACCGTCCCGCGAAAGAAATGGTCCGGCAGCATCGGCAGATGTTACGTACCTCTCTGTGCTTCGAGCTGACCGTAGGATAAACGAACCGGGCGCGCGGTGCATAGGCAAAAAAAAAGCTGAAGGCAAAATAATGTGGGGCAAAATGAGACACTTGAAAAGTTGAATAAGAAAAAATCCTAAACACACCAATCATCGATAAGAGCTGTTCCAAAAATCGCCGCTAAAAAAACGACTTCTCTCAATCACTCGACCTAATTTTATGATCGATACCATTTTCGATACAATGCGCGAACCCTCTGCCCATAAAATTAATGTTATCTGATCGAATTTGCGACTTTTGTCTTCCGAATTGTTCCGTCTTGCCCCCCCGAAGAAAAAAGAAGCAAACAAAAAGAAAAGTGAAAGAGTTCCCTCGGATCGGAGAGAGAAGAGCAACGATGATGCCGAGGCCCAGCATGGGGGAGCCGCGGACTCTCGAGCGAGCCCTCGAGGCGCTTCTTCTTCTCTTTCTCTATCTCCCTCGACTTATAAATAAATCTCGATCGCGTGGCTCTCATCCCCACTATCTTTCACGGTACGCGCGTATATACTCTCGTAACGCGCGCGGCTCCTTCCCCGTGTACACCACCTCCGGGATCCCCTTCTCCGCGGAAGATATCCACGCGCTTCGCCACACGACTCGCGGCCTCTCCGACGTGCTGTTGATGCTGCCGCTGCTCCCGCTTTTTTCTCATCTCGCGGGCCTGTGTACCGGCGGTACGCTGGTATTAGTCGTGTTCCTCTTTCTCGGTCTCTTCGCTGGGAGCCGGTTGCACAGGTGCGCGTCGGCCGGACTCGGGATGCCTCTACCTGCAGCGATACTCTCGCGCGCGACTTTCCTCTCGCAACGTTGCGCCTCTTCGCTTTTCTCCCTTCTTTACGTTTTGTTATTTTTTGTTTTCTTTTTTTTTTTTTTTTTTTTTTTGGGCGCGTTTCCCTCGACCGTTAGGTCGCTCAAAGTTCGTCGCGATTCCCAATCGTGTTTCGAACGGCGATCGTCGATCGATCGCAAAAAACATTACGATTTCGATGACTGAGATCGATACGTACCGGGCAATAACATTCACAGACGTGCCGAGATTCGCACACAGGTAGGCGAGCAGTCGGACGACTCGACTTCGTCGCATGAATGAAAGCGACGAGTTTTCATTCAATGAATCGACGAGCGATCGTTAAGGGGAAGAGAGAGAGACGCATTGCGGTCTTCCGTACGCGGTCGCGAGGAAACGGAGCCTCTGTTACGCTCGCCCTCTTCTACAATATCAAAGAGTCGAACGCCGCTACGAGAGGCGGGCAACGAAACACGTGTAATTTTTTTTCTTCTTTTTTTCTTTTTTTTTTCACACGTTGTTCGCCCTAACGAGTGAAGAGGATGGGGCAAATAGGGTCCCTTCCGCTCTGCGCTCGGGCGTACTGTAATAACGGTAGCTCTCGCGTTGTTACACACTCGTCTTGGTTATAACACTATATATATATTGTATATTATCCAGGAAGAGAGTCATCATCGACGTGCGTTAAGTCACGTACCCGTAAATATATATTTTCTCTACCTAGGATCCTCTCTGAATCATCTTCGAGTTCCGGTGACACGCGAGAGGGACGGAGATGCGGGAGAAAGGGAGACGGCGCCAGGTTTTAAAGCTTTATTGCGTACACTTCGCAGCATCCGGAATTATTATACGGAGATAAAGGAGGCTCGATTTTTTTGATTTTTTTTTATCGCCTAATTAGAAGAAGAAAAGAAAAAGTTAATTCTTCGAGGAATAGTCAGAGTCGACTTTTTTTTTTATAACAGCTTGAAAAACCGCAGCATCCGGACTTGCGACACCGCGACAAGAGCCTTCATTCTTCGATGCGGTAATTTAAATAAAAAAAAGTTTGTTTTACGCGAATTTTTGATTTTTAAATATTTTTTTAGCAGTATATCCGGCGTTCTGATGCGGAGAGCACAGAGCTTTAATTCCTCGTCGCGGTGATCAGAGAAAAGCATATACTTTTTTTTGTTTTGTTTCTTTTTTTTTTTTTTTTTTGCGGTTGATGGAAGATCGCAGCGTCTTTCGCGGGAGAGATCACGTATGCGTTTACGTTCCGCTGTTTCTGCCACGCGTCCCTCTTCCAAGGAGGAGGAAGAATTCCACGGTGGAAACAGAGGGAGCCGAAGAGAAGCTGCGACGAGCCCGGGAGAGCGAGAAAGAGATGTTCTATATAAAACACTACGAGAGAATTTCTTCGTCTCTCTTGCTCACCGATGACCTTATACTTGTTGGCAAAACCTGTTCAGCCTCCCCACGGGTTTTCGAACTGACTCGCTGACGCCGCGCTCGGCCACTGATGCTTCCGATGCTGTTGCTCCCTGCTCTCTCTCCTGTTGCTCCTGATGCTGATGCTGCCGCTGCTCCTGCCGCTGCTTCATCCGCGACGCCTCCCGGCGGAATCAATTATTTATTTCGTTAGTTTTATTTGTCGAACTCGCGAGACAGACGGAGAGAGAGTACTGCAAGTGCGCGGTGATCGCTGCTCCTGCCCGCCGATGCTGCGGTGCAACGAGAGCTATAAGAGGAATTAAAAAAGACCGGCAGCTCGATCGCATTCACGCACTCTCGGGCATATACCTCGCGCAGAGAGATACGATGGAGGAATACACGATAACGGCGAACTCGGAGGTTCGATCGATTCGCTGCAAAAAAATTCGTAAGATCGCATGATTATCGAGATATTTTCCATTTTTAGTGGATAGCTTGATTTAAAATTTATCACTGCCACGGGCAAGTCATGAGGGAGTTGCTTTTATTTATTTATCCGTGCGATCGTAATTTTTTTTTAATATTCTTGGTAAATAACAAACATTTTCACTCTCCGGATTCGCGGTAATAACTGACAGTTTGTTGGCTGCTTGTGAGAGAAATTAAGTTTCGTCCTCTCGTCAACAATGTTTATCTTGTTAATTTCACAAAATTGTGAAATTAACAAGATAAACATTGTTTTTTTTTTTATACTTTTCGTCAACGAATCGTGTATTTGACAAAAAATAAATTGTAAAATCAACATGAAAAATAATTGTGGACGTCTGTGGACTTGGGACCTTAGGCACACTCGGGCACAATTTCATGACGCGAGAGAAATGAATAAAACACCGGAGAAACGAGTGGCGAGTAGAAAGAAAGAAGAAAAAAAATGAGAATCGTTAAAATCTATTTGTCGTCTAGTCTCGAAAGCGAGAAACGCGCCGCGAGCATTATGTCACGTTATAATAATAATGTGTTTTACAGTCGGCAATTAAAGCCATTGTTTGACTTTCCTTGCCGTAGACGCGTTGCACCGTAGACGTTCTCGTTTCTTCGTTAATTTCGCAACCACGTCGCGCGAGCGCGCTCTTGTTCACGGAGAGCTCGCGATTAAAGAGCTCTCTCGCTACACCCCGGATGTCGACCGTTTAGCGCTGCGCTCTCGTTTCCGGAAGCTCCTAATTAATTCGCCTGAAAATCATGCCTCCGAACATATCGAATGGCGCCGGCTCGACCCAAAAATATAAAAATGTTGCATTCCCGACCGGCGGTAAAAAAATAAGAAAGTACAATGATGTTATATACTTTGAATAGAATGCTGAAAGTCTTGGGTACAAAATTGTTGTTTTGTTATTATTATACCATTAAATAATCGGGTTGTCATTTTTATCAGTGAGCAAGTGAGTTTCCTGTGTATAAGAATAAAGGGTCGATTACTGGGCAAACGATGACTTTAGTACGTCCACGACTAGTACATTTGATCATTGCAAATTTTATGTTAATTTTTCTTTACAGTAAGATAAGGTAGACCAAAAGTTAAGCGTTCTATTTGTTGAGCAAAGTGCAAGCAAGAGCAAAGTGATTCATTATAACCCATAATGACACTTATTGGCGTCATGTGCGAGTTACAATTTATTGACGTTGAGAAATTTGCTTAAGGTGTCGATTACTGGGACATTTACCTAAAATAAAAAAAAACTTTCTAAACGCCCGAGCAAAATTAATTGGGAAAGGAAGTCGATAGCGAGCTTCGGGAGAGCATTGTGTATAGCGTACTCCGAACATTCGCGTGCATTCTGCGAACAAGTCGAACGGGTGCAGCTGACCGGTAGATCGTAGTAGCGTAATCTCGTTAAGTCTTTCATGCTTCCCCGGCCGGGAAATCGGTGGCGATCGACGGTATCGAAAGACTCCCGGGCATGTACCGAGTTCTGTACACACACAGCCACACACGGTTCGCATGTTGAATCGAACAGCGAGCTCCCCCCGGAGCTGTTGCGCAACGCGAAAGTCAAGGAGCCTTGCCGAACGGAAGTCGCGTTTCCCCACAGGATACGTCGGCTGGAAAAATGAATGAGAGGAAAGCCGAGCGAAAGATGTGGAGAGAGAAAATACAAAGATTTAAAAAGAAACAAAAAGAAACGATAGTGAGGAAATACTGGTCCACACGCTCCGCAAGACACAGAGACTCGGCGATACCGGGTGTACACGCTTGGGTAGCGTGTGAAATATAAGAGAAACAACACGATTAGCAAGGAACGAGAAGGAACAAAAACGTTAAGCCGGGTCGTATATAAACTGCGATGACAAGTTGTCGAAGCAGCATCGACGGGACACTGTTTAAAATCGCACCGAACAAATCGAACGCGAGGAAGAAACATCGATAGAAAAAGAGGAACACGGGTAGTTAGGTGTAAGTGTGTAATTGTATCATCTTGCGGCCCGTCGACTGGTTCGCAACCGGGCAATCCCACGCATCAGCTGACGGGCCCGTCAACGCTCGCGATAGATTGCTCGGAATCGAGAGCACGAGATTCCGAGGCAGCTTTTGTGCGCGCAGTAGCAGGAGACGAAGTGGTTATGCAAAATTGAACTACGATCTGGTAGCGCTCGCGCCTCTGTCACCGATATTCATATAGGCTATGTGTATAGTATACGCGCGTCGGAGAATAAGGGCGTAACTCACGTCGGTTCGCACATTAAATTTCATGGGATAAGCCCCTTTAAGTCTTAGTAGGCGATATGTTTATGGGGTATTATGGATCACCACAGGGCGCTCACACACGGCCATACGCTCAGAAAAATAATTTGTTTGACGTCCACCGTTTATTTAGATTAAGTAAAATAATTATTTGATTTAAATAAATATTTATTTAAATTAAGTAAACTGTTACTTACATGAAATAAATATTTAATTAAATCAAATAAATATTTTACTTAATCTAAATAAACAATGACCGTCAAATAAATTAGTTTTCTGGGTGCACTGAGGAAAGGATCTGATATAAATGTTCATAATTCTGGTAAAAACAGACAGAACTTTCAGGTGCATGGGAACTACAGCGAAGTTCTGCCAAACATTCGTATTGAACTTAACACATTCTGCTAGATAATATTAATAATTTTCGTATTTATTAATATAATTTTTGATATCGCAGATATCACCCGAATATCCCGTAATTTTTGCTAGAATATAAGTTCCTCTCACTAGAAAATATTGTATTCGGTGGCGTCGTGATCACGAACCTTTGTTTTATGTCTGTTGGTTACACTTGCATAATATGTCGCCCAAATTTTTTTTTATGTACATACACAAAAAAATGTGGTTGACGAAATTCAAGGTTTTTTCCATGGAATTCTCAGTATTAATGTACGAAATTATTAGTGCTATCCACGACATCGTTAGTCAGGAAACGCAAAATTTTACCAACCCGCCTTCTCGAAAAAATTACCATATGGGTTGCATGAAAGTTGCTATGGCCCCTGGGAAAATTTCACATATCGCGAGTGGTGGCGCTGGTCTATCATGTTGCTTGATAGAAATGTAGCATATGACTTGGTATTTTTTCCGCGACCCTTCTCTCAGTGTATAGGCGACGATATTTGCACAGTACTCACCTACGTGTCACTGTGCTGTTGACGTGGGTGATCCAACGAACCAGGTATTAACATGTATTATCCACTCTTGTAAACCCGACGGTATCCGACATGCGAGGCGACAACCAAGAAAATAAACGAATTTCTCGTGTTCCATCGGCGAGTAAATTTTCTCTCGAACACGATCATTATTAATCATCATTGAATCTTCTTCATCCTGTCGGACTAGTTATAGTTACTTTCGTCGATCGAATATTATACTATAATTATGAGGATGTGTGGATATCCTGGGTGCAGTTTCCTCTCCGCGGGATACTCGCGGATTTTTCTTTTACTCACGGATATTAATTTACTTGAGAGAAAAATACACACAGATATATGTATATACATATATCCATATGAATAATGGCACAAGTGTATATGTACTATATTTATATTAGAAGGCACTGTCAAAGTTGTCGCTATATTCGAGGCTTGGATATCCTGTCGCAATCTCACGAAAACTTATACTACGAGCGAGAGATGAGAATTCCTGTTTAGCCGGGGGGGCTTGTAGTCCAGTTGCACAGAGAGAGGATCAAGAGAGAGAGAGGAATCGCGCTCGCGCGCCAAGAGTTGCTCGACGGGGGAGAATCGGAGCTCTCTCTGGCCGAATGAGAGAAATGAAGCGAAATGAGAAAGATAGATAGATATGAAATGTGCCGGGCGCCATTTGCAACCGCGAGAATTCTCGCGGTCTACAGGGATAAACCGGAGGCCTCTCTAGACGGTTCGCGGCTACCGGATAGGAAACTTTTCCGATCCGCGAGGGGGAGATCGGAGCGCGAAGGGTGTCCTTCCGATTCGACGAATCGCTGGACGGAGCGTTATCAGCGCGGCACCGCGTCACGTACGTGTATGGTTTAATATTATAACGAGCACGGTGTCGCACGAGCGATAAAGCTGCTCGAGCCTGACCGCGGAGGAAGGAAGTGGTCCTGCGTCGAAGCCTTTCTCAATCTCACAAATTCATTAACGCAATGAAACGAGAATCCACGTACGGTTAATTATTCGAATTATGCAGTTAAACAGAATTGCGTAACTAAACATATCTCGAAAAAAAATAATAATTATAGTCATGTACTGGAAAAATAAAAACCGCTATGCCAGCGATTTATCTGTCGCTTATAAATTACTGAGAACATTTAATAATAATAATTTTATGGAATACAATTATTATTGGTAACCTAAAACAAAGTATTTATCGAACTGGTTACAAATTAATACTTGGTTGAATACGATACGCGAAAAAAAAGTGTATTGTGTGAAACGACAGATAAACGATTGCCTCTGTTTTCCGTTCTGTGACGTTAGAACTAGCGTTTCCGTTTGATGAAAAAAAAGTATTGAATGAAGTAGAGAGGAGAGACACGGGATAATAAATGAAGCTGTTCGAGTACCCTGTCACGAAGTGAACCTGGTCACCTCGCGGTCCAGATTTCATCTCTCCTTCTCCCTCGGCGTGGTCCTCGTGATCGGCTACCGTGCGTTTTCTCCTGTATTCCACTTTGCGCGACTCGCCCGCGTACATCGACGGGAGCTCGACGTTCAACGTGGACGTTCGTATCTCTCAGCGGTCTGACTGCTGTCGTTTACCGAACGGAAAGACGACAACGAGCAGGCGAAGGCCCATTCGTCCTGTCGCATTAATTCATCGGGATCGGCCACGAGAGGAGATCCACGTACGTAGCACGGTGAGCCCAAAGCCTCGCGCGTCGTACGTGTAATATCTTTTCGTATTCGCGTTCGTTCTCTCCAAGTTCTCCAACACGAAAAAGGCGTTGACGGCTTCGACAAGCTTCCTCGCGCGATTTATCGATACGCTTCCATATTATTTATTCATCATTTTTTGTTTTCATTCTCTATTTCTTCTTCTTTTCCCTTTCACGAAGCTACAAGAGCCGTGGAAGTTCGAATAATTTAATTTCACTTTCTCGTTTAATTGCCCCGCTTTAACAAGCTCGAAATAGACCTATTTTCGTATCGTATTATCGATTCTTCTTGTAACAGGCGTGACTCGCATCATCCTCGATATTTCCTTCGCCCTCCTGGCTGGAATCATCAGGGGGCAATTTTCCGTATCTCGCCGCGGCGTCGAGGCATTACCGGCGCGTGGAAGTTAAAGAAAAAATAAAGAAGAGAGGCGAAGAGGAAAAGAAATTATACGGAGAGGCTGTTACACCTCTGCAGCACCTCGCTGTATATATATATATATATATATATATATATATATATATATATATATATTTACGCTTTACTGTTCTGCTGCACCGGAGGCTCTTGAAAATTAAAACGTAATTACGGCCCATATAATATACGATACTCAGGAAATGCGATCGTTATTGGGAAATGCTCTTTCGTGCTACGCTCACGTATTTATATATATATATATATATATATATATATATATATATATATATATATATATATATATATATATATATAGAGCTCGCGGTGAAGTACAAAGTTTTGTCTCGCTCTTCGACGGTCCCTCCGTTGTTAAACCAGAGCACAGAAACGGAGATATCGGCTGATGTGCATCCCGGCTCAATGCAGCACACAGTCATCGATACAACCTATTAGTTAGCAACGGAATTACAACGTGTCTACGGACATAATAAAACAGGTTTTCTCCATTGCCGTACAATGTTTCTCGCGCTCGAGAATGGAAAAAAAGTCCTTGCTGCTTTTACGCGAAGCTGAATAAGAAACGCACATTTTTTTTTTAACGTGAATCTAATCGCACGTCAGTCATGGGTTGTAATATGAAAATCAATGTTTATCGTTTAATGAGAGAAGCGAGCTATTTTTCTGCTCGAACGAGCCCTGCGTCACTTCTTTTTTAAATGCGCTTTAATATTACGATATCTGCAATGGAATAAATTCAGCGAGACATGGCAAATCAGAAATGGGAAGAAAAAAATACAATCAGTCATTGATTCTAATCGCGTAACGGTGATTATTTTTTTTTGTAGAAAAAATCAATGACTGTCGAAGCGCCAAAAAATAAAAATAAAACACACGTCTTCTGTTCCGGGCTGGCGCAAAAAAATTATGCGCTCTCAATGATGAGATGGCGAATCTATGTATTAAAAAAAAAGACGAAAAACAGTCATTATCCCCGATCGCTCAGCGACAATTTTTCGACATATAAAAATCGTTGGTTTATGACAAGTGCAGTTCACTTCTGATAAATTAAAAAAATATCATTTTTAAAGATCGACGCGCAGAACGGGGCCGCGATCGTCCGATTAATTACGGCCTCGCGGTCGAGGAACATTGAAAAGATGCAAAGATTCCGCGTCTATAGGTAGCAGCATTTCGTGAGAGTCGATCTGCGTACTTAGCTCGAGACGAGCCAGGGTGGAAAGGTGTGGAGGACATTGGCGCAAGAGTGCGATAGATAGAAAATAATAGAGATAAGTAAAGGCGCTGTTACACGAAGGATATAAACCTGGGTTGGACGTATATACCTACGCCGAGTGGCACGGCTAGTTTTTCTTCTATCGTCGTGGAGGATGAATGAACCCGGCAATTTGTTGGGAGCGAGGACCCGGCACAGGAGAGAGGAGAGACAGGAGATATATATATATATAGAGAGAGAGAGAGAGAGAGAGGGGAGTGGTTGTAAGATCTCGATGCGCACAGTACCACAGTATAGTGTACCGAGTAGCGTACAGCTGTGCGAAGAGTTGCGGCTCTTGTACGTCGACTATCTCCGCTCTGGCAGAACACATGTATCTCGAGGCGTTCGTATACGAGACTGTTGTATATAAACCTCGACGGAGGCCCATTATCTCTGTGTAATCTCTCTCGGTGAGCAAGAGAAAGAGTTTCCAAGGCGTGCAGTATAGTGTATGGTGCGGGTAGGGCTCGGGGAGCCGAACGATAGAACGAACCAGCTCTAACGTCCCCGCGTGTATCTAATAGCCTCCGTCTCCCGATCGTTCGTGCACCGACTACGCTGTGCACATATATTTCTCGCTTCCGTCGCTATTCCGGGTACACCTGAATACCGCATACGGACGAGCGTGATGGATCGACGGAATTTTTTTTTTATAATCTTTCAACCCCTTCTGCATTTCCGATACGGCAAGAGAAAAAAGTTATGGCCAGTGTTCGTATCTTTGAGCGAAAGGTTCTCATTGCGGCAGCAGAACTGCATTATTTTCAGGCTATCTTTAACCCTTTTGTCGTTTCTGTGCGTTAACTGATGCATTTGATTTAGTACCCAAGTACACTGAGAGAAGAATCATGTAAATATTGCTGTATGGTGAGAGATATTAGCATAGCACATAGTAATAGGGAACTAGGGCACAACCTACGGTCGGAACTACCAGATTTATAAGAATTGTTCGTAGATATTGTGGTAAAAATTCGTGGAAGATGTGGTAATTTTTCTTAGACGATCGGTAATTCTTACATCCTTCTCTCAGTGTACGAACTAAAGTTAACGAGTCGTGTATTAAATGAAGGTTTTTCGACATGTTCAATATACCGAAAATTCAATATCACCGAACTTTCAAATAAAATGTTGACGTACCACAGATTATTCCTAAAAACTTCATAATTATGCGTTATCAATGTAGCTAAAATTCATAACATTGCAAGAGAGACATGTTATTCAGGCTTACCGAGAAACAGCGATAAGATATTAAAAAAAAAAAATCCCAATGCCGACTATCTCAGTTTCTACCGAAGATAATACAGTTGCGGCGCATCCCTCGAGGATGGTGCATAAACATAGCTAGTGTGCGCCTAATCCCAGCGTTATCGGGTAGCCGTACAGTGAACCAGAGAGAAATAATATATTAGCGAGCTCGGCATCTCCCATCAAAGTACTATTATATTCCTCCGGAGCGTTTTTAAGAGGCCACGAAATGGTGCATAAACGTTGTAGCCATAAACCGCGTACACAGGCGAAACCAGCCATCCGCCTCGGCCTCATCCGATCCTCTTATTCACTGATGGCTGTTGGCTTCGATGCCGATGCTCCACCGTGCTCGGGCTATCCACCGTGAGCAATAACGCGCGTGTGATACGTATACGCAACACGGTGGGGGCCCCCGAGGCTAAACGCGCCTTCGAGAGCGTAAGGAGCAGCAACGGGTGAACGAGGAGAATGAAAGACGGAACCCAAGATAGAGCTCTCTCCGAACTCCCTGAGCTGGACCATGAGATACACGTACACACATACGTCTATAGACTCGCGAGAGTAAGAGAAGGAAAGAGAGGCCTCGAAAGCCTCGGGCAGCCCCCGGCGGCACCGCAGCATGATTACGAGCCGCAATTATGTCTCCGCTGGGCTGCCGCTGCCGGCCACGCTGAGGTCGTCGGGTATAACGTCGGCCAAAAGTTACCCGAGGATGAAGGAAGGGAAATAACAAAAAAATGACGCCTCGCGACTTCCGAAAGAAAGCCACTTCATCGAAGGAGTAAAAATTTCAGGGACAAAAATATCATTCGCGATATTCGGTTTTTTTTTTTTTTTTAAAGATTTTTGTTTTTGCGAAATTTGAGGCTGTTCGAGAGCGAACTTCCGGTCAAGCGTGACAGTGACGTAATAACTTGTGGCAGCCACTGTACCAGTCTGGAGCGGAGCGTGGCTCGGATCCAACGAGTGGGGATAAAAGTGAGCTGGAGGTAGAGACGAGGCATCAGGTAAACCGTGAAGCGGCAAGGGAGGAAAAGTCGGTCTCACTTCCACTCCCGAAGTTGAGGCCGGTGTTTATATATAGAGTAAGTACGACCGAGTGGCGGGGAAGTTGGCGAACGACTCGGGTGGACTGGAGTTGAGAGGGTGAGAGAGATGGAACGAGTCGCGAGAAGACGGTGGGGGAGTCGTCGGAGAGAACGAGGAGAGAGACTGTCGAGGTGGGAGACGAGGACGAAGAATCGGGTGAAGGGAAGGGCGATGCGAGAGGCGCGTTCCCACGATCTCATGAATGAACTCGCGTGGCCAGCGGCCCTCGCGGTGGGGGAAACGGACACGAGATGAGGAGATCACGGAAGAGAGAGAGACCGAAAGGCTGGCTGGACCCCTCCGGGGGCTGCGGAGGGGCATGCCCGGAGGGACATATTAGCGCGAGAATATGCGAGGGGGGTGAAACTTACGAGGGGATCAAAAGATTATTTGAGATTTTTTTTTTTAAAGATCTTCGCTTCCTCGTGGTAAAGTTGAGGAAGCAATTTCTCAGACTCTCAATTATTTCGGGGTTTTTTTTTTTTTTTTTTTTAGAGGTCAAACTGATGCGGTTATATTGAATCTTTATTGCATTTTTTTTTGTTTTACAGCGGTTTAAGTCGCGGTCTCGACTCGATCAGGATTTATAAACGACTTTGTCGATTTTATTACGGCAGGAGGAATTGTCATTTATTTAATTATCGGTAACTAAACGTCTGCATTGGCGTATTAAGTCCGGACATTTTAGCGCCAGAATATGCGAGGAGGGTGAAACTTACGAGGGGATCAAAAGATTATTCGAGATTTTTTTTTCAAAGATCTTCGCTTCCTCGTCGTAAAGTTGAGGAAGCAATTTCTCAGACTCCCAATTATTTGGGGTTTTTTTTTTTCTCGACGAGGTCAAACTGATGGGATTATATTGAATTTTTGTGTTGCTTTGGAATTTTATTTTATAGCGTTTTGAGTTTCGACTCGATCAGGATTTACAAACGACTCTGTTGATTTTATTATAACAGGAGGAATTGTCTTTTATTTAATTATCGGCAACTACACTTGTTGCATCGGCGTATTAAGTCCGTAAAATTTTCTGAATTTGTAATTAACATCTCGTCTTCATCAATCATCCGAGACGCTTCGTGTCGGCGTCTCACCTCGCGAGGTTAACGACCCCTTCGAAAGAAGATTGAATGCGCGGGGAGGATTGAGACTCGATAATGTATTTTGCTAAGAAAAATAAATAAATAGTTCACACTTTTTTATTTCCAACATCGCCCGATGATAATTAATCGCTTTCGCAAACTCGTACTCGACGACATCTCTTTTATACCTCACCTTTGCATAATTTAATCGTTCGCGTTATTTTTAGCTCCTACGAGCTGATTTTCCCATCGCGAGTTCGATCACCGTGCATATATAATCTCGTCGGGATCGTGATTTTGTGAACCGGTCGTCCCGGAATTAACGAAAACGGTAGAGCGTGAGAATAAAAAGCCGGGCAATAAATGTGCAAAAAAAAAAAAAAAAATCAGACACAGGTCAAGAAGAAACATAAAAATAAAATAAAACCGCGGTAAAGGGGGGAGAATTTCTGGTCCACCCGCATCCCGGGGGTCTTCATGAATGAACGACGCTCTCTCTCCTCGTGGAGTCGCGTGGCGCCTCGCTGACGTCACAACCTGTTGCTACCTGTTCCTACGGACTCTCGGCGTTTCTTTTTTTTTTCTCTTTTATTATTTCTCTCGAGCTCCTCGTTGCCGGTGTCCCAACGGGTGGCCAGGATCGCGCACGATCCTTTACTATACGGGTACGTTTAATAATAAAAAATAGTTTAAAGACGGCAACAAAAAAAAGCTGTGTTCGTTCACTCGAAAGGCCGATGCATAACGCACAGACCGGATAGAAAATCCCGAGCCTCATTCACCTATGATTCATATTTTTTATCTAACGATCATTGCGCGAATCGCGCGAAACTTGGACGATTGTTTACTTTGCGAAACTTCTCTCGCTCACTCTACGTTCCTCGTTGAATGGCAACGAAATAATATGTACGCAGGTGAATAGAAAAGTACACGGTGAAAAGGTGATGAAACTCCTGTACGACGCACACAGATACGCACGCGTCAGCTGTAATACATAATCGTGTAGTTTCACCGGAGCGAGGTCTGTTGCGAGTTTATGAATGAAATCGCTTTAATTGAAATTATGTTTTATACGCTCGTTGTGTGTGCTTTTTTTTGCCTCTATCTTTCTGTTCGTTCTTTTTCCTTTTTTTTTATTTGCACAATCATCAACGCGCTCGGCTATTGAGGTCGATGTCGCAAGGATATTTTAACGCCGCGAAATGAGAGACGGTAACATTTTGCAATTTCTTTCACTATACCGCTCTTTTATTATTCCTATTCCACTTTATTTTTTTTTTTTTTCGAATTCCAGCGTTCGAAGCTTGTGGATTGCGCAAGAGGAGGGCTCAAAAGCTCGACTCAGTGGTACTGCGGATTTATCGGTAAAGTTACCGGTTACCTTACCGACTATTTTCCAGATAGACAACGAAATATTGATATTTATAAATAAGTGATTTATTTTTTTTAGATAAATTACCATCGGAAAAAATAGCTTTCGTAGACACGGATAAATGACCGGTTATTTACCGGGTTGCTTAACCGTTTACCAACTCACGTTCCTGTGTCCGAAGCGTTAATTCCCCTCGCTCCACTCCCCGCGTTCACTTTGTGCCAGCGCGCTCTTCGTCAGTCGCTCCGTGGGCAGAGACCCGTTTTATCGACAGGAGGATCATCCGTGTAGAGTGAAAACGACTCGTGGCGCTACCGATCAGCAGGGCCTCGAAACTCCGAGCTGATATATCCGTCGAGTTACCGAAGTGGAGAGAGGAAAAACGTACCGGCAGAGACGAAGAGCTCTCAGCTCTCTCGATGCGGTAGGAATTCTACAGTAACGGTAGAGAATGATTCTTCACCGCGCAATACAACGGCGGTGAAGCTACTCACTTCGTTATAGAGCACGGTTCCTTCCTTCTTTCTCCACAATATTCGTTCCTCAAATAACTCGAGCGACGCTTCATGAATGATTCACAAAACCCGACAACGGGCTCCTCCGTTATGTGTACTCTAGTGCACACCGTTCGCTCCTTTTTCACTCCTATCGTGTGCATACCGATAATTTATGCGCGACAAAATTGAGTCCCTTCTAACAGAGGTCGAATATTTTTATCAGACTTTTCGCCCTTACTGCTTGCCTTTAAAAAATTAAATAAAAAATGTTACGTTTTTGTTTAAGCTGCTAGATAGTCATGTCGTCGTGTTTACCATAGTTGCGTTTATCAGTCAACGACGATACAGTACTAACAGTCGCACCTACTGAAATTTGGACTCCAGGGTCGTCATTCGGGATTTGAAATTAAATGAAAAACAAACAACAAAAAATAAAAACCTTTCGTCTTAGAGCTAATGAGATTCTGAGTATAAAAGAGAAAAGAAGCGTGGGCGTCTGTTGGCCGTTCCACAGAACTGACGAGAGAAACACGGCCCGGTGGGCATCTGGACTAGCACTTTATTCGGTAATTTACAAGGGAGTGTTTCTCTCCGTCCAATCCCTCTTTATTTTATTTTCCCTTTTTTTTTCCTCAAGAGCGATTTAGTGTCCTGGCGATCCTCAGCCGAGCGAGGATTTTTGTTTGACGTTGTGAAAATTGTTGACTCGGGACGTCCCGGTACGTTGTACACATGCTTTCGGGGATGAGAAAAAGGCGAGAGCGCTCGCGAGACGACGACCGGCGGGGTTCAGAGAAGGACGTGAGAACGAGGCGTCTCCGGACCTTTGGGACTTTTACTCGGGCCCTGGATAAACGCCCGAGTCCGTGCGGGTCCCCCGTTAACTATAAACCCATCGGGAACGGCCGATCGGGTCTCGAGACTCATTCCCGAAGAAGAACTACAGCGACAGCAACCGCACGAAGCAACCCCACGCACAGCTGCGGTTACGCGTTTCACGCAATGTGCCGGCCACCTTGCTGGATGCTTCTGTGCTTTAGCTGCACTGTCCGCCCTCCTTCCATCAACGATCCCAGGGCCAGTCGGTCCCTGCGGCATTCGCGAGGCTTCGGGGCCCTTCACTTTATATTATTTCATTTATTTTTTCACACGTATCGACCGAGAGACCGAACGCGTTCTCAGCGCGTCCAGAAAGGAGCTCGAGAACGTTGTGAATTTGATGGAAAAAAAAAACCGCGTTTTATCATTTGAAGGGAATTGTTTTTTTTTCGGATTCTGACGACTCGATGGGAAAAGAATGTCTTATCGGTTGCGGTTGAAAAAATTTCAGTGCGGAGATGCGAGACTGTATCCGATATATTTTCCCTCCGGTCACGAATCTTCTGTCTTAATATTCGACACAGAAACCCGCGACGGAAGTGAAAAATATATATACACATTGTTTTTACCGATCACCATTCTGTGATCATCAATATATCGAAGAATTATCATCCTTGATAGAAAAATCGTAAGGAAAAAAAAAAAGAATAAAAAATCTACGGTGAAAAATAAAAGTCAGATTGTCGCTCGACGGCAGTCGCATAGCTGGGCCCTTGTGGTAATATACACTCAGGGCACGTAAGAGACTGGGACTCGTGATGGAGACGCCGTGGGGTCCTGGCGTACGTTCATCCGGTACTCGTTCGCGTGGAATAAATTGTACGCTTCTATACTTTATCGGGCTTCTGTTGCAGGCTTCGTATAAAAACACCTATGTATATATGTATATATATATATATACCTGCTAAGTATATTATTTATACTAGTGTCCGATCGGGGTAAAAGTAATCGAAGGAATCGCTTCTCGGAATGACAAAACAAAAACGTAAGTCGACTCGACGCCTCGAAGACGAGACTCGTTCGACTTGATTTCTCGCGTTGACGAAGGAGTCGCGAACGGAGCTCGAACAAACGCGGAGTATCGTTGGTGTGGAGGCAGAAGACGTCGGGGAAGGAAAATACAAGTTCGCGATCGACTGCGGGGAAAACAAATTTGTTTTGTACCCCGTCCAATGTCGCTGTTCGGCTCGTGGACAATGGCACGATTTACATAAAACATACCGTGAAGCTAAACTCTCGTCGAGTCGGTAACGTATTGCTGTCATCGGAGGTGCCGGCCTATCGTCGAGGATCGCGTAACAATGCTAGTAGAAACTCCCCCCGCCCCCCCGCCCCCCCGAGCGCGTCGTCGCTGTTTCAACCGGCAACGTGTGTCGGACTCGCCTCCCCGTTCTCGCCGTCTTCGTCGCGAATTATTACGGAAAAATCGTCTCTATACACAATCCTGAATAATTCAATGGAGCCTAGCCGCATGTATTTCGCTACCGTATGCGCTATGCCACTGGAAAATTTAAGCGCCGCATCAACGAGTTGTTTTTTGCCCCGCGAGCAGCGCAAAGAACCGAGTCGAACCAAGTGTGCACTTGTATATGGAGAAAAAAAAAACGAAAGAAAAAAAAAACGGATTATATACGAGCGCGCGTGTCTCGCGACAGACGGGTGCGTTACACTCTGGGAATTCAAGATTCAGAAAAGCCCAAGACTCACAGCTTTGGAGGAGAATTTTTTCTTTTTACAAAAAAAAAAAAAAAAAAAAAAATGAGTACAGATTGAGAAAATTTGAGAATTTTGTTTGTCCTTTTTTTTATCTTTTTCTTTGCTTTCGACTTCTGTGTGCCGGTGAGAAATTTTTCGCTGCCGGTCAACATCCACGCGCAGATCGGGCGAAGAGGGAGAGATGGTAATTCGGTAGAAGGGATGAGACTGTTTGTTCTCGATCCTTTCGTGTTCCGGAGGAGGTAACTTCTGGTGCTGCTGGCACTGACACGAAACACGCATCGTGCACACCACGCTGCTGCCGTTGGTGCTGGATCGTTCTCCATGCCGGGAGACACACACACCGGATGCAGTTCTTTTCTCACCGTGCACCAGCGCGAACTTCAATCGCGGCTTTTTTTACCGTTGCGATACACAATATACAAGCACAGCCTCTCGGTGAACGAAGAGTCAATCGTCGTCCGGCGTGGCTCCTCGTATCGAAGAGACACGAAAGGCACGCGCACACCGGGCACTGGGTAGATAAGAGCCGTTTGCAAGGCAATTTTTATCATCCCATGAGAAAGTTGATCGACGACGAGACGAGTCAATAAAAAAAATGTTGAAAAACATTGCTAATCCCGATTCCCTTCGGGACTCAGAGAAAACAAATATTCCCGATGATATTGAATTTCTTTGAGATAGTCGTTTGTGTTTTAGCGCGTCGAACACCGGATGTGGTTCTCGTCGAGGAACTTCGATCAACGATGAGAACCAAAGAACTCGGGTGGGAACGGTAATGATAATAAGCATAAGAACAACTGGGCGTAAAGATGAAACTGGCAGAACATTATTGCTCATTTTCTTCTCCGAAGAACTAATTTACTCGCTGGTATTATTTTTATTTTTTATTGATGAACGAACATTATTATTTTTCTTTTAGAATGCAGCAGAATTCTAACACACATTGTTATTCGAGAGATGCGAATTGAATTTAATATTGCGTGTCAATATTTTTGAGGCTTTGTGTATTTCTATTCTGTCTTTTCGGTCACATTTTCTGAACAATGTTTCCATCGACTTCGTTCCTCCAACGTGTGCAATTTATTCGTGAAAGTGCGCAACGACGTGTAAGTCGAAAGAAAAATCTCATTCAAACGGGTTGAACGGGGCATTTACGATTGAGATTTCGTGTCTCCCCCATTCCCGTGCATTCGTTACTGTTGATGCGACACGTAACACGCACGGCAGGGCGACCGGATGTAGGCTCAACCCTTCCGTGACGCCGCAGGACAGCCCTGCCCCGTTCCTCCACACACGACGCGAACGGCGATCAGCCTCTCGTCGTTGTCGTTCTCCTCGTTCGAAATCGTTTGTTATCCTTCTTACAGGCCTTCGAGACCCCTTCCAGAGCTTCCGCAACAGAGTTCGCCCAGATTCTCATTTTTTTTTTATGTTCCTTTCTTCATCGAATAATATTCAGGTTAAACCCACAAGAGGGAATGAGACGTTTTCAAATATTATCTCTACCGAACTTTTATTTATTTATTTTTATTTATTTATTAAAAAAAATAATCGTTTTTGTTTTGAACAAAAAAACACATTTTTTTTTCTTCCTTTCTTCACCGAATAATATTCAAGTTAAACCCACAAGAGAAAATTAGACGTTTTCAAATATTATCTCCACCGAACTTTTATTTATTTATTGTGATTTATTTATTTTAAAAAAAAAAATCGTTCGCGTAACATAAGCTCGGTGAAGGGGAGTAAATATTATCTATTAGCTAATTTTGATAATCAAACTCATAGAGCTTCGTAATACGTCTCGTTACAGCCGAGCTTAAAGCTCCGAGCTCTCTTTGATAGTTAAACGAGAGTGTCACGTAGTAGCTCCGACCCACACAGCATCGTTCCACCAGCGGTGGCAGCATCAGCGGCGAAAGAGTCCGGCTCTTGGACTCCGTCTCTCCTGCCACGAAGCGGTGAAGGGAAGGCGGGGGCGTTCAGTGGGGGGGCCTTAATGAGGATGCTGCTGATTATCCAATTCGTAAATTCTCGCTATATTTTGATCGTGCCTCTCGGCAGCCCGAGTCGGTTCTGATGCTACTTGGACACACAGCCAGCATAGGCCGTCGCATAGAGAGAAATTGACTGATGTGTGTGCGCGCGATCTCCGCGCACGAACCGAATAACGAGAACGCCCCGTCTCGTCGTTACGAACGCACTTACTCGTTACACACTCCACGCTCTCTCGTTCAATCTTCCACGGTTACTACAATCGTGCGTGCACCACATGTAACGTGCTCAGCCCGTCACTGGACGTACCTTGATAGTTCGTTTACGCCAATCTTCACGGTTTATTATCGCGCTCGCTATACGAATCCCGGCAAACTGTGGCTTTCATGATTTTTTTTTTTTTGCTCTTGGGACGGCAAAACTTCTTTAAGGCTTGCCATTTTTTTTTTTTTTTTTCAACATTTTGTTTTGTGGTTTGATTCCATCTTTCGTTGTCACTGCGGATGGGAGCAAGCCGGCATTCAACACACGGTTCGAAATTATTTTATAACCCGTTCATAATTTTCAATTACGACTATTGCGACATATTGTATAGTGTGCAAAGCATGAACCAACACTTTTTTAGTTTTCATAATAAATTTTTTGATACTTCGTTTACGCCAAACTTCACGGTTTATTATCGCGCTCGCTGTACGAATCCTGGCAAACTGTGGCTTTCATGATTTTGTGTGTTTCGGGACGACAAGGCTTCTTTAAGGCTTGTATTTTTTTTAACCGGTCATTTTTTTTTAGTTACGACTATTCAAACATATTGTATAGTGATTAAAGCATGGCCCATCATTTTTTATGGTTGTCATAATAAATTTTTTTATTAATCAATTTGATCGAGTGGTGCAGGCACGTAAATTTCGGTCTTGTGACAAGGAATGGTTAAACTATACGATTTTGCATGTTTCGTGAAAAGACGAAAATAACTTTAAAACAAAAAAAATTGAAACGCTGACGGATTTATTTAAAAAAATATATGTATATATTGGTCCTCGAGGTGAGTGGTCCATTGAAGTGGCACAAAAATTCCGCGAAGCGGTGGCAGGATCTGCATCTCACAAAAATGTTCATTCACACCTCCGACTCCATTAATTTTTTTGTTTTCGTCACTCCCTCTCTGCCAACCCCGATGTGTCGGCGATAAAAAAAGTGTGTCGAATCGTTCGCAGCGTTAGTTCCTCACCGAGAATCGTGGCACGACGTATTCGAAATTTTTGGACGAGTATCAAGAGAGAGATCTAAATTTGGATATGAAAAACTAGCAGCGGCACTCGGTGGTCTCTCGCGGGGTTGTACCGAGACGGCAGGGACTAAGCGTGTGTTTAGCGGAACGTCGGGAACGTGCCGAAGTCGGAGAGTAGACCGCCTCGGGAATACACAGTCGTCAACTTGTATCCGCGGTACATACACACACTGCCTCTCTCGCCGCATTATAAAATGAACCGACTGATATAAAACTCGGGTCGCGTATACAAGCGTACGTAAACCGCTTACGTGTTACCCAGGCTCGTGCTCTCGTATTATGCTAACATATTATCGTGAACTCGTCATCGAGGGGCGGGAGGGTGGTTTTATGTGTGAAAAAAAGCATTCGCTCCTACGAGACGAAAGCGAAGCTCTTCGTTGTCTTCGTATTTCGAGCATATCGTTGGGTGTTTCAGCTGACGCGATTATTCTAAAGAATTTTTGCTTTTTTATTCTTCCAACATCACGCACTGTTACGAAGGCGCTCGTTAACGCACCGCTGGGCAAAGTTTCGAATTGGAAGGAACGATAATTAAAATTAATGAAGGAGCAATGTAGGGGACTTACCTAGCGAGCTGTCCGGATCGGAGAGGTCCGAGAGGGACGGAACCTTTCGCATCGACGCGAATCGTCCGGGAAGCGACGGCACGAAGCCCTCCTCTTCGGCATCGGACGCGAGCTCCTGCTTCATGTATTTCGCCATCATCATCATCACACCGCCGCCGCTGAGGCTGCCGCATCCTCCGAGAATACCCGACGTGCCTCTCGCCGCATCACGCTAAAATTTGAATTACAAAAAAACACAATTAATTTCCCATTTTATTTTTTGTGTTTTGAGAAATATTGAAATTTTATATTGGAGCTTCACACATATTTTTTTCACCTCTAAGACCCCACCTGGGTCTCGTGGATGCTACATCGCAAAAAAATGAATATTTCTCGATCTGATAATAGTGAAATCGAAAGTTCAGGATGGAAGCAATTTGCCTGTGAAGTGTCACAACGATAAAGTTTTTTTTTTAGAAATTCCAAGGTTCAGAAATGTGTTTCATACAAAACAGATTTTAACAAAAAATTAAAAGTAAGGTCAGGCTTAAGGAGGTTGAAGCACTCCACTCTAGTCAAATTAATGCTACATTTTTTAAGTCGTTTATACAAACTTTTTCGCATCTATTGGTCATAGTGATTGTCATTTTTATTTGCATTACAATGGATGTCCTTTAACTTGAAAAAATATTAATTATAATAGATTTGCAAAAGTATGAACTGGTTTGTACTAATTTTCGAAAAGGTACATATTCTTTCAGTTTTTTTCAAAGCATTCTAATCCGCAATTTGTGCTTGATTTTGATGTATTATAGCTCATTCTCTTCCTTGAAAAATGCTCTACGAATTCACCGTCTACAAATTCGATGATATCTTCCGTTTAAAAATGACGGCTGTTTGTTTATGAAGAAATTTCGTCGACGGACAAACAAAAGGCTGTCATTTTTAATCGGAAAACATTAACGAATATCTGGACAGTGAATTCGTAGAGAATCTTTCAAGGAAGAGACTGAACCACGATACATCAAAATTGACCAAAAATTACGGATGTTACTTTGAAAAAACTGAACGAATATGTACCCTTTTAGAAAATTGGCATAAACCAATTAATATTTTTGCAAATCCATTGCAATTAATGTTTCTCCGGTTTAAGGACGTCTGCTATAGTACAAATAACCAACCACTACAATGGATAGTCGCGTAAAATTTTGCATAAACGACTTTAAAAACAGCACTCATTTGATTAGTGCGAAGCGCTTAAAAGTCCTAAACTCTTAGCGAGCCTCCTAAATTCCTACAGCGCTGATTTCTTCCCAACAGCCTCATCTCAATTTCATTTTCTCTACGATCTTGGGTGCGATAAAAATTGAAAAAAAAAAAAAAAGTAATCTCCTAACGCGAAAGAGTGATCGTGAGCTCGAATAGCGTGCGAACCATCGTAACGTTGAATAATCCATCGACCAGAATCAGCAAACTCGCGGCTTTCCGAGTCCATCAAGGGTTTATTCGAGATTGAAGAAGTGGAAGAAAGTTTGTAACAGCTTCGGTGAAGAACTCTCGCGAGAGCAATCAGACGAGCGAGCGAGTCGGAGGCGGTGGATCGAGTATAGAGCATACTTCGCTCAGCAGAAAACATGAATGAACCGTGAATCTGCCGCGGCGGGGTGAGGGAGAGAAATGAAGAACAAAAATAAAGGAAGGCGTTCTCGAGGGTGAGAGAGAAACGTGTCGGACACAATCGACGCTTCGCTGAGAGCCCGACGAGGAAAGAAAAGACGGTAGAAACGAGTGGAAATACGAGTAGAAGAGATGCGGAGGATGGCGGGCCGAAGCCGCTGGCTGCCGCCGCCGTTAACTCTGTATATATCGCAACGTGCGACGGCGAAGTGACTGTGTTAGAGCGAGGAGAGGGCGACGAGTCGACGAAGTGAAAAATAAATTAAAAAAAAAATGTATATATATATATTTTTTTTTAATAGAGAAAAAGAAAGGCTACGAAGAAGAGTCCGCGATTGCACCGAGTGGGAGAGAGAGAGAGAGAGAGAGAGAGAGCGGGTCGACAAGCCTGTTTCGTGGAAGTTTGACCGAGAAGTAAAAAGACAAAGCGATAGGTGGCGGAGTGAAGCGGGCAGACGAAGAGGTGAACAGCGAAGCCGTTGCTTCGGTCCCTTTCACAGCGGCCGTGCAACGGAGAGAGGGAGAGATAGATAAAAAGTCTTCGGGGATTTTGCCGCTGCTGCGCATGAGAGAGGACGATAAATGGTGGACAGCGACGAGGAGGGAAGAGAGGAGCAACGACGGTGCAGCAGGAAGAAGAATGAATGAACGGACCGCGTCGGAGTGCGAGGAGGACAGACGGACGAGAGACGACCGCTTGACCTTCATGCGGGCCGCCGCGCGCAACTGAATGAAAACGCTGGCTGCGCCGGCGACGGGAGAGTGACGCAACGGACGCGACGACTGCGGTCGACCGCAGCCGCGAGAGGGATAGGGGCGGCGCAGATTCGATTCTTTACATTGTCGTCTCGGGATAAAAAAAAAAAAAAAAAAAATCAGCGAGGAGAAAAAAAACGAAAAGAAAAATAATAACATCGGTCGTAAAATTATTTAACCGTTGAACAACCTCGCGTGGGTCCGGCGGAGAAGCCATTTGGAGACGAGCCTTTTTTTTTCTCTCCGAACAGTTGCCACATATATCTCTATCGTGGGGTGGTTACATTTTTTTTTTTTATTCAAATAAATTATACTATAGAATTTTTGAAGCAACGCAAACTTCGTGCCAATAATAATAATAATAATAATAATGATGATAATAATAATAATAATAATAATAATAATAATAATAATAATAATAATAATAATAATAATAATAATAATAATAATAATAATAATAATAATAATAATAATAATAATAATAATAATAATAATAATAATAATAATAATAATAATAATAATAATAATAATAATAATAATAATAATACTGTTAATAATGTAGAGTTGTCGTTCCATTCACGAGGGAAGCAGTATGTAACATCGAGGCAGAAAACGAGAACCGAGAATAATATGATCGATCGATCCGCGGGTCGTCTAATTAAATATACTTCTCTCGCGCTTCCTCGAACAACGATCTCACTGTTACGAGAGAAACGAGATAGAGGTATGTGTGGGGGACGGAGAAGAGTCACCCCGGCTTTGCCGTTGCCGATTATTCCTATGTAGCGAGAGAGGCTCGCGATAAGCGAGTAATCTTTCTCGACGTCGCAACCGACGAGACTGCGTCCTCGCCGCGACTGCTTTGCCATACCACTCTTGCTTCGCTGCCTCTCCTCCGCAGACGGGGCACAGTTGATTGTGACTTTTCCCTGTGGCCACGTGTTCGATCAAGATGAGACGATTAATCGTCTCTTTATTCGATCAACGAGCGTGCTGTCGCAATCAATAAAGAAATGAGAGAAAAAAAAAACGATTTAATCTCTTTGCATATCGCCTGATATGAATTATTACATTCTTGCAGAGTTCGATCCATGTTGCCAGTTCAATAGTCTACGGCGCGGGGCTTATCGCTAAAATTTCACAACTATTTACTCGGATAGATTTCTGCAGCGCGATTTCACGATGACGTTGCGAAGATCAAATATACCGAATAATATATACGTGTATATATATATATATATATATATATATATATATATATATATATATATATGTATGTATGTATGTATGTATATATATATTTCATGGAACGCGATAACGAAACTCTTGTTCGATACCGGGAAGTCATGGTTCGTGGTATCACGCATTGGCCACGAAACGTGCAAGAATCGCAAACAAAACTAAACTCTGTGCACAGTGTGTGTATATAGAGTAATCGGCAGGGACCGTTAGAGATATTTTTCGCTCTAGGCCAAAGTCGCGGGAATCAAAATATTACAGCTTCTTCTTTCATCGTACTCCTCTTCTCCTCTTTTCCATCGTCCGGTTAATCATCGTTCGGTGTGTCTTATCGGTCAACAACGCGTGTGCTGTGTTATTGCGTGGGCGACGCTCAGTCTAACGAGAGTCATCTCTCTCGACCTCCCCACTACAGTTTTCTCGTACTCACTTATTTTTATTTTTCAATTTTTTTTTATCATTTACCCCCCTTCGTTTCGCACTCGCTGATACTACGACGGTTGACTAAACGCTCCGATAAATTCCTAGCAGAGCAGTAGCCCGAATTTATACGAATCTCGATACTCGGGATTCCTCGTAGGGGAAACTTTATTTTTATCTGTATTAACAAATGTTTGAAAAATGTCTCATAACTCTGTTTCCATTGTTTTATTTCCAAAACCAAAAAACGCCGAAGTCGCTCTCTTACAGAAGAATCTTTTTAAATAAGAATAAAGCGCAATTTGAAAATTTGTCGTTTTCGGGGCTTTTCGGCTTGTCCTTCGTTTCGGTTAAAGCGCATACGCGCGCATTACAAATCCGTGTGCGTTACGAAATCGTTCGATCGAGCTGAGATACATATATTTTGAGAACTTGACTCCCACGAGTAAACCCACGCAATTCCCGTGATTTCTGCACCGCTTCCTCTTCCTACGATCGGGTTTGATTTGAGTGAAGACTAAAGATGCATCGGCCGTAGATCGACGCGTTGCACTCTCGTGTTATTAAGAACTATTAATGGAAAATTGAGTAACGACGGTTCGCAGTTCGAGTCGGTGTGACAAACGAAATTGGACGACTACTCGAACGGAAGTCGTGACGAGCATTTTATTCGGAGGGAGCAAACGACAATCGTCACGGGACGTTGAATAAACAGAAGTGGTAAAACACGAGAAAAGGAGTGACGGCTTGCGGGGCGAGGGAGGGGGAACTGTGTAAGAGTATAAAGTCAGTTAACGCGGGAGTTGATGATTTCCGCGAGAAGTGTGCTCTACTGTGGAGAGGAGAGGGAGAGAGGAAGGAAAGAGAAGTGTGAAAGACCGGTGGAGAACGGTATTATAACGTGCATTAGCTTTCGTCGTAACGAGGGCCTCGCGACGTCGTTCTTACTGCTCAAGCTCGTTATGTCACTCGACAGGAAAGACGATTCCTCGCGCGCCAACGCTCCCCTCACTCGTATATGCATCCGACTCTCCTATAAGCTACTGTATCAAGCAATTTGTATCTTTATGAGTGTTTTGTCAGTAAAAAAAAAATTTAAGAAATTTATCGTCAAATCTCACCAAGATCAAAATAAACAAACTTTCCCTATCGCGATTCTGACAATGTTTATTCGGAAAAAATTAGACGCAGAAGGAAACGAAATATAAGCTCTGGAATACAAATCTTCACGAAGAAAAAAATTGTTTTTTTTTTTTTTTTTAAGGAAGATCGACCATGAGACGATAATGCAATTTATGGCCTCAATTTTTTTAATATCTTCTACTATACGAAAACTCTACGCATCTATTTCCGAAGTCCGAGCAATTTTTACCGTATAGCTTATTTGTAATATAATTTAGAAGTTCAAGACTTTGACTGTGTCATCCTAGATTCTAACATTGGAGTCGGTCACTTTCGGACAAAAGATCACTAATTTACTACTGATCAAGCCAACTTAGAGCTTTGAAAAACTAGCTTCGAGTAGACGAAGCATCAATAATTATGTAAAAAAAGCGAAATCCGCACTTTACCGTGCAAACTCAATGATTCATCAATGCAACATTTATTTTGTCATCGCACTCTATCAACTTAGCGAATTATCGGTGCCAGGCTCGACAACCTTTCCGGTCGAAAGCTGATGCGTTCCGAGAACCAAACATGACCTCACTTCAGGTTCATTAAAGACATGTCCAATTCTAAGTGTTTTATCACACATCCCGAATCCACAACATAAAATGATCAATCTAGCAGCGATTTTATGTCTCAAGTAAATTATCCATATAAGTTATCCATATAAGTTTTGGGAAATGATTTGTCACTTCGTTTTTTCCTATTGTCATATTGGCCAGTGTCGTGTAATGACGAGTCCGAATTCGCTGAGAATCTTAAAACGGAAAACATATTTTTCTTGATCTTCGATAAACGAATCATTTTGTGCGATATTTAGCCCATGACCGGCATACATAATTCAGTTTACTAATACTGCATGCGATTCGAGACAGCTGCGATGATTTTCTTTTTCTATCACATTTTTTTACTCCAAAGAAACAGTCGATCCTCCTTAATCAAATGAATAATTCGCTGAGTTTGATAACACTGTATTTATTTACCTAAGTTTATTGATAACATTTTTTATAAAGATAGTCAATTTCTTCTTTTCAAACTTTTACTACTCTTCTAATTTATTTTCCTTCTTCCGCTCGACACTATTAGTAACTAATCTCGGAAACGACGCCGCGGAACTTGGCCCATGTATGACGTCTCGCCGTGGCCGGTCGTCGTGTGCCAGAAGCTCGCGAGCAGATACAATGTATATAATTGCACGAGCATACGCGGCTAGTCAGCGTGAAGTTCAGCGAAGATATTGAGTAACTCGCCCTCGCGAGAATAGCTTCGCATACACATATTGTGTAAAGAATCGAGATACGCGTTTATATTGCCGGCGGTACAAAAAAAAAACGGTCCGGTAAAGTTATTGATCAAATACAATCGAAATCTTATCGATCAACTGTTTACTCTTATATTCCCTATACGTATCTAAACACACACACACACGCACACATATATATATATACAGCCTCGATGCCTCGAACTTCCGAAGAATCGGCCGAATAATATTCTCCGTCGATCGTCGCGTCGTGACTGCTGCGTCCCGGCAGGGAGAGGCGAAGCGAATACCGCGTGCCGTGCACGCTTTATTATTATTTTATACTAGGTACGATTCGAGGAAGAAACGAAAGGGGAAAATAAAAAAAAAAAGAGCGAAAAGCCCTTCGCGTATACAATCGTGGACCTTGTAGAGGCGTGTATTTTGTCCATACGTTCATCATACCGCAGGCTGACAAGGTGTGCGCGCATATATATGTAGCATAAACGACGAGGCGTCGCGAACGCTCCATGAATACTTGATGCCCTAATGTACGAGAGGCGGCAACTGCATAGCCACCGGTGTTCCACCTTATTGCTCTCGTGATTTTATAGGTGATCGTACAGGCGTACTTCGCCATGAGACCGTTTATGGTACCTCCATTCAATCATGCACTAATTCTCGAGGACGAAGGGATATTTGAAAAAAAAAAAATGAAAGAAAATGAAAATAATAGGAGAAAAATTGAATGAAGGTACACCGGTGTTACGATGCACTTAATTAGCTGGTCGATTTCACACGCGAGGGCACAACGGAGCCGGGAGGGTGGAAGCTGGGAGACCGAGAGATGAGAGGCGATAGATATTGCTCTGTAAATAACGGGCAATTGAGGCCATCCGGTCCTCAAAAACTTTCTGTAACTTGATAACCGATAATCGAATGATACACGCGCAGTTAGCAGCTCGGAGATCATTGATTTTTTTTTTTACCTGGACCAAAATGCCGGAAGGCCTATTTTCGTGGCTGATATTATATTGGATTTCGATATTTTTGGGATGCATTAATGATCGCGGTGAACGAAATATTTTCTTGGTCGATGTCTTTGCGGCGTGTCGTGTTGTGGTTGGAATTCTACTACGGTATAATTATATATATATATATGTGTACGCACGCACGTGCCCGAGAATGTCAACGCACTGTCTTCAAACTCGCCTACGATCTGTCGCATGCAAGCCACAACGCGGGCTGTAAAGCTTTGTGGTAACTGTTCGTGTCGCCTATGATACGAGAAGTGTACGCGAGCCGACACCCAACACACACCGAGAACGTATCTGACTTTCGCAGTCGAGCCTTTTAGGGCAAGCGGTGGCCGCAGTATTATTATACGCGCATTCTATAAACACTGTGCAATATACTTCGATACGATCGCCGATGTTGGTTGAAAAAATTCAGTCGAAAAAGATCCGTACTCCGAATAACCTAGAGAGGCCTTTTGAGTCAAGGCCGCTTTTGTAGTTTTAGGGATTTTCGTCTAAGATTATAATTGAGAAATGAAAAAAATTCACAGAATTATTTTTTAAGTTGTATCATTCAGTACAAATGCAAATCTATGTCACAGAAATCTTTCAGCTTAAAAAATTTAATTGAAACAAATCCACACTCCGAGCCGTCCAGAAGGACGTTTTGAATTCAGGCCGTTTTTGTGGTTTTAGGGATTTTCGTCTAAGTCAATATTTGAGGGAAAAAAAATCGGAGATTTCTTTTTTAAGTTTTGTCATTCAGTTAAAACGCAAATCTATTATTTACAGAAACCTTTCAGTCTTTTTTTCTCCTGCCAGGATCGACAAAAAAAAATCCCGTCGAACACGAAAGAGGCAAAAGAGTCTGTTCAAGAATCGAATTTTATATGGGGTTAAATTTTCGATGGTCACAACGAAATTGCATTAAAATTATTTGGACATCTGCACGATTGACTCCCGCACGCCAGACTAGAATCTTTTTATTATTAAATGTAATTCGTGGCTTTTGTATTTTCTTTTTCATCACTCTCTCCTCGTTTCGCGCGAAATTGATTTACGAGCCTGTGTTCGTGGACGGCGAAAAAAAAAAAAAAAATATTCTATCAATTCCAGCAAATTGTCAGAGTGACGAGAAATAAAATAGTCTGCCGCGCGAATAAAGATTTGTCAAGAGTATGTTCCTCGCTTAGTAGTAACGAAGCGTGGAATTTTCTGCGAGCCGCCACGAAAGCTTTCCGTCAATCCCTATCTGCTCGCTAATACGCGCTCGGCCAACTGCGACTAAAGTACAACGTTCGGATCCCTCGTCGATCTCGCCGCTGAATATAAATATATCATTTTTCCCTTCATTCCGCCGATGCCCGCGATCAAACGATTTCGCACGTATAGGTGAATCACTTCTCGATGCGCATTCGTTTTTTTTTTTTTTTATCACCATTATTATTTTAATATTTAATGTCTGCGAGAGCAGCAGCTGTTTCCCCGCTGGCGAATCGCTATGAATTTAGTTCACTTCGTGCCCACATATACATACTGTGCAAATATATGTAAATATACTCCAAGCAGGTCGCGAGTATTGGAGGGTTCGCGAGGGTATCGGACACGATCAGCTAAGATAAATAATAACAATAACATCGATATTAGCGGTTCGCCGAACGAGAGTGAGAAAATAGCAATAACATTAGACTCTTCCTCCGAGGATCTCGTCCGGAGGGAAAAAAAAATCGATTGGCAGTATCATCGAAGGAACGAGAGATATATATAGTAGATATAGGTCGCACGTTAAATTATTCTCTGCTCATCGCGGCTCGTTCGTCATTTTCCATTCATCTATCCGCTCCGTTTTATCTCGCTCCCTCTCTTCGCTGCCAGTTTCCATCGCCTCCGGCTCTCTCCCCCTCGGTGCTACCGGAATAGAAGTGTAACTCGCGCACTTCTGTGAATGAAAAGCCATCACGCTCGCACACGGATAGTTACAAGTGTACGTGGGTCTAATTGGTCGACGGCGGCAGGTCATGCCCGGGGTATCAGGCGCAGGGAATCGCGTTAGTCGGTATTATCTTGATTATCGAGCCTTCGTAGCTCCAAAAACACATGCCACTCACACACACAGAATTGACGAGAGATCGTGGCGGAAATATTCTGCGCTTGAGCGCGGCCCGGGCGAACCCGACGATGAGAATCCATTGGGGGTATGTATATGTTGCTGCGATGCCACCGCGAAACCCAATTTAAAGCGAACTCTCGACGGGCTTCGCGACCGACGAATATTTCTGGAGAACAAGGCGACAAGCTCGTGGAGATGTACGCGACTCGCTCGTCTCTCGTGTACGGATTCCCGGGAAATATACGGTAAATTCCATAAATTAACCGGAGGAGTTTCTTGGCTATTACGAAATAATTTCGACGAGATCAGAAACAGGTAGTCTCGGAGTGTATATAAATTTGTTAGTTTGCTAAATTAGAGCTCTCCGTTCGTTGATGCGACGAAAACGGACGATGCGATTGGCATCGAAAAATTTACAAGAGTTATCAATCTCTGTATTTCGTAAAATCCCGCCCACCGATTTTACAATTTTTTTTTTTTAATAGAGTTTAAGATGGAAATAATTATGGGAAAATCTTGAAAAGGTCCTGATTAAAAAAAGTCAGGAGTGAATTTGAGGAAGAGAGTGATATTTTATTTTTATTTTATTTGTCTCTCATGATTTGTAAAGAGGCTTGACGAAACATTATTATAAATTTTATAACTTAAGCTTTGCGTCAGTCCCTATGTTGGTATTTACAAAAAATATTAGAGTATACTGTATTCGTCGATGTGACTATTCATTGTTCAACAAAGTCAATACTCGGTTGATCGTGAAGTCGAGCGAGAATCCGCAAAGTGCCGAAGCGGAAAGCAGAGAGCGGCGAGAACAAGCTCAAAGTGTCACCGAAAACGATACGACCGGACGACCAGAGTCCAGGGTTCGTTTTACGAGTTCCCAAAAGGGGACTTCCGGCCGGTCAGTTTTCTCGAGTCGATCTCGGTGCATTGGAGCGCGGGTGCCTCCAGCACTGGCCGCTGAGAGTGCAGCAGCCAGGAGAGCACTTGCTCTCTTTCCCACACGGCTCGCTCTCTCTCCATTCGTCGTCGGTCGTCATCTTATTTCACAAGTTCCCAGGCTTTTTTGGTGTCACAAGAGACGTCGAGTAGCCCCAGCAGGCCTCTAACAGCTGTCCAGTTCAATATTGAAAAAAAAAGACAAAAACCTAAATCGACTCTGAGCCCCCAGCGAAGAGACACTCGAAAAATCGTAAATTTAAAGACAACTGCGGCAGAACGCTATAGCCGAGACATTAATTTAATTTACGAACGGGACCGAATAATCGATCGCGAGAGTGCACCCAGGATGCATCGTTTTCAATCGTCGGTAATCGCACCGGACAGCCCCTCAATTAAAGCTCGAAGGAGCCGAGCCCTTTGCCCTCTTGCAATTTTATTCTTTCTCTCTCTCAGCACTCCTCCGTTTCTTCCCCCGTTATCATTTTTTATTTTTTTTATTTGGTTTTTTTCATTCTATTTCAATTCTCGCTTTCATCCTACCAGTCTTGTTTTCCTGTGTTCTTGCTGTCGACCCCTCTCGGCATACTTCTGGGAAATTTTTTCACATTAGGCCTAACCCTCTTTCCTCTCGAATGTTCTTCCGATATAATTTCCCGCGCATCAATCACCATCGCCAGAGCCCGGTGCCCGAACCTCGCTGCAGGCTCATTCGATTCTGGTAATGAGATTTGGTCGAGTCATAGACGAAGACCGTTCGGGACTTGTGCCGGATACGCAGGCAAATTAGATCTTTATCCTGAGTTTAAAAAAAAAACCGTCCGGGTAAAGGAAACGCTTTTTGGCTCTGCTGAGTATTTACATCCTGATGGCTCGGACGAACGATTTAGGATGTGAGCGTTTAAAGGGTGAGGCCTACTGTGACCTTCGCCGTTGACGGGTTTCCTCTCTGCACCCGTGAACTATCGGAGAGGGAGGAAGCACTCGACCTCGACTCGCTTTTTCAACCCGGTATTTAACGCTCGGTCATTAAAGAAAAAACATCACAACATTTCAACCCCTCTATAAATTCCGCCCAACAATTCCATGAAGCTAAAATATTCATTTCTGACAAGGTAGACGTAACGAAGAAGACATCGAATCAGAAGTTACAGTAATGTTACAAGCTCAATAATAACACGATTGGAGGGTAAACTAGTACGTCCAGCCACGGTAAACTTGAGAGTTTGATTCTTCGAATAACTCGCTGTGTAACCCGGTTAAAAATCATGGCCGCTTCCCGATGAATGCGCTCCTCATCTCTCCGCCATTATTCGCATCTCCCGCGAGCGTTGCCAGCTCGCCGGGAGCAACGAAGAAAGGGAGTATAACGTACATGCACTCCGGCTTCGCCAGAAATAGCATCCCTTCGCGATATACCATTAACCGCTCACCAGCAGCGACCGCGAGAGTTTACCATCTCTGCTCCGGCATCTTTCTGCACTATGTTACATCGCTACTGTGCAGCGCACATCTTGCACATTCCCTACGAATTCCTTCGAAATCCTTCTCGATCGCATCTTGTCTCGAGATAAATCTTCTCCGCTTTTTGTAAGAACAAAAAACAAAAATCATGTTGCATTTTTATCATTTCAAAGATTCGAGCAGTTATTCGAGAACGATTCCTTTTTTCATTTAAAAAAAATCGCATTATTATCATTCTAAGGATTCAAACAGTTATCGAGATCGATTCCTCTTCTTATAAAAACAAAATGTTGCATTTTTATTATTTCAAAGATTCGAGCAGTTGTTCAAGATCGATTTCTCTTTTTATAAAAAAAGGGACATTATTATTACGAATAAAAGGACATTATGAGAAAGTGCTATGAAAACTTTAATTTTCAACTTTTTTCAACATCAACGTCGTGTTTAATTTTTAGGCGAAACATAATCGCCCATTTTTGCAATGTTGGCTATATAAATGCCCGCTAAACTTTTTCTATTCCGCGTATTTTTTCACGCTGATCACGAACCTGACACTCATTTTATTCATAAATTAATATTTAATGAGGAAAATTGCGTTTAAAGTAAAGTATTAAATTTTCATAAAATTCAAAACATTCACGATGACTCTCAAGTTGTAGCGGTTTGAATTTTTCATGTCTGATTTACACACACACACATAAATCCGGACATTTTTTCTCAATATGATTTTTCGATGTTTTTGAACATTCTGAACATGTTTTCATAAAAATCTCGGAACCTTTTGTTTACCAAAACAAAGTTTCCTCTACGAGGAAGCAAAAAATGTTGTACTCTTATAATTTCAAAGATTCGAGCAGTTGTTCGAGATCGATTCCTGTTAGCCCTATGCCACGGATGAGGAGACTCTTGGCAAGCGTGCGATTGAAGGGAAACACGTTCAGGGACGCGTACGAAAGTGCGTGAGCCGCGAGTGCGTGACCGGTAGCTATGCTACACGCGTTGTGTAGTTAGGTATACGCTTGTAGCATTAACCATAGAGCGGAGGAGACTCTTCGGGACAGAGAGAACGAAAGAGAGGAGAGTGGGTGTCCGGGGCGTTCGCTTGACGAAGCGGCGAAAGAGAGCCGGTGCTGAGATCCCAAGCAGCAGCAGGAGCAGACACTTGGCTCGTTCCTATGCATACGCGGGGATTGTAAGCGACGAGGAACGAAGACGAGTGGGGAAGACGAAACTCTATGGGCTCCGAAGGCAGAGGGAGAATCGACGAGAGAATGGAGGCGCAACAGGAGTGCCTCGAGAGTACGAGGGAGAGGGAGGAACCACTGAAAGAGAACGATGAAAGGAAAGGGGCAAGAAGGGAACTCGGACGAGCGAGCGGCGCGAGTAAGAGAGAAGGGAAGCCGGTTTCTACGTTCATTCATGAACGCGAGGCGAGACCGAGGCCGAGGAAACACCCAACTCGCTTGACTCACTCGGCCGCAGCCTCGCGGACTCGATCGACAATTTTTATATTTTCGGCACCTGATACTCCGAAAAGTAAAAAAAAAAAAACTTATTCATTTTTTTCGGCAAGTGCCCTACCAGGCTACTATATGCTGTTTTAACAATATTTATTTTTCAGGCGTGAAATTGACAGCAGTGAAAACTGACATGTAATCGTCAAATTTTTGGTCCTCGACATTTTGTTATGCGCACAGATTCTACGATTTTATCGTATAATGCAATGCGTACAATTTTTTATAATAATATTATATACTAGCGGGTTGTTGTGACTCGGACACTTTGCGCCCTCGCAATGGACTGTGAAATTTAGAATCCGCAAATTTAAATTTCCGAACGTTTAACAGAAAAACGTCACATCCGGTTCTAAAATCTAATTTTTCGCCCGGAACAGACGTCATACCGGAAATACGTCACCTCCGACTTTGCACGGCGTTGCTGTGCAAAATCCTCCCTCCAGGATGGGAAGAAAATACAAACAAATTCGCAACTTTCTAAAACATATAATAAATTATATGTATTATTTTTAAGTCTATAATACATCTAGTGATATTCTTACAGATAATAATTCAACAAGTATTAGAGCTGCATAAAACCCACGAGGATAACTCCGTTACATACATTTTTTTTTTTAATTGCCAGATTCAGTAAATGGAACGGTTTCGATGTAGCGCTCGTTTAGCTGAATCAGCCTGTATATCTCGTCGACTATGGCACTAAAGTCTGGACGGGTTTCGCGGTACTCTCGAGTGTACTCCAGACTATGTATAACGCGGGATACTCCCTAAATGGTCAAGACCGACCGTGGACCCGTCGTGAACGCCGCTCATTCCCGCCGCAGAGCAACGCTTAGAGTAGACAGCGCTATTCCTATTCCTTATTTCAAAGCGGTTCACCGATACCAGAAAGACTGGAACATGCCGCGCGCCCCGTGTCGGCGGAGTTTGTGGAAATGCCGGGCAAACACCTGGGATTGCGGTGAACTCGTGATACGAGCAACAGGCGCAACGAGCTCGAATCGTTGCGTTTGTATATCAGCGCGCATTCGACGCAGACAATTTTTACCCATACGAGAAACCCGGCAGTCTGCTGAGCGTGTAGCTACATGGGTTTCATCAAGACCGTTCTCGCGAAGCACACGTGTGCCACTCGAGCGTGTGTTTCCCATCAGTTTTTCCTCTGTATAAAGAAGCAGCTCATAATGATAATATCGTAAATCTGAGCTCGAACGATCGAAGGGAAGCGTCGTTTTTTTTAATCTTTTTTTTTTTTTTCTCGTTCACAATAAAAATAAAAGTCGACGTCTACGCGCCGGGTGTTTCGCTAATTTTATAATAGCCGACGAGGTCACTCCAGTTCCTAGAGAGTCTCTCGTTGTGGCTGGATCTTTGCCTCGTATCGTTGCACACGTTTTATTCAATTATTTAGTGGCCCGACCGGTCGGTGGCAGCGGTCGCTCATCGCGCTCGCCTGTACAAACTCCGTTCGGGCTCGACTGACGTTGTTTGTAATTGAATTCGTTCGGGACGAGACGAAACGAGTGCACTTTTGTTTCAATGAATTAAACTGATGTGGCTCGTCTACAACACGCCACCATCGTTTATTTCCACGACGTGAAAACCCGCCTTCGAATTCATAGTCGCGGAGCAATGCGGTTGTGTGTGTGTTTTTTTTTTTCCCTTACCCGCATTCAATTTGCGCTTAGCTTCAATTCTATTTACGGAGATTGATATAATATGTGATGTACATGATTTTGATTAAGAAATCACGCCGTACCTTGAGAGCTCTGTGATCGATCGGATAGCCCTTTCTGCAGCCGGGACTCTCCTCGTAAAAATCTTGTTCCTCGTCCCCGTAATCATACAGGGAATCGATGTCCATATCGTCTGAAACAAATCCGTACATCAGAGACTTTATAAATTGAACACAAAATTAATTTATCTTTTCATCCCTATGATATATACTTTGTCAAAGGGACAGCGTATTTTCCAGAAAAATTGACGAAATTCGAACATATGTATTGAGATCGATCCACGCAACACGAGATACACCAAAATATTATTATATTATTATTAACGACGACGTGCAACGAATACAAAATTAGTTCATTTTTAATCCCCGCAGCATACTTTGTGAAAAAGGCATCTTTAGGCATTGTGAAAAGGTGATTTTTATTTATTCGTCTATATGAAAGTATAATAAAGATCGCAGTCTCAAAGGCTTCTCGTCTCTGATTTTGTGGTTCAAAAAAAAAAACGGATCTTTCGTTGGTTACGACGACGTGCAACGACCTGACGCCGATACTCCCGTACCGTTCTCCTCGTCGCGAAGAAGCTTGCGGGGCCCGATGTCCCTCTGTACGCCCTCGACACGCACGCAGGAGTAAACGTACCGCGTATACGGTATAAGGAGAGACGGTGTAGGAGACGGAGCATGGGGTTTTCAGGAGGCCCGCGGGCTTCGAGAAGTATCGTGTTACCCAAGGGCGAGCGAGAGACGTGGTGGAACGACAGATGGTAGGTGTAAAAGTGCTCGAAGTGAACGACGAGCAGACCGCCGCGGCGAGTCTCTCACGGCTTCACCGGAGACCCATCAGGCTGTGTTTCTCTCTCAATTCCATCCCTTTCCTCTCGAATCTCGATTCGCCGTGTTCGGGCCTCTTTTATATACTCTCATCGATGGGCTCGTGAATATTACGACGATGCAACCGCGCATCCCCTTTCGGACGAGCAGGAATATCGAGATCGGCTCTTTCGTCGATCGTCTATCCCACGGATGCTGTTACCTCAGGAGCCGAGGCCTGAGAAAAAGAGTTTGCCCGAGAACATTAACCCTGGCTGGTCGCACCCGCCGGATCGACGGTAGACGCACATTTTTACCGGCTCTTCGGGACACATTTTTTTTTCGGACCGTATAACTTTTAAACGAGTATTCTTCGGCACAGGGTTATAATTTATTCTCATTGGCGAGCTTCCGGCGTTACGCCGGAATAAAATAATATTTCATTTCGGCGAAAATTATTCCGGAATAATTTCGCCAAATAAAATGTTATTTCAATATTATTGGTGCAGACGGGCAAAGCCCGTTTTAGAGAAAATGTAGCGTAGTGAGTGGAAGTGTGGTATTTCAGTGGTTATTGCGGTAGCGTGGAATATGTAAAGTAGTGAATGGGATTGTGGTATGACAGTTGTAACTACGGTAGCGTAGTCTAGAACGTGGTGTCAAGTTTTATTGATACGCTTTTAAACACGCTTATAGCCGTGGCCTGAGTAAAGAAGCTCGACAAACAGTTGGAGGGACCTCGAATAGCTCGTCAATATTTTCAAATTGGTAGGTCTGAGCGATGACGGAGATCGCGAGTTGAATGTCTATTAGTTTAGTTCTTAAGTCCCGGATGTTTTGAATAGCAAACTGACGAACCATTCAGTTTTTTGAGCCCTCGCAGTCTCCTTGCCAACGATCATAGCGACTCAGTTTCGATATCTAGCCGTCCATATGTAATATAAATATGTAAGAATGTTTTTTTTTTCTGCCGTACGAAAATATCCGAGAGGAGGTCGGAGAGTCAGCGGCGACAAATTGCGACCGAAGAAGCCGGGCGGCTCCTTCTCTTCTTCCTCTTCGATCTCGCTCTTTCTCGATCCTCGCTTCTTTCAACTTTCCGCAATTGGTCTTTTTCGCCGTATTTCTCGATCGGGAGTACCGCTAGTCCGTAAAACTCCGTACGCAGCGAGAGAAGAAGAAGAGAGAACCCTCTTCGAGCGGAGACGACTAAAAACTCGAATCGCCCGTTATAGAGTGCAAAGATTGCTTCTGCAGAATTACTCGAGGAGATGATCGAGTGGGGTTTCGTTTAAGAGGAAAAAATCCCGATTCAGTTAGAACTGCATCGAACACCCGACGATCCGGCTCGTACACTCGAAGAGAACGGGGAATACGCGCCAAGATAACGATCGTATTTCTTAACGAATTGGGTCTAATAATAATTGCTTCGATAATAAATCTCGCACGTCTCTCGGTCATTATCGTACCCGATGCTCGTCACTGATAAGTGTTATTCCCCGCGACGAGCGCTGAGTATCTACAGATCAAAGTATAGTCCATATATCGAGAAAATTAATCTCAACGATCGAGAGATCAATCGTTGCGACTCGTTTGTCGAAATTCGTTTTTCCTTATTTTGTGGGATTTTTTTTTTTTTTGCTGTGATGTTGGTTCACACAAAATGATGCGGCAAATATTCTGACAACTATATATTTTATCACTGTGGATAAAATGTCGATATTTATTTTTCTTCATAATCGTCTGTAATCTCGATAAGAATCTTATCATCGAATTGACAACGTGTGTAGTATATTCAGTCTTTTTTTTCTTTTTTTTTTTCATCAACGGCTGTACAAGCTGTACGGATTGAGAGAACGCGGTGGAATTCATTGTGTATATGGCTAAGTTTTTGAACACCCTGTGATACTTATCGTCTACGAGATAACATAATTTACATAATATATATTTTTTTTTCTTACGCAATATGTAAGACATTTTTCCTCGTAATAACCTTTAGCAACTTTGCGTGAAGTTGGCGAACACCTGATTAAATCGAGCTCGAGAATTATTATCCGATCTGCCGGAGTGCCGAATGTGTGCCAGATAGTGTTAAAGGTATTTAACTACACGTGGAAAAAAACGAGGTCGAGCCTCGAAGCCGTAACAGGAAAAAAAAAGACGGGTGTAGCGAAAACTTGGAAACTGAATACGCGATCCGTCAAACGTTCGCCACAATGGTATTGTGGCAAAAGTCAATTGCTCAAATGTCCTGAACGATTGTTCGAGGTTTCGACCCAGGGCGCTCGGCGCAACCTGTGCCCAAAGCCCTCGGGACGAAGATCGGAGGGGCGAGCGGCACCCCTGCATGGGTGGCCTCACCTGCAAACCCCTCGGTCTACTCCATCCAGACTGTCGAGATTTATGTTTCCCTCATTTGTTTTGTTAACAGAGAAAGCAAAACATCGCACCGTATTTTCAGCCTCGACAGCAAAATTGAATCGAATAAAAAAGCAAACAGTATCGCGCAACATTTTTTTACAGGTGCGAAAAAAAAAGTACAATTCTCATATTGCATCTCCGAAAGACGAAAACCAGAGATGTTGCGCAATTTTCAACATTTATCAAGATTAAAAAAAATTATTTACTCGTCAGATTTTTGCCACCGCGTTGGTTAAAAAAAAAAATTCAATCGTCATGATTTGCTTATCGGATAAAATGAAATTGTTTCGACGAATATTTTTTCGAAAAATTTTGAAGTTTTTCGAGATGTTTGGGTGCACTGAAAAAAAATATCTCATCGACTGACGTAAAATTCGCTTGTGGGCTGCCAGTGAAAAAAAAAGTGGTTATTTCAATTCTTACAATTTCATGCGGGATTGAAATGATAACATGTGACCTTGACAGCCTTGCCAGCGTCTCACTATCACATGGAATTATAAGAATTCAAATTAAAATTAAAATAATTTTTTTTTTTCTTTGGCAGTCCGCAAGCGATTTTTTTTCAGTGCAGGGTACCGGGAACAATAAATCATGGTTCAAGGATTCAAATTCTCCGTGTAATCGCATTAAATCCCAAAATCTCTTCCACGTCACGTATCGAATGCTCGTACATGTTCTAATTATGTAAGCATATTCGAAGCGCGGTGCGACGTGTGGGACGAGTCCATGATAGCGAGTGGCCGAGAGGCAGTAAGAGCGGGAGGGTGAACAGGGGGTTACTGGCTTAGGTGGGCGAAGCGCGGAACGTGACGATCGATCGCGAGATATTTTTGGATCGTGTTACTCGATAAATTTTTCAAACTAATGTAGGAAATTTAATTTTTTTTCAGGTGAGACGCTGGAAATAAGGATGACGCGAGAATTTAATGCCAGACACGGGGCGTCGGGATCCACCTCGTGGGATAAAACCGTCCGATGCTCGGAGCTCAACAACGGAGCGCACACAATAGTACAGGTACGTATGCGTATGTATGGAGTGCGAGGGGGTCTCGGTGTCTGGACAGTGGCGCTGGTGCGAAGCTTCACCTGTCGACCCCTCGACAATTTTCTCTCTTCGACCCTAGCGATCAGTTCCGATATAGTTCCCCCCCCCCCCTCCCCCCTTCGATATACTGCACCACACACAACACAGTTTCCACAGCATTTATAAAGTGGATGTCCCGAGGCAGGTAGCTCTCAATCCAGATACATAGGTATAATGGCTATGAATCTTTCGATATCCAGCTACGAATTCCTTCGGATGTGCAATTTATCTCCCGACCCGGTTTTTTTTTCTTTTTTTCCTCCCTCGAGAGACTATGTCAGACTTGGTTAGCTCGATTTTTCACCACGATTAGCGATATCGAAAGAAATTTCCGCTACATGTATCTTAGGCAAGCTAAGAATAGGGGAGGGAAGAGGCGAAGCGATATTTTGCTTCCTCATAGAGGAAGCTTGTTTGTTTCGCCCTGACGGCTGATTACCTGTGTTATTTTTATTAGGTGTTTATTATCACGGTAATAGTAAATTGATCATAATTACGAGGTTTTTTTTTTTTTTCCTCTCCTGAGAGACTATGTCAGAGTTCGCTTGCTCGATCTTTCACCGCGATTGGCGATATAGAAAGAAATGTTCGCTACATGTATTTTAGGTAAGCTAAGAGAAGGACAGGAAAGAGGAGAAGCGATATTTGTTTCGAGTGCTGATTACACGATATTATTTTTATCAAGTGTTTATTATCACCATAATAATAATAAATAGATAATAATTACTAGAACTCGAGAGAGCGGCAAACGAAGATGTATACTAAACTCAAAAGTAAAATAAAAAACAATTCTTTCCCACCGTAAAATGAACGCATCGGTACAAAAGAAGCGAATCAGGGATCGAAGGACTCATTGGCTTGTTGGCAATAGAAACCTATACAGTAAATAATCGTCTAAATATATCGATATCCGTGTCACGCAAAATATTGTCAGCAAATGAAGTTACTATTCGATAATAATTATTTATTGTTTATAAACATTTACTCTCGCGCCGTTAAGAAGCTGTACCGATAATCGAAAGCGTGCTTGTCACGAGATCGTCATTGCAACTTTGGCAATTGGTAAGAAAGTTGTACAGCGATTTTCAAACGTCGATTCGACAAGTGGACTTCTCCTTCGACGATCGCTCGGCGATATCGATGACAAATCCGTGCGAGGGTAGTTGAGTTTCGCGGCAGGTAGTTCCGATAAGGCCGAAGCAAATAGAGTCAGGCAAAGCCTACGCGAAAGGGAGGAAACTCGTGTATCCGTAGTTTCCCGTCTCCTCCGGTGTGTTCACAGTTCCGAACGGAAACCTCGTATAGAAACAGAACGGTGCAAAGGTAGGCAGGGACAGACCCTTGACGTAAAACAAGATCTCCGAGATAGCGATATGCCGAGCGGTGTGGACGCGACCTTACCGGAGAACCGCTGCGCTCTTCTTCTCTCGCATGAGCGACGTTTTTACATCAGGGCGATACTTTTCCCTATCTCCGTAAAATCGCTTGTCGCCGCAGTTACATGCCCTGAATGCCAAGTGCACTTTCCGGAAAGCGACAAGTGAGCCTCGCTGTCTCCCTCGGACACAATGCACCACGATGCTTGTGGCTTTCGCAGTTTAAAAAAAAAACGAAAGAAATCCCCGGCGTCCCCCTTAAATATCTCAGATCCGGGACTTGACTACAGATTCTCGCGTCAACGTTTTCTTCCCTGGATCGGAGAAAGCGCGCCGGCCAAGAGAAAACGAAGGTCGCAGAGACCCTGACTGGAAAATTGATTTTTCTTTGGGCCGAAATTTCGAGCCTCGCAGGTCTGCACGACTGCTCGGAGGGACACGGAGGGCGAGGCTTCTCGAACTCGAACGAGAATTTTTTTTAAGAATCCTCGGCTTGACCGTGCAGCGAGAAAAATTGTAACATAAACTCCGCGGTTGGGGAAGGAGAGAGGCTGGCTTCGAAAAATTCTGGAGTGGCTATTGTTTCAGGCACATTGGAGACACGCTACCGGGCCGCCGGGGGCAACATAATATCTCGAGAACGAAGGGTGCCGGTTTCCAGATGCGGGTCGAGGACCCAAGAGTTTCTCCGCACGTCCCCTTACTCGTCCCTTTCGTTTTCTTCGGGGCAGCATCGAGACTGCCCGAGTACGAACTACCCCTATCTTCAGCATCCACTAAGAGGACTCCCAACACCCGCACATGAGAAGATCTTTAGTTTTTCTTATTCTCCCGACGAGCCATCGCTCAAAAGTTGCTCTAAAAAATCCCCCCCAACGAATTATGAGAACTCCAAGGATGCATGCAAAAAATAAATCTAACACCCGCACATGATAAAGTTCAGATGTTTTTTTTAATTCTCCCGGCGAGCCATCGCTCAAAAATTCTTCTAAAAAATTACTTTCCCACCGAATAATCAGAACTCCAAGGGTGCAAGCAAAAAGAAAATCTAACACCCGCACATGATAAAATTCAGATGTTTTTTAATTCTCTCGACGAGCCATCGCTCAAAAATTGCTCTAAAAAATTGTCCTTCCTCCCCGTCCCCGATCGAATTACCAGAACTCCGAGGGTGCAAGAAAAAAAAAAAAAGGACAAAAAAAGAAGTGTCCGCAGTCAAGGTCTGAAAAATGTGCGCGGAATATCAGCAACGGGGAGCGAGGCTCCCCGTCGCGAAAGGGATGCCAAGTGGTCGAAGGGACCGAGTTTCGAATTTAGTACACCGAGCGAACGGTGCGCATGTGTGTCCGTCTCGAGGTCTGGAAGAGCGGCGAGAGGGCACAGTAGCAACAGCGGAGGAAGAAGAACAAGAGGAACAAGCGAGAGGGGGGGGGAGGTTCTCGCTTTCGAGTTGTATCTTCGCTCCTCGTCCCGTTCGTTTCCACCGAGCGAAAAATCTTTCGTCCTCGTCTTTCTCTTTCTGCTCCTTCCGCCCCTCCCTTCGCCTCGGACACAGACTCGCTCGTCTACGTCGCGCTGCATTTTCTGTTCTCTCGCTCCGTTCGACTCTCCTCCATGTGCGTGTGGCTCTTTCTCCCGCGCTCTGGCATAACCGACGTCAACGCCGGCTCCTCTCGATCTCCCTCTGGCCGTTCGTTCGACGCCGATGGGCTGAACGGAGAGCGTCTTCTTCTTCTTCTTTCGCTTCGCTATGGCCAACTTCTATCCGGGGCAAGCCCCGCGGCGTTGCCATGCCGGGGTCCGAGATCCCGAGAAACTGTACAAAAACCACCCGGCCCCCACCGACACACCCACACACGCACGCCCGAAGAAAGAGCAAGAGAGAAAACATCTTTCCCCTTTTCTTCCTTTTTTTTTTTAATTTATTTTTTTCTTTCTTCGGTACTTCTGTCTTTGCCTGTCCGAGGCATCCTTTTCCAAATTGCACGCTGCGATAGATGCGCCCTCTTCCACGGAGGCCCGCTCCGTCTTCCCCTTGACTTTGAACGAGCGACAATGTGCCATTCAGATATTTTTTTTTACTCCAAATCTCATTTCGTCGCTGACTTTGGGTGTCCCGAGTTCCCTTCGGGGAAGAGAATGGAGCGATGTATTAATTCGAATTGAAAAATAGGCCGAGTTCGAGTGAAACGACTTTTTGAACGAGCGAAAATGTGCCATTGAGATATTTTTTTTTACTCCAAATCTCATTTCGTCGCTGACTTTGGGTGTCCCGAGTTCCCGTCGGGGAAGAGAATAATAGAGCGATGCATTAATTCAAATTGAAAATTAGGCCGAGTTCGAGGGAAACGACTTAGCTCCGAGTCGCAGGTCGATCCCTTGCCGAGATCTCGTCTCGTCTCGACGATGTTCCTTGCGATGTATTCGACAATTAATTTTCGCTGAGTTACGCGCGCGATTTATCAGTCCCAAAATTTATCCGTAGATAAATTTATTAGTGTAATAAAAAATGATAAGAAAAACTTAATTAAAATTTCTAACATTACATATTTTAAAGTCAGAAGTTTCAACTGATTTTTTTTTTATAATGTAAAAAGGACTCGATTTCGAATCTACGGTGGTTACGATTTTGCATCTCCCTTGGTACATATCAATTAGAGATTCGGCCACGAGAAGCTTTGGGCAAGTCCCCGCGTCGTTATTTATAAGAGCGGAGTTACGAGAGGCTCTCAGGAGGGGACGCACACACACACACACACACACGCGCTCGCGCGGGGAGCGACGAAGAGACGATCTTATGAGTAATATCTCCCGAGCCTAACATAATTTATCGTAAGCCTTACGTAACGGAAAAAACTTTCGTCGCGACACAGCTTCGAGCTAAAAGTTTACTATCGCCGTCCGACGAGTAACTCGATACATCATCGGCGTTACAGCCAATTCAACAAGGTATCCCCTTCGGACAATAGATTCGCAGTTTCACGCAACGCGAAACTCTATCAAAGGCGCGAAACGTCTCCGTTATGCGAGTGCAGTCTCTGCGACAAAAGTTTGTAGCCCGGAACCCTCGAATATGCAAACTGTCCCTGACCTTTTATTCAAAACTTTTATCTCCTGCCTTTCTATCTTTTAAGTTAAAAAACTGTTTTTTTTTTTTTTAATTCGTTAAATTTTATATATTTTTTCGAAAATCTTTCACGAGATCGAAACGCTGCGGCTCGCGAGGCGTCTTGATCGCTGCTCGCCGATAGTCCCTCCTGCATGCGCCGAGGAATTACCGAGATCCAGTCAAAACAAATATAGTACTGACGGGCGTAGGCAAGCCTCGCTGCCGACGTCGAGAGCTCCTCGGACACTCGTACGTATATCTGCACGTAACTTTCGCAATAGCCTACGAGAGTGGATGCAACGTCATTGTTCGATTCCTACTTCTCGGTAATGCTCACAGCTCAAATAAACGAATCATAGCCTCACGCATGTTTCGACGTATAATGCCACCGAGCGCTTACAGTCACGCGATAATTGAGAATGACACGTTGTACGATAGATTGGGAAGCACTACCGAGACAGCGAAACGAGCGTGAAACACTTGCGATGCCCGAGTGCGCGCCAGCCAGAGGCTAAACGCGATATTACCCACAGAATATATATATATATATATATATATATATACATATATATATATATATAATACATATATATATACTTAAAACTCTTCGCTATTACTATAAATACCTGCAGACTCGTGGGAGGCCTTAGCTCTTAGCTCGTGATTGTAAAGCCAAACGTTAAACAATCGCAATCGTCGCACGCATGTAAATCACTAAACTTCGTTGACACACAAATTTATTTATTTATTTATTTATTTATTTATCTTTCTTGTTTTTTAAAATAATTTTATTATTTGGATGGTGAAAAAAAAAAAAAAGATGAAACAAAAAGAATAAGGACGTACAACAAAACAACCGAGAATCACGTGTTAGAAACAGGAGAGAAACCCGCACATCGGCAGCACGCTCTACGCGGTTCGGTGCCTAGCCGTACACAATACAGATTACAAATTAAATATTGTGGCTGCGTCTCGGAGGTTCATGAATGAAACTAAGAACGGGTCCTCGCACTCCCCCGTCGATCGCTCGATCCCACTCAATTGGCCGAAAGTACGCCGGGAATCGAGCTGATTGGCCGAGGAGCGGAGACACGCTCTCGTGGATGGATACTGTCTGGGATCCGAGCGGCGGGGGGTTTCCGAACACTATTGGTCATCGCGTGACTCCTCGTGGATGGCAATGCTGCCAATTCCCGCGGATCTTGCGGCACTTTCGATTCATCAAATTCGACCTAAAGTTTTCAATGTCTCGGACAATTTAATCCATCGTTGCGATCGATGTATGTTAGATTTGTGAAATCTCATCCGTGCGATCGTCGTTTGACGTAATCTGTGAGTTTTCGTGAATGGAACAAGTTTTCAGAAGTTTTTCGTGCGTTGGCTGCAGTGAATTATTCAAAAGTACTACGCGAGTGTTCCTGGCGTGAAATAAAGGAGTGAAAAGTAGAAAATAATTATTTCGTAACGTAAGCACTCATTTGTTAAATGTTTTTCACTCGACAAATGTTTTTTATGCGGAATTCACGCTGTCTGGAGTGTTGTGAAAAACAAATGTTGGAAGCTCCATGGAATCGAGTGGTAGTTCGATCACTTTTGTGTCAGCCATATTCGCTCGAAGCAGCTGATTGGAATATCTGCTCCTCGTAAAATGTAAGAACACTTTCGACTGATTTATATACTCGGAACACGAAGAATTGTTAGTTTCGATTACTTGGTTTTTTGTCGACAAGTTTTTAATTTATCGTTTTTTTTTTTTTCTTTTTTTTTGTTGCTTCGAAACGATTTGCAATTTTTTCAGTAACCTCGCACACGTTATTCAACCCGGAGCGAATAAATTTCATTACATAATATTGCGAGCTGTACGGATAATCTGATATACAACATCAATTCTCTCGTTTCAAGATCAACCATGCTGAGTCCACGCCTCGTCAGTGGTGTTCCCAGAATCATCAAGCGAAAGATCGGAATAGCAGCTCCGGCTCTCCAGAAAGCCACTGACCCGATTCAGCAATTGTTCCTCGACAAAATTCGCGAGTACAAGTCAAAGAGCGTGTAAGTAAGCATTTTTTTTTATGTGCAATTTTATCGCAAATTTAATTTTTTACTGGTTCCAGCAATGGAAAAATGGTGGATGCCACCCCAGAAATTGAGAGGCAGCGGAAAGCTGATCTGGAGAAGCTCGCGGCGCAGTACGGAGGTGGACAAGGCGTGGACATGACAGCTTTCCCGACATTCAAATTCACCGGTGAGATGGAACTCTTGCTTGGCTCAAAAAAATGTTCTGCGCAGAAACAAGTGAACTGTTGATAAAAAAAAATTTAAAAATTTTGTTTCAGAACCAAAAGTTGTCGTGGACGGTGAATCAAAGTGAATCCATAGATGTATGAATAGTGTAGAAAACATTTACAATTACGCCGTTGTAACTCCAGTCAAGAAGGATGTGTCTCAAACTCAAAGATACTGTTGTCGCTGAGCTGAAGTAAAGAAAAAAAAAATCATTGTTTCAAACCCTCAGCGAACTTTGCAATAATTTATTTTGTAAAATGGTAGATCTTTTTTTTTCGTTCCTACGAATTTTCCGACATTCACAAGAGCCGAGTGTTCTCTATGACGTCGACGAGAACTTTCATACGGCACTTCTTCGATATTGATTTTAGAATTTTTACGCACTGCAGCATGTAATCGCGGCTTATCGTCGTCTTGAAATCGCCCGAGCATGTGCAGTAATCGTTCACGTTGTCCCTCTTTATCTCGAGGCACTTCTGGCACTGAAGATCCTGCAAGATGTAGCCCATGCTTCTTCGATACAGTATGTCGGTCAGTGCAAATTCAATCTCCACGTTTTCGTAACTCTGCGCGCACATCGGACACGTCCACGAATGTCTGAAACGTAAATTGCGATTTTAAGAAGATTTTATTAATCGGTCGATAAGTAGCAATAAAGAAACTAGTCTGAACTCGTAGCTAAAACGAAACTATTAGCTACTTTTGACTTCTTCTTCGACGCTAATGTTTATCTCTACTATTTTTTTTCTTTCTACAAGACGGTAAAAACATGTTTCAATTATTTTCTCTTGCAAAAGATACCTGCAAACAATAAAAATCTATAACTTCTCGGAAAAACTGCGCACCAAGAACTACTCACACTCCATCGCTTATCGAGACGTAGTTATCCTTGCAGAGATCGATGTCTCTCGTGTGATTGCAAGATTTGCAAATTACTTCCGGCAGAACGAAAGATATGCAAGGATCTTGCCACTCGGCTTTGTCGCTGAAGCTTCCGACGCTGATCAAGCGAAGGAGGTTTCTCTGCAGATCGTACACTTCGTCCGCCATCTCTTTGTCCAACGAGAGAACCTGAAAAAGAATTCATTCGTAAAATTCTTTTCGTTCTCTCCTTCATTCGTAAAATTATTTTCGACGATTTATCAATGTACCTTGCACACAGCTTTTATCAATTCCAGTGCCGGATTGATTTTCTTCTTGTCAGCGCCGCCGAGATCCAAGTTCGGATTTTCCTCGAAGGTCAGCGTCTTCTCCGGCAGAGATTTGTTGATCTTCTGCACGATGTGAAACAATTGTTGCGACATCTCGCCGGCGATGAGTTTCTTGGCGAACGCCGCAGTGTCCTCGAGTGCACCGAGTCCAAGTGGCGCGGTGATGGTCTGGCTCAGAGTGCTGTTTCTTCTCCTCGGTCTCTGCGTGCCGCTCGTCGGTTCGCTCTCCTTTATAAACTGATGAATCGCGCTTATGTATCCGGCAATTATAGTACTGAAGCTCTCGCGACAAGCGGCCTCCCTAGGCAGAATTTCCATGAGATTCCAATTCATGTCTACTTCTGGTACGTCCTCGTCGTCCTCCTCGTCGCGATCGTTCTCCAAATCTTTCGGCAACTTGCCCACGACGCCAGCGTGATTGGGCAGATCGAGCCACACCAAATATTCCCAGCATTTCTCATAAGTTATCTCAATACTGTGAAAAAGTTCTCTATTCCTTATGCTCTGAACCGTGAACTCAATGTAACTGATAGCCTGCCCGACCGTTCTCTTTCTCGTGCATATTATTATCTTGTTAAAATTAGCGAATACGATTTTGGAGTTCAATCTCTGAAATTCGGCGATGAGTTGTATGAACATCTTCTTCATGTTGTTGTGGAGGGTGCGCCGTAGGGCGGGATCGTAGAGAAGAGCGTTCGGCGAGCGCAGCCATCGATAGAAATGTATCAATTGATAATCGGCGTAGACGTTCTTGTGAATGGTAACGTCCCTGAGCCAGATGTTCACCATGCTGCGCAGTACCTTGAAGGCAGCGCTGCACAGAGCGGTCTCGTCGTAGCTGGGTATCGAGGCAGTGGTCGATTCGCCGGTTACCATTTCCTGGAGAGAGGCCTGCGGCGCCGTGTGAAAAGCCACGAAGGAACTCGTACCGTCGACGTCATTGACTCGATGGGATTGCAGCAACGTGTTGACCGCGAGGCTCTCGACCTCCAGTTCCACGCAGACGCTCGAGTAGCATCCGGAATAGTTGGCGGCGCAGCTGGAGCTCTCCTCGAAGTCGGTGAGGAGCCGATTGTCGTCGTTCTCGCTGCCTCCCAAGTCCGGTCTCTCCGTCGAGGAACACCACAGAACGAAGTTGTTCTTCTGAAGATTTCTCGCGTAGAAGAGATCCGCTCCGAAGAGTGTAGCGTCGGCGGGAATATTTCCTATGGGCGCGTGAAAGTATCTGCACTGCTGAGCCATAAGATCCAACACTCTCTCGCTGTTGAGATAGTGTCTTATCATCGTCGTGGCTCCGACTCTCTGCCAGTCGAGGGTGTTGAGTTGATTGTCGAGATCCTGAATGCGAGTGTTGATGAGAGGAAAATCGTTGAGAAGAGGCATCTCGCTGATCAACTCTGCCATGTCCATAGCGGTCTGAACGGCGAGCATCGTCGCTCCCTTCATCTCGTTCTTGTAGGACTTGAGCGCAGCCTGGAGAGTCCTGCAGATCTGACCGAGACTTGTCTCCACCCTGACGTCGAAGTGCATCTCCTCGGGCACGTTGTCGACGCGTCCGTCAGGATTTTTCTGCAAAGCTATGGCACGCTCGTTGACGTAGAGGTTGTTCATATTGGGCATCTGATTCGTTCGAACCGTGTCGAGAACGTAGACGTGAGCCCTCTTGCTCGGACCGAGGAAGAGTCCCCACACTGCACGCTGACGATTCGACGACCAGTGATGATAGAGAAATATGTGCTTTATGGCTCCGCGTTTCTCTAGATAAGGCTGCGCGCCAATGCTCTTGAATTGCAACTGACTAAGGTCGAAGGTATCCGAACCGTCGGCCATATCGCCAACCTGGTTCGAATCTACCTTGCATATGCAGCCGAGTTCGAGAATAGCACGAAACTCCAGGCTCATCTGAGTCTCGTAGATTCCCTCGATATCGGGCTTGCTGAGCTCGTCTGTAAGTTTCAAGCTATGGACCTTGAAGAGATCCTCGGGCACGGTGTACTGGTAGAGATTGTGGACGGGCCGCGACCGAGGCAATATTCTCGAGCATTTTTTCCACAAGGCGTTGGCCGGAGGCTCTCCCCTCTGCTCCCTCGTATTGACGTAAAAAATTCTCGGCACCGTGAGACGAAGCTGATGCAGCTCCTGATCGACCAGAGCCCATAGTCTGAACATCCCAGCGGTGTTGGTCTCGGCTATCTGTATTATCTGCCAATGCGTGTCGAACAATTTGCGCTGCGATCTTCGGAGAAAACCTCCTATCGTGTTCAAGTTTGGATTTCTGACGACCCGACGATTCGCCTGTTCGCGATCGTCGCTTCCGGTTCTGCTGCGCTTGTTACGTCTCCGGTGACCCCTTTGGCGCGCTTGATAGGCCCATTTTTTCTTGTGAAACTCGAGCCACAATTTTCTCTCCTCTGCCGTCGTTCCCATAGGTGGTGGATTGCCGAGAACTTCGCGCCAACTTTTACCCAGATCATCGTCGTCTTCGGCGGAAGCTACACGCTTGCGCTTCGTTACGGTCGCCATCGGACGCTTGAAAACCGAAGAGCCACCGGCGCTGTCCTCGATGTCCACCGTCTCGCCGGAAACGTTGACATCCTCCTCGGCGTCGTCGCTCGTGCTCTCCTTTCTCGGCGCGACGCTGAACATATCCGTTATACGACGCTGCCTTTTGACGTCATCCTTCTCCGTCAGGGTCTTGTGCAGCCAGTCGGGATGCTTGACGCGCGGTACCGGATTGGCTATGCCCTGCATCGCCGCTGGTATCGTTATGATTTTCTGGATCGTACTCCCGAGACGCTCGATGTAGTAGTTCCAGTCGAGTATGTCTCTGATGTCGAAACTCCGCATACTCGAGTCTTTGAGCCATTTTCGAAGGTAGTGCTGCTTCAAGCTCGTCTCCGATTGAAATATTCCGAGAGGCACGGCACGCTCGGTGACCGGGGCTCCCTGAGGCTTCATCGATATCACGTACTTGCAAGCAAGTCCCGCGTCCTTGACCATCTCGTTGCCGAGAAACTCGGCCAGCCTCTTGGCAGTGGTGATCGACGTTGACTTCTGCTTTCCGTACTCCTCCAATTTCTTTGACATGGACTTGTTCTCGGATATAAGCTCGAACAGATCGGAGTCCGGAATGTCAGCGCCCTTACTGTAGAGCACGTCCAGCCAGTAGTTCGCGACCTTGGCGACGGACTTGTAACATTCCTCGAGAGTCTTGCCCTTCAGGAAGGACTCGAAGACGGAAGATTGAAATATTTTAATTAGCTGAAGCTCGCCGCGTCTCTTCACTTCGAAGCCTTTGAGTTCGGCGAGCGAGCCGTCGAAGTTGAAGACAGCGTAGCGTTTCTTCAATTTCTTTCCCTCCTCCTTCGCGGCAGGCAGAACCATCGCTAGGTACGGGCCGTCGACCTCGAAGAAAATTGAATTTTCGCTGCGTATCTCGTATATCGAGTTGGAGTGATCGACGAGCTCGTGGTAATTGTCATTGGTGAATTGGTCTTTGACCATGAAGTTGAGAATCGCGTTTGGATAGGAAACGGTTATCTTCGATTTCTTCGGGTGGGTACTGTGAACGATGAAGTTGTCGGGAAACGAGGCCGGTAGGATGCACCATATTCCATCGGTGTCGAGCTCCAATGGACGTCCGACCTTCTCGATTATCTCTCGAGCTTTCATTATTATGTTCGCACCGGTGTGACAAACTATTCCGCCCATCTCCATGCTGTGCCAGCGAGCCCCTTTCCTCATCACGTAACCGTAGAAAGAATTCAGGATACATTTGTGGGCCAGCTGCAGCGAGTCGTAGAGAATCTCGCGATTCTTGGCCGATTTTATTTCACTGGCGTCGCCGCTTGCAATCGCGGAGGCAACTTGCTGCTTCGCCAATTTCGTGAGTCCCTTGTACTCGTATCTTCGATCCCTGAAAGCTCTCACGGTATCGACGTAGAAGGAATTTTCCTTCTGGCAGACGGTTTGCTTTCTGTTCTCGATCTTCGTCACTTTGACTTTGGCGTAAGCCTTGTGACAGTAATCGCTGAGCCTCTTCTTCTCCACAGCCGCTTGATCGACCTTGGAGAGCTGGTGAAACGGCACCGGCTCAGCGGTCCCCACCTTTATCTTCTCCGACTCCAGCTGCTGTTGGATTCTCTGAAATTCACCGAGACTCGCAGGCAGAAATTCACCGCGCCACGTCCACTCCATCTCTCGTTTGCACGGAGCACCGGGACGATTGAAGTCGCAGGCCGCGCAGGTCGTCTCGTCGACGATCGCCGATGGTTGGAGACGATTCGTCAGAATGATGTTCGGATACATGGCACCGACGTCCAAGTGGTAAATTACCGGAGATTCGAGTCTCAACGGCTGCTCGCGCAGAGCTCGCAATTTACCTTTTATATCTTCGACAACCTCGGCGAAATTCGTCACGAGATCGAGAGACACCTTCTCCTCCTCCTGGATCGCGTGTTTCAGTGCGTTTTCCACACCACCGATTAAATCGTCGACGGCGCTTGGTTCGATCTTGAACCTGTATGGAATATCGGCCCTAAATATGCCGGACTCGAGAGCCTCGACGTGACCGCCGACGTAAGTCTCGTTGTCCAATACGTGACCGTCGGCGGTTAATTTGTTCAACTCCGAATTTTGCTTGTCGGGGAAGATTATGTTAGCTCTGAAAGCCTCGACCATCAGAAGAGACTCGCAGAGCGTTCCTGAACCCTTCCGCAACACCTCGTCCGGATTCATCGGAATAATCGTGCACAGAGCGAATATGAAGGGATGCACGTATTTGTGGTAAAGATAGTACGTCGCTACAGCGTCGGAGACTGAGTAGTTGGCGAGAGTTTCGGGCTCCTCGGCGGCGAGTCTGCACATCTCCTCGGGGTCCAATTCCACCGGGTCGTATCTCAGCTTTGCTTTCGCGACGGCTTTCAAACCTTGGGAACCCACTGGGAGATAAGAATCTCGTTTCACCCAACTGCAGATAACAAGAAAAAATCATGTCGGTGATTCCCACATTTGACCAATCAAATATTATCTGCCATGCACATTTTATCGCAAGCGGCTTTTATACAAGCGGTTTTCGTTCTTTTTTAAAAATTCATTTCGTTTTGTAATTGATCCATTGCCAAATGTGCTCCTCTCGTTGTTAATATTTACCATAGACAATCCATGTGAATAGCCGGTCTGCTAGCATAGAAGTCGTCGCGATTTTTCGCAAAGCCTATTCTCGCTTTCATATCCATTTGATGTTTCTTGGCTCTTGCCTCGACGAACGGCCAGTCAAAGCCGTCGCCGTGATAGGAGACGAATATGTGCGGTCTTATATCGTTTATGTGATCGAAGAATTTTTTAATCGTAGCTTTCTCGTCGGCCTCGTTGAATACCGTGAACAAACCCTCGAATTCGGGCTTCGGCGTGTATTCGAAGTCCTCGATGTCCGACGATATTATTTCTCGATTCGTTATCAGGTATCCCTGGAAATAAAAATCAGTTTTGTCGAAATAAACCTTCAATTAATTGCTTTTAGTAAAAAATGAATTTAATATTTTTAAGTTACTATTCAGAGTCCTAAATTTGGATTGACTGTATATTGGTTGTGAAAGGAGAAATCCGTCAAATAAGTTTTACTAAATTATTGATTAATTGGCAATATATTACTTGTCCGTCTATCATGTACGATATCATCATTATCTGATCGGTCTCGGGGTCGGGAAACTTGAGCGGCAATTTCGTCGTCTCTATGTCGTATGCCAAGACTATGGGCTCGACCGGCTCGATGAGATCTTCCCTTCGAGTGATTATCGGGGGATCGGTTCCGCGAGTTCTCACCGTATACCAGAGGCCAACGAAAACACCGGCGTCGATTGAAACTCTCACGTGATGAGGTACATCGTGCTCTCTTTAAAAAAATATTATGAAAATTAATTAGCATTCAAATTGTACAGATTTTTCTTTCAATGCCCAGCAAAACTTCGCACCTCATGTCCAATATATGCTCCATGTGATCTACAGTTTTTTTAACATCATGCTTCTTATGCAGATTCAAATTGTTGGCCATGAGCTCATTGTAATAAGTGTTACTTTTTTCTCGTTCTTTGTTCACTTTCACCGATTTGTTTATCTCTCTCTTGACTTTCTGCATGTCCACTATGTTGGCAAACGATAGCTTTAGGTACTTTTGTTTCAGGCCTATCAAATGATTGGGCTGCGAACACAGAAAATCATGTTAACGTTAATTTGTAGATTATATATATATATATATTTTTTTTTGCTCCAGGCCTGAAATAATTCAAGTTACCAAATCCAGATCCTCCTTCCGCATTGTCTCAATTTTTACAACAAGCCCGCTGTGCTTTTTCAGCAGAAACGTCGACACTTCTTGCTCTGTGTTTTTGCGACACAAAATATAAAAGTATGGATAGTATGGCATGGACACTTTAAATCTTGTGCAATCTTCCTCTAGAAAATAATAGTCTACACCGCTGATTAAACGTTTGTCCTCCTCGACAATCTCTGTCTAAAAGCAACAGCGTTACAGAATAAATATTATTGTTCGCATGTGCACAGCATTTTTTTTATCACAGACAAATCTCATTGTACTTACGGCATGCATGTTTATGAGAAATCCAGTGCGCTCCTTGACGTCAACTGCTCTATGGAAGCCGTAGAGGCTGTCGATTCGTATATTCTCATTGGCCTGGTTCAACCTTCCCTCCGCAGTGTTTTCCCTGCATCGAAGAGGAAACGTATGTAACTTCCGGCGTACGATAAATTTTGATTATAAAGTACACTGCACTTAACTCACCTATTTTCTTCCTGCCCAACGAAACGCCTTTTGTTTCCAAAAGACTTTTCGGCCCGAAATTTTCCCGTGTTTACGGACGACATTTTTTACTCCTGGTTCGGTCCTTTCAACCTTGAATTGTAGAATATCGCGCACGCTTCTCCGGCGAATAATTCAGCTCTTATTTTCCTACATCGCAAGTCCCTCGATAGAACGGGTAAAGTTTTTTTTAATATAAACAATGAAGCGTATGTCTGACAACAAAGCAACAGGTCAGCGTGCGCGCCTTTTCCCGACATGGAGGGATAAGTGGAGGGGTGACATCTCCCCACTCCGTCGGCGCGCCAGCTGATGCCGGCCGGTCGAAATGTTTCTCGTCTTATTTCATCAGGTCAGTGCGCGCACGGACGCTCCGCTGTGTGTTGGATTGAGAGTCCTTCCGTCGAATTACTTTAATTTGGATATGTTTACGCATTACTTATGGACCCAAAAAGTTTAGCCATGACCTTCTCCTATGCTTTGAAACTTGCAGATACCTCTGAGCGCCAGTGATCTGGCACTATCGCGATAATGCGCAATTTAGTTCACTCGTGATATTTTACTGTTGTATTGCATATTTTTGTATGATTCTTAAAACACGCTGGGAATCAGAATTACGGATTAAGAATATCGGTAACAATTAACTTCGAAAGTATTAAAATTCGGTCGATACATACGCGCAATTACCGTTAAGAATTTTTTTAAAATGTCAACGGAAAATCACGTCGCGGGGGAGGAGGGGCGGAGGGGGGGGCGTCAACGGTTACATTCAGTACAGCCATGGACATCGACCGATCATTGTCGCATGTACTGACGCGTGTTAAATCGATTCGCATCTAATCCGAAAATGTCTAATCTCAACGAAAAAATCGTGTCAATCGTTCGTTTAAACCGTCCGAGTCTTCGTAGTCAATTATTTCGACGCTCATCGGTGAATATCGCGAGTAATTTTGATAAAACAGCGAACGCGATGTTTCGCATGGGACAAACGACAAATCGCGCCTCGGCATGCATATATTTCTCTTCATATCGCGAATTTCACGTCCACCTAATCGGAATTTCGCATGGAATCGATTCATCTAATAATATCGGTAACAATTGCTCGGGAAATCATCGCACATAACAGATCGCGCGATTTCCTATTTTTGCAAACGGCCGCCGGGTTGAACGCACCACCGCGCCGTTCCGTTGCGCGCGGGGCGGTCCAGTTCAAAATAGGTGCGCGCGCAGCTTTCAAGTGGAACGGCGCCATTACCTCTTTCGCAGAGCGCGATAAATAATTATTTTACCGGTGTCATAATACATACGGTAGAATGAATAAATGTAAAAAAAAAGTGTATTCATCCATTGGCTCTTCATTTCAACATCGACGAAACGCGTCCGTATACGTGGGCAAAGATCTTCCACAAAAATCACCAATCAACCGTCGCTGTAAGTTCCCCGGTCTCCCTTCAGGGAGGGATCTCCGGGGCAGACAAAAAGTAAGTAGTAGCTTAATCACGTTATCTCCACGACCACAATAATACCCAAGCCTCAGTAAATTTAAGTTAAAAACATTTTCTTCGAAAGTCATATATTCTATTTTTTTAAACGGTAGATTTAGGCTCAAGGATCGATCTATGTTTTACCCACGACTCTGGGCACTCATAGGGTGCGTTCTTGAATGAAGATCTGCTCAGCTACGCGTTCTTTTATTTGTGTCTATCCACTGCTATTGGGTTTATTTACATTGCCAACGGTGCATCCGATTCTTTCCGCGGAAAACATTTCGTCAGTTCCGATAACAAAAGAACGCTTATCAATTAAACTCTGTACTGAAGGCAGATGGGAATGTAAGAACGCCTGTTTCAGCTGCGTATACGTGTGAATACATCTCGAATATTTCTGGATTTACCTGAACAGAGCAGAACTGCATTCAAGAACGCGCCCAAAGCGATGATCCACTATTTCCGTATACTACAAAAATACGCCTAAAAAAACATATCCACGAACTGCAAAAAAATATTAACAGCACGTTTCCTATTTTTATATCGTGACGATACAAGGCTCTGTACAGATTATTCACAGAACATCTTATTTTTTTATTTTAGCTTTCTTCGTTTTGCTCGGTCGTTTCGTAGCAGCAGGTGTCTTAAGAGCATCCAATATTTCCTGTTGGCTAACTTGCGTATCATTGTCTTTAACGGGTGCTCTTTTCGTGTAACGATTAACCGCTGCCGGTGGTGAGAATTCAATTTCCATGTCCGACGCCGTCGAGCTCGAGCACGGCGAGCCATCGTCCTTGTCTTTGGTTATCTTGAATTGCAGAGGCTTAACGACTTCGTGCATTTCCGGATTATTAATATTCTCAGCTTTCACAGGATACATTGTGACGTAGTAAGTTCCATCCTTTCTGTGTATGTGCAAAGTGGGCGGTAGTTCGACCTCGTCGTCGTCCTTCTCGAGCATCCTGCTCCTCGCCCACTGACTTCTCCCCAGCGAATGAAAACTCTTGACTCTGAAAGATTTTCCTCTCTTCCCCTTGCTCGGCGTCGTCGGTCTGCTTTCGCTCGTCGACCCCGACTCCGCGGTGATCGCCTTCGCCTCCTGCAAACGATCCCAAACGAATTTCGATATTGCGCCGGGTTTCCAACCTATCGGAGTCTTAAATTTTCCCGGAACTTCGCTGCTGTTCCACAGCCAGCCCATGTTGCCCGGTACTCTTATCCTAACGTCGTGACAATTTTTGTGACCGTGAGAAAATCTCGGATCCCTCATGGCGTTGACCAAGCGCATTATTCTCTTGCTGACACGGATGTAGGAACTCCTCTGACCGCTCGGGCGATCTCCCCCGGGCCCCGGCATCGTCGAGGCTTTGCTCCTGCCCCGCGCTCTCGTTCGGCCGATTCGCGGAGCTTGTAACTTATTACCTGGGGCGATTTTCTTCGTTGCCACTTGAAGATCTGTCGTCGAGGCGTCGTTCGACGATTCTTCCTGAGGCTTCTTCTTTCGGGACTTGCATCGAGGCTCGGCGCAAGGTCCCGTCTCTCCATCAACAGCAGCCTGATGGCTCGTTTCCTGCGACTCTTTTTGCTTCTCGCCTCTCTCGTCAGATTTCTTCTTCGATCTGCTCGAGATCTGTGTCTGGAGTTCCGTTTGGTGGAGATTAGCATCGCGATGTACCGGAGAGACGAGGCTCATCGTGGCAGTGGGAAGAATCGTGCTGATGGCTCTCGTGTCGCATTTTCTCGCTATCTCCGCGCTTCGCAGTGCCGTAGGATGAAAGCCGGAAGTTTTCAGACCTGGGAGCGTCGGCGATGCGCCGATTTGCGCGACGCAGCTCGTAGGAGCTTCGTCCCTCTCCCTGCCGAAGAACGGACTTTCCGCGGGATCCATCAAGCCAAGTCCAGCCAATCCCGGAACTTTGCCGATCGAGTCGACAAAGTCCTGAGTCTCCTTGAAGGCCCGGATCAAACAGTCCACTCCGAGACACGGATTGTTCGCGCAAGCTGCTCCGCTCCTCGTCGCCGCGGCAGACTTCATTCCCATCATGCCGGTTCCCAGTTTGCCGAAGCAGCCGCAGCCTGGTTTTGACGAATACGTCTCATTTTTCAGAGGAGATCTGCACGCACCGGAAACAAGCGTGTTTACGGATTGAATGGGCACTCTGTCGATCGGCGCGTCTCGGTGTTTGGCGTCGAGACAATTGTCTCTCTGAAAGTCAGACGTATCTTCGGGCCAACGTCCTCCGCCTCTCATTCTCGGCCTGTAGCGGTAATTAGCTCTGGGGACCGAGCGGCAACTTCCGGTCTGGGAGGGAATCGTTGCAAAACCATCGGGACGAGATCCTGGCAAGGGATCGAGAAGCCTTCCCGTGCAAAGTCCACCTCCGCAGTTGAGGGACCCACATGGAAAATTTGTCATCGTTCGCATAACGCACTCTCGATTTGACGAGTTAGTTTGAACGAAATCACATTTCTTGGGACACTTTTCTTCTATTAATCGATGAGTAGAGAGTTTCAGCGGCGGTACGATCTCCAAAGGACCGCCATCTCGTCTCGACAACTCTTGACAAACGGAAGCTAGACCGATGGCGCTTCGAGGCTTCGCAGGAGGATCGACTTCCGATTCTTCGTGGGCTTCCGGCGCGCAGATAATGTCCAGCGGTTCTCGTTTCGCGATATCTTCCTCGTCAGCTGGGACCCTGCTGCATTGAAATTCGTTCGGCGAATTTGAGCTCTTGAACAGAAAGGATTTGTCTTGAACGGCGAATTGCGTTACGATTGATTTTCCCAAGCAGGAGAGTCTGATAAATAGCAAAATTGTTCCCGATGGTGTGCCGCGCTCGTCCGTGAGATTCCACGTATTTCGCAGGGTGTAGGGCTTCGGTAGATGTCTCGGATCGTTCATAGCCATCGCGACCTGGTCGCACAAGCAGCCGGACAACGGAACTTCCGATTTGCAAACAGGATTGTCCTCTCGGTCAGAATTGCATGGCTGCTTATCCCTGACTTTGTAAACGCCGACTGTAAGAGGCTTCGAGCGCATCGCTTCGACAAGTTCGTTGGGCTTTTTTGGAAACAGACAGGATTTCCCTGCACTGAAATCCAACGAACCATCTCTGCTCTTCCGTTCCGCAAGCAGCGACGACTGTTTTTCCCTTCGCTTTTTCGCCGACCAAAATTCCTCCTCGTTTATCTCGAAGCTCGGAAAATCGAGAAAATCGAGGCGCAAGGAGAGCGGTGTGGAGCCGATCTGTTGAACCTTCTCCGGTGTTAGGTTCAATCGATCGACGAGCAATTCCAGCATGTAAAGTTGTTCCTCCTTCGACTCTGAGCAACACGTTCCTGCGGCCATAACTAATCAACATTTCATGGCGACATAATAAAACAGAAATTTACGAAGTATTTCAATAGATTTTCAGTTTGTTACAATACGAAAAATTTCGATAACCAAAAAGAAGACTGACGCACGCGTGTTTGACACGCTACTCGTCGATTGCTCTGACAGATAATCGAAACATCTGAATAGTCGGATATTAAAATTTATTCATTATCGAATTCCTTACAATTTTTTTTTTTTTGCGTTCGAATCTGCACGTTAGCTGATTGTGTCGAGTTCTTCCGAGAACGATCGACACTTTCCCTTGAGAACCTTCACAGCTTCCATGAAGAGTACGTTAGGTGGCAACGCTCCCAGAGATTCTACGGTGACTGGAGGCGAAATATAAATTTATTAAGTTATTCAACTGTGAATCTCAGAAACATGGCGAAGCAGTTTGATGTAAAAACTGCGCAACCCGGTTAACCCGGGCTCAGTCAGTAACAAAATAGTAATCATTTTTTTTTTTTTCAAGGCTCCCAAATTCCTTTGTGGAAAATCAAACTATTAGTGTCTGTTCGACTGTTAGAAGATGGCGCTGATAATTTGCGTTCAAGATCAAAATGTTGAGAAAGCTTGAAAAAAATGGATTATAGTTTTTGTTACCGACCGAGTCTATTTCACATAGATGGTACTCACAGATGAAGTGATCTGGTATCCTTGCGAGTTGTACACAATCTTTCAGACTGTCGTGTCTGAAAACATTTCGGGAACAACTGTCGTATCGAGCGCTCACCACCCGAGCTTCCCTCGAGCCGTCCTTTCCCTCGACGACCTCGATAACTCCAGGGCTGAAACATGTCTTCAACAAATCCGCCAGATCGTCCTTCACCGGCGTCACGATTTGTATGTCCGGCAGAAGTCTGTACGTTGCCGTAGCTATTGGAAAAAAAGTTTTTATTAGATACTTTCATTTTTCTTTATGCTAAAAATATTTGGAAGGATACACACCAACTGGAGAAAATTTCGCGTGATCTTTTCCTATTCCCTTAACAGCGTGCATGAATGCGTGAATTTCATGTCCGGGCCGCATTTTACATATCAATATATCGCTCTCCAAAACCCCCAATTGATCCTCGCCTCGCGGATATATCTCCGATTGCCGGCCTATCGACGACCATTTAACGTCTCGACTGTAAACTTTAAAAGGCAATTGTCAGTATCCAATTTAATAGTTCAACAAAGTTTTTTTTTCATGATTTTTGTTACCATTGTTGTTGCGATAAATATCATCGGGCCGTCGCGAGTCTTTTGGCGCGTTAGGGTTCCATGTACAAGTGACTTTCATTTCGTATCTCAGTGTGTCCTGATCACTGACCTCCTCCTCGTCGCCTCCGGAGTTTGAGGGGTATTCGAACAATCTCGGATCCGCGCGCAGAGGCAACAGACCGAGTCTACAGGAATGAAATTCTGTAGTATTTTTTATTTTCATATCTTTTCGGATTAAAAAAAATTCGAGATCCTAATGTTAGAGTACTTAAACTAGTCCAAGACTTTGAGAAACACGATTTTTAGTTGTTGTATGTCAGACCTGCATAATTTAAAACAGCTGTAATTCAGAAACTATTTAAGATAACAGGTTAAAATTTTGTACACTGGCAGAGTGATCATGTCAGTTCATTCAGTGCAATTTTCATAAAAATTGAGGCTTAGTTAAAGATTTTATGTGATTAAACAAATGTTTTAGTCTGTGCTAGCTCTAATTTGCATAAATTTTGAGGTATCGTTCTAAACCTGCATACAAATATTACACTATGATCAAAGAACTTTGGTATTGAAGTTGCTCAAAATCTATCAAGGCAATCAGATTTTATAGAATTTAGAGTTTTTTTTTTTTAAATCTTATAAAAAATACAATTTGAGTAAACGTGCAGGGATTGAGTTTAAATTTGACATGCGAGTGGACTAACACCGTACCGTGTATGGTATCTGATTTGGCAGAATTTTTATTTTCTCAGAGCAACAGTTGTTACCTATGAGCAAGTACTTCGTCCTGTATCAGGCTTGTGTTGTTAAGTATGTAAACTTTCTCGATGGCCATAGAAGGTACTTCGCTCAGCATTATCCTGCGCAATGCATTGGCCAGCGCTGCGGAACATCCGATCAGATCAAACTCCAGTTCCCGCTCATCGCTGCTCTGACGTACCACATCAATTTTCAATTGCTGCAATTTATCGAAGTCGTTAATCTATCGTATTATTATTATTTTGATACAATCAATTAATTACCTTGAAAAATTAGCCGATGACAGTACGTACCTTTTTGAAATTCTTTAAACTCCATCCACCATCGACTGGAAGGGAGGCGTATTCTGAAGCCTGTAAAGAAAAATCAGAAAAACAATAATTCGAAAATGTTGACTCGAGCTCGATTTTTCCTAGCTCGTTCGTCTTGTCCGCAACTCACGTTCGGTATTCCATATTCTTCCAGAATAACACGAGGCTTTTGAGACTTCGATGCCATTTCGCCGCGGGTCTGTTGGGTTATGATTTTTGTTTTGCTCTCGCCGACCATGTGCGCCCCAACGAGGTCGACAGTAAGTCAGTGCAACGTCATTCACAGTCGGCACGTCAGGAATCTGCACTTTTTTTTCTCACAACGAAAAGGTAGTACAATAGACGAACGCGTAAATTGCATGCTCGGGAATCAAACCAATTAGGCACACACGGATAAGTTGGATTTCTCACTACCTTCTTTAGTGCTGTCGACTCTCTCTTCTCGTGCAAAAAATTAGAGCAGGAACGATTTGAAAGGCAGGTAACAAAATGTAAGGGGGGTACTTCTTTTCCGCCATGCAGATAGACGCACTCCCAAGTAAGACCGATCCAACTTACCCAGTCGGTAAAACTTTTCTAGATGTAACTTACACGGTTGTCTACTGTATCACGAAGAGCAGGCGAAATACGACGGTCAGTAATCAAAACTGTAATGAACTTTTTACAGGTACGGTGGTATGTAAGTCAAAAGAAAACTGGCATCAAAGACGGATTACATGTCAGCTTTCGATGACACTTTTCTTTTGACCGTAGGTGCTAGCGTGAAAAAAGTTTATTACAGTTTTTGATGTACAACTGGGCATGGGAAGGGTGGAGGAAGGGGATTCACACACTCTGAACACCGAAAAATGAGATTTTTGAACCGGAAGTGACATATTTCCGGTATGATGTCACTTCCGGTCGAATAATGAGATTTTCAAACCGGAGGTGACGTATGTAAAGGATGTTCAAAGATTTTCTTGTTGCAGAGCTAACTGGCGTTAAGCTAACTGGCGCTTATTTCCGCCGTATAAACTCTTCGTGATCAGTCGTCGTAGTGTAGTATTTCATAGTGTTCATTTGATATACCGCCGAGGGAAATTTTTATTCCGCGGTCTTTTCGGTTTCAATGGTTGTTCGATCGTTTTAAATCTATAAGACTACTAGATATTTTAAGCCTGTTAGATATTTTTTAAACATTGATATTATTTCTTTACAGCTTTGAATCGGCTGATGATAATTCTTTGGGTGGCCCATGGAACAGCACAGTGTTATCGCGGGGTCAGCGATGAAAAATCTAACGAGTGAGTAAAAGATCTTACTGTCCCTCAAACCTCTCGTGACGCAGGACGAATGGTCCGAACCGACACGAGACGCTGGTTGTAATCACTGTGTTGTTAGCCAATAGTCATGAGCGTAGTGACCGCAACTCGATTCGATTAATCTGTAATCGACTTGCGCCAGGCCATTTGTGTATTTATTTTTGTCTTGTATATTAGATCAGGTTTCGGTTCTTCATGCCCTTTACCAAAAAATTAATTCGCCAACTGCAATTTGACTGTTAAATTGCAGCGAAATAACGATTGTATGTAGCTTTCGATCCCCAATCAAGGAAACTGTTCATAGCGATGTTTTTGCAAATATGTAAACTGATAAATGCAAATTTCCATGTCGATACATTTTCGTTGAGTTTTTCCAAAGAATCCTTATTTTTCAACAAATTTGAATGTACTAGGGCTCGTTTTGTTCTTCAAACGTTGCTCTACGAATTCACCAAGTAGATTTTTTACGTCGTTTTGGCCGTTTATAAATGACATCAGTTTGTTTATGGACAATCAAAATTCACTATCATGAAAACTTGTATTTACCAGTTGTGGTTCTTGCAAGACGATCGTAATTAACGTTTCTCTCGATTGAGGACATATGCAGTAATACAAGTCAATCTCCTGTACTGTTAATAAGTGCATACAATTTTGGATACACAATTGGGCAAATTTAGCACTCATTTGACTAGAGTGCCACGCAATACCTACCTTAATATATTTTCGTCATTTTTCGGAATCACCGAGCATTGTTGCAAGTATTATTTTTACATGATGGAGGAACTATCGATGGCAATCCATTTTTTTTAATGGACGGTTATCGCTCATTTTTCCGCATCTTTGTCACTATGCTCAATTATTTTATTTAAGATATGTATTATGTACTTCCGTCAGTGCCATTACAGGATGAAGAAGAACGTGATAAAACGGTAAGTGTCCTTGTAATCTTAAAGCGCGCAGGTAAACTGTTTCTTAAAAAGCCAATAATAATCCACCAACATCGTATGAACTAAATAATCATTTATTTTAATCGTAGTACTGCTTACGTGCAGAAACGTATCGCTGTTGTCTAATAACTACGACCAAAAAGAGTATAAAACTTCGGTTTGTTCGTGCATCCTGGATGAACACATTTCACGGAAGCTATCGGGGTTTTTGGTTGTTCGAACGGGATACAAAGACCTTTGGCACCCATCGACGGAGCGCCGGGTTCCTCGCCTGCGTCTTCCCTGTGATTTAACGAGAATTATTATTATTTTTATTCTCATCGTTATGAGTATTACCGTTTCCGGAAAAATTAGTACACATTCCATAAAATCTACACCAATTCAAGCTTCAAGGAACTTGAAATCAATTATGAAGATTGCGTTTTATATATTGATACGCGGTCAATATTTACCTCGTACTGTCGGCTTTGATATTATCCTCGCAGCTCATCTCCCCGCAGAACGGTGCAAGAATCAGATTCTTCTTATCGAGTTCAGTGCAGAAAGTCTTCCACTCGTCAGTCTGCTTAATATGATCATTCAGCTCGGTCTTCGCTTTGCTCAGCATAGATTTCTGGATGTCCTCAAGTAGTTCGCTGACCGACGTGAAAATCTCTGATCTGTTTGCAGTCACACGCTCCGAGTTATCCCTCCTCACGAGGGTCACCTGATTCTTTTCCAAATCCTTGAAGCCCAACTCCACTCTTACGGGGACACCCTTGAGCTCCCAGTGATTGAATTTCCAGCCCGGACTATAATTGTCTCTGTAGTCGCCCTTGACCTTGAGGACATCGTCCTTCTTCAATTCAGCCTCGAGCTTCGCGCACTCGGCCATCAAGTGTTTTCTCTGCTCGACGCTCGTCGAAGCCGTTATTCCGCAAGGGACGATTATCGCTTGAACAGGGGCGATCTTAGGTGGTAAAACTAATCCCTTGTCGTCTCCGTGAACCTGCAATTGACATACAAACAACATTAATATTAACATTCAAGCTATCTTAAAAGTCGACATGAGTTAAATGCAAAGTGAGAGAGTTAATTGAACGGACCATTATCATAACACCTATCGTCCGGGTGGTCATTCCCCAACAGTTTTGATAGACGAAAGTCTTATTGCTCCCTTCCTCGGCACCCTCGACCTGGATATCGAAAATTTTCGAGAAATTTTGACCGAGATGATGACTCGTCGCGCCCTGAATAGCCCTTCCGCTCGCAGAAACGAAAGCCTCGAGCGTGGCCGTGTAATCTCCACCGGCAAACTTTTCCTTTTCGGTTTTACGTCCTCTCACAACAGGAACAGCCACGAAGTCCTCGTAAACTTTGGCGTAGATATCGAGAATCGTCAGAACTTCCGCGTCGGCCTCGGCCTTAGTTGCGAAAGCAGAATGTCCCTCCTGCCAGAGGAACTCCCGCGTGCGCAGGAACGGTTGGGGATGCTTGAACTCCCATCTCTGAAATTAGACACAAATACGCTGCGTCAATATAGGATTATTTTTTTTATTATAATTTTTGTTTTTCGAGTGAGATTAAAATTTTTGTTAAAGATACTCACAACGACATTGTTCCACTGATTCAATTTCAGAGGCAGATCGCGATACGATTTCAACCACTTTGCATAAGCCGGATACATAACTGTCTCCGAGGTCGGACGGATGGCAATCGGCTCGGCGAGGTCGGATTGTCCGCTCTTGGTGACCCAAGCGACTTCCGGCGCGAAATCTGCTATGTGATCCTTCTCTTTTTCGAGGACCGCTTTGCTAACGAACATTGGGAAGTAACAATTCTGCACGTCCAATTTCTTGATCTCTCGAGCTATGTAATCCTTGATAATGTCCCATATAGAGAAGCTCCAAGGTCTCAGTATGTAGCAACCGGAAACGTCGTAGTACTCGATCATCTCGCCCTTCGTTATTACCTGAGAATACCAATCGGACAGATTCTCGTTTTTCTTCGCCTCGAGACCCAATCGAGTTCCGGTCTTGTTGCTCTCGACATCCTTGTTGCTGGACTGTTGTTCGTTCGCTGGCTTCTCTTTTTTCGATGCCTTCTCCGCAGGTTTAGCCGAAGCAGGGTTTTTCGGTTTTCGAGCCCCACCGCCGTCTCCTGCCGGAGGCTTCCAATCTTGTCCTGTTGCAACTTTGTACTTGTTCTTCAAATCCAGGAGAACCTTGACAGCCTCGTCGACAACGTTCTTTGCGGCTTTTTCTCCCTTCAATTGTCTCACTTTGTCTCCCTGTTTCGTGATTTCGTTCGACAATTCGTTTCCTTGCGGCGTTTGATCGACCGGCGACGGGGCACTGGCTGCACCCGCACTGGGCTTCCACTCCTGTCCCGTCAGACCTTTGTAATCCGCTTTGAGTTTCAGTAGAGTTTTCACTTCCTCGTCTATCTTCCCTTTATCGGCTTTCTGCGACTTTAGCTGACGAACTTTTTCGCCTTGCTGAGCTATCTGAGCTGATATACTGTCCGCTGTGTCGTTACTCATTTTGGCAACTGCCGGCTCCGCGACTGGTTTCCAATCCTGACCTGTAGCGCTCTTGTACTCTGCCTTCAACTCAAGAAGAACTTTTACCTCTTGATCGACGACGTTCTTCTCAGCCTTTTCCGATTTTACTTTACGAACTTTGTCGCCCTGCTGTTGTACCTTGTTGTGCAAAGTTTGGGCATCGATTGTTATTGTTTGCGGAGCTACGGAATTCTGCGTGGAGGACTCTGGTTTCCATTCCTTGCCCGTCGCCTTTTTGTACTCCGCTTTCAGGGCCAAGAGAGTCTTCACCGCTTCGTCGACGATTTTCTTCTCGGCTTTTTCTGTCTTTAATTGTCTGACTTTGTCGCCCTGTGCCTGAACTTTGTTCGACAGCGTTTGAGCATCGTCTTGCTGTATTTTTTCAACCGCAGGAGTTGCAGCAACGTCGCCGGGCTTCCAATCTTTTCCCGTCGCGCTTTTGTACTCAGCTTTCAGAGCCAGAAGAGCTTTGACCGCTTCGTCGATTGTTTTCTTCTCGGCTTTGTCGGCTTTCAACTGCCTCACCTTTTCACCCTGCTGCTGTACCTTGTTCGACAAATCTGAAGCGTCGACGCTGATCGTCGGTGTACCTTCGTTCGCGGGCTTTTTCGGAATCGCGTCCGGTTTCCAATCCGCACCGGCAATAGCTTTGTACTCGGCTTTCAGGCTCAGAAGAATCTTCACTTCCGCGTCTATCACAGCTTTATCGGCTTTCGCGGCTTTTACATCGCGCACTTTATTTCCCTGCGCTGTTATCCTCTCGTGCAGCCATGAAAGACTCTGAAACCGATTAAATCGAAAACTATCACTCCAAGCAAATTGTTATCTCGCTAAAACCTCCAGCGATCTTGTGAGCTTTTTTTCTATTTTAAATATTTCTACACAGTTGAATGCTTTTTTTAACATATGGAAAGAATTGATTGTTCTCAAAGCAACGTATCAACGTGTACTCGAGACCGTTGCCCACGTGGCTATTGAGCAGTGGAACGGTGAAAGGCAATTCACACCCCACTCCGCGAGTCGTCGGAGGAAGGGATTCGAGACGGGCATAGAATTCGACTATTCGCGCGATCACTGCTGTCGCATCTTCGTGTAATGGTAGGGATCGATGAACTGTTATCCAGCACCGTGTAATTTACTTTGTCATGAGCGATAGTCGAATGGAAGATCAGTAAGAACACTTTACCTTCGTATCGTCCTTTTTGTCATTCGTGACGGTTTCAGTGGTTGCAGCTGGGTTAGTGACAGCCGTTTGGGTGGTAGAGTGTCCGTCGGGAATGTGGAAAAGTATGACGGGCTGTTCTCGCGAGGAGAACGGACTCCGTGGTGCATACGGCACGTCACAACGGAAGAATCCTTTTCTCTGGAGTTGAATAATCTCGCCTTTCTCCACTCTCTTTAATTCGCTTTCGCCCAGCAATTTAACTTCTCTCTGAAAAAAAAGACGGATCATTGCAAACGTTGAAGAACAGATTTTTTTTTACTAGAACTCGAGCCACCTACTCTAGTGTCCTTAGCTACGAAGTCCTTAAAGTCTTCGTCTTTGCCGAGAACGGCTTTGCTGATAATGTGCTCAAAGTAAACAGCATAGCATGGCAATAATCCCGTTCCCGTTTCGTCGCCTTTGTCCGTAGCTAGCCAAGTGAGTTTGACGGTATTTTTATAATCCTTGTTGTCGATATTCAACTTTGCCGTGACACCGGTAACGAGACCCTTCTCTTTGTTAATTTTGACAATGAGGAGATTGCCCCAGTTTATGAAAGTGGCGTTTTGTCCTTCGACGAGAGTCTCGGCGTCGCATTTCTCGATGAGTAAGTTAGGGCCAACTCGCACTTGCTTCGTACCCCTTGCCGGATCTTTCGGGTGGTTCTGGACGGTGAGGAAACCCTCGGTGGCGTTCTCCACGTGAACCGGAACGGTTTCGCCGTCGTTCAACGCGGTGTATCTGCCAATTGAGCAATTTGATTTCATTACTATTTTTTTAAATCCCGAATTCCTTTATTATACGTATTTTGTGCAAAACTCACCGAATCGCTACGGGATCGATGACTTTCTTATTGAACGACCAAATCTTATCCCACTCCATGAAAACGACGGAACGCGAGCCGCCTTGGGCAATGATAAATTGCTTAAGACCGTCCACGGTCATTCCTCGTCGTAGAATTCCTCTTACTGTAGGGAGACGAGGATCGTCCCAACCGTCGACCAGTCCTTCGGCTACTAACCACGTTAATCTGCGCTTCGACAGAACGGTATTCGTCATATTCAGACGCGAGTATTCCCATATGTGAGGGCGACGCAAGCCGAGAGCCTCTATCAGCCAGTAGAACTGGACGTCGCGGTCGTGATACTCGGTTGTACGCAGCGTGTGCGTTACACCTTCGACCGCGTCTACGATCGGGCAGGCGAAATCGTAAGTCGGATATACCCTGAAAAAAAGCCAAATTTAAATTTATAAAACTCTTCAAGCATTGATAAGCGGCGAACGGAGATATTTTTTCCTTCGTACTTGTATTTCGTTCCCGTACGAGGATGCGGTTCGGGCTTGCATCTGTAAATCGTCGGATCGCGCATGCAACCGTTAGTCGATTCGTAATCAATTTTCGCGCGAACACAGCACTCTTGTCCTCTCTGTGTACCCTTCTTCATCTCTTCCCAGAGTTCCAAATTTTTCTCAACAGCTGCAATACCACAAATATTAATTTGTGCCAAATATACTTTTATGAAATGTTCAGTAACGACTTACAATTGTCCCTGTTGGCAGACGGTAATCGTTGCTCACGTTGCTCCTTCATCGCCAGAGCGGGTGTGTCGTCGACGAAGGCCTTGCCGTCGTTGATCAATTTTTCGCAATAGGAGAGCATCAGATCAAAGTAGTCGGACGAGTGAGTAAAGCGATCGGGTTTTATCTGCAAGAGCCTCAAGTCTTCAAGTATCGCTTGTTCGAACTCCACCTCCTCTTTCGCCGGATTAGTATCGTCGAATCTCATGATTAGCTGACCCTCGAAAGCCTCGGCGTAATATTGATTCAGCAGTGCAGCTTTCGCGTGACCTATGTGCAGATAACCGCTGGCTTCTGGCGGAAAACGTACGACCACCTGCTAAGAAAAAAAACAAAAACAACAAACTTAATCGATATACTTGATTCTCGACTGAACGCGTTTTCTCAAATGACGCAATAAATCGCGCGATCTCCTTACACACCTTGCCCATCTCCGCTTCGGGCAGTTCGATGAATTTTCCTTCCTGTTTCCGATTTCCTGTTCCGCACGGCCTCTTCGCGTCCTTGCCCTCCTGTCTGCCAGCGGATTTCGTTGCTTTGCTTGAACCCGCTACTCTGTGCTTCGGTATCGATGCCAGTACCTTCTGCGCGCCCGGCAGCGAAAGTATCTGCTTGTACCATCTGTTTATGTTGCAGTACTTTCCGTCCGTCTCCGGAGGACGATGATCCACCAAGGACGAGAATACGTAAATATCGGCGAGCGTCAGACGCTTCGATACCAGCCACGTTTTTGGCTTTAGGATATGGTCCAGATAAGAGAGTGCGTCGTTTATGGATTTTTTACTCTTCAAAGGGCCAATGGCAAAAGAGAGCCAGTGGTCCACCTCGGTTCTCTCGATAATGTCGTTTCCACCTTGAAAAATAGTTCTGTATCATTGAGTTGTACGATGTGTAAGACGTTAACATCAATGTCATGAAAATAACCATTCGATGAAGATTATTATCATTCAGTTTGAATGAATGAAAAATTTAAATATCTATAGTTCATGGTTCTGGTGGGATTGAGGAATATATAAATGGTCGTAACTAGCCACATTGGAAAGCTTGGGTTGGCATTTCGTAGTAAAAATGTTATGACCAATTTGATCTGATGCTTCGTTTCTGACGTAATCGAGTGCACAGATTTACTTCTGAGATATTGGAGTAAAACTACTTGGTAGCGTCTCACTTTAAAAAATCATTTACGAAACATAGTTTTTTTTAAGTACTTAGCATTAAGACACTTCCGTGTCTTTTGATATATGATAGTATTTTGTAGATTCCATATATTACCATAAAGATCCAGGTCTACAGTCCTGGCCAAGTAGCGTCCTACTTCATTGCTGCTCTCGCAGACAACGCTGCCGTCCGAGGCAAAGAGTTGTACATTGCCGGAAGCTTTCCAGTCGTTAGACAAAGTAATATCTATGTTGGCTTTCTTCTCGGAAAGAACCAACTCAGCTGCTATCAGTGCCCCTGATAGAAAAAAAGATTTCGTGGGTGTTATAAAAAAAATAATTATGTTGCACACCAAAGAGTAAAGAACAAAGTAGTCACCTATCGGAGGGTCATTGGAGTTGGCCAACAGCTTGAGACTCATCGTGCAATTCTTGGGTTTTTCAAAGTTTTCCTGTAAAGTGGAGATATTTTTGTTATGAACTAACGTGACAACGATAAGAAAGCGCGGAAGCTGTGGATTAAAATACAACAACCGAGCCTTATTTGTCGCAAAGCCACATGTGATATTTACCGGCTACGTGGCGGGAAGAGGCAGAGAGCGAGATCTGGCGGTAGAAATTAAAGGTAAAAGAAAAAAATGACAGTAGAATTTAATCGATAAATTTCATAGGGGTTGATACACAATCGGTTAAGGTGAATTGAAACATGCATCACGTGACATTTTTCGAATCAATGCCGTGTAAAAATCGTTGACATGTACGATCAAAAAAAAGTATCGTCGGACGTGGTATTGAATTCTCGCTACTCCCCCGCGGCACGAGCGGAGGAACAGAACGAGGAAGGAAACGGGGAGTTCCGCCCGGGACCTGAAATAGATTTAAACGAACTTAAAGACAGATGGAATGACTCGATTCCGTCCTTTCTTAAAAATCTACTCGGAGGCCCGGTCAATGCCGACGAGCAAAAAAAAATCCTTGACTGGACCGCGAAGGAGTTAAGCTCCTATACCAAAGACTTATCCGCCGTATCACAGCCACTTGCACCACAACCCCACCCTGCTAGCTTCGGGCAAAATACTAACAAGGGGGACCGAACCCCCGTTTCTAAAAATCAAAAAAAAAAAAAAAAAAAAAAAAAAAAAAGGGTCACCAGCAACAACAAACTAAACTAACTAAATTCATTAGCTCGGCATTTTCAATATGAACATCATTCAGTGGAATTGCAGGAGTCTTAATAGCAAGTGGCAAGAAATTCACTCTCTAATTTTTGACGCACACCTGGTGTGCCTATCTGAAACTTGGCTGGCACCACACATGTCGGCTAATTTTACCAATTTTTTTCTCTTAAGACGCGATAGGCCCGCTCGCAACCCGGGCGGAGGCGTTGCAATTTTAATTAATAAGGATCTCTCATATAAAATCTCGCCCACGGACCATATAAAAATCAAGGGTTTCGAAATTATCGGAGCCGAAATCACCTCAGGATCGGTCCCCTTCCACCTCTTCTCGGTATATAGAGAACCCAGCACCAACACATCCCAGAAGGAGTGGGAGGAATTTTTTTCCCTTATACCGGCGAACTCAATGATTTGCGGAGACCTTAAATCGCTCCATGAGGATTGGGGAGGCGAACGTCGGAACCCCTCGGGTGTAACCCTTTACAGAACCATGAACAACCTGTTTTGGCGCATTCTGAACAGCGGAGAGCCCACGATTATCAATAGACCTAACACCCCGAACAGAGCACCCGACTTGACGATCTGTGAAGTTCATCTCTCCCTTGGTTGTACCTGGGAAGTTACAGACGACCCCCTGACCAGTGACCACTACCCACTGAAGATCTCGTTAGCTATCTCTCCCCGACTCTTTCCTTCCCCGGTCGCCAAACTAAATTTATCTAAAATCTCCTGGCAGAAATTCTCCTCCCTGATTTCAGAGAAATTTACTCAAGAACACCCGGCTGACGTTGCCCCGAATATCGACACTAGGTACGCGGAATTCGAATCAACCCTCAAGTCCTCCCTTATCCAGGCGGGCGCCAGGCCAACGGGTAAGAGGAAAAAATCAGACCCCACGGCACTTTGGCGGACGGAAGATTGCACATCAGCAATTAACGCTAGAAGGGAGGCCCTAAAGAAATATAAATCAGAGAATCTCCAGGGGAGTTTTCAAGAATATCGCAAAATAACGGCCATATCTAGGAAAATTCTCAGATCGACAAAGAAAAAAAAATTTCGGGAATTTTGTTCATCACTAAATCCCCAAACCGAACCCAGCAGAATCTGGAGGGTTATCAAATCATTTAAGAACAGACAACTGGGGAACAAATCAAACGTGGATAAAGATATCAACGCCGCGGCAGTCCTTTCGGCCATCGATAAATTGTGCCCCCCCCCTCCCCCCCCTCAGTCGAGGTTTCAATCGATCACATTATAGAGGCGCTCCCAAAAAAACAATTCTACCCGGAGATATTTAAGAATCCCATCTCTCCTCAAGAAATCACTGCCTCCATCAGGTTGGCGAAGAAGTCAGCGGCTCCGGGCTTAGACGGCATAAACAATACCGTCCTCGCGCATCTCCCCGACGAAGGCATCCGTGTCCTGACCGCAATTTTTAACGAAGTATACTCCAAAGGAGTTCTCCCGAATGCGTGGAGAAATTTCCTCGTATATTTAATTCCGAAACCAACCAAGGGATCGTTCAGACCCATATCCCTGGCGTCGTGCCCCCTGAAGCTGCTCGAGACGGTGGTCGCTCGCAGGATCGACTGGCATCTGGAAAGAAATAAAATCCTTTCCAGACATCAGATGGGATTCCGGAAGGGCAGATCGACCCTCGACAGCGTGGGGATTATCACGACAAACATAAATCTCGCGTTTGTTAGGCGTCATGTCCTTGGTGCGCTATTCTTGGACATCGACGGGGCATTTGACGCCGTACAAACCGAGACTCTAGCTGAGGAGTTATGTAGTCTGGACCTTCCCCCAAACCTAATTCGCCTTATCACACAAACCATTTCTGGTAGAGACCTCACCATATCGGTGGGCAACGAGAGCACCAGAGGGGTGGCCCGAAAGGGTTTGCCGCAGGGCTCCATCCTCAGCCCAATTTTGTTTAACATTCTCCTCTTAAAAATAATTAAGAACACCCCCCAACTTCAAAAATTTTAGTTTATGCGGATGACTGTGTAATTTACTCTTCGGGCCCCTCCTGGACCGAAGTTAAAGAAAATCTTGAAAGTGCCCTAAAATCGACGGCCGAAAACCTTGGCTCAATAGGCCTCTCCCTCTCCACCCAGAAGATCAAGCTCGGGGTTTTCACGAGGAATATCCTCCCCCAGCACATCTCCATCAGTATCGAGGAAAAGCAAATCACCAGATCGGGGGCGATCACTTTTTTGGGGATTACGTTAGACCAAAAACTGCTCTGGAAGCCGCACATCCATGCGGTCAAAGAAAAGGCGAAATCGAAATTAAAGATCCTTCGGTGCATCTCGGGATACCAATGGGGGGCGCATCCGACGACTCTGCTTACTCTCTACAGAGCTCTTATCAGATCCATCTTGGACTATGGAGCACCACTCTTTAAAGGGGCGGCAGCCGGGCATCTGGCCGAACTGGATGAAGTCCAGTTCGTCGCTCTTCGCCGGTGTCTCGGTCTGCTCCCCTCCACTTCGACGAACGTACTACTCGCAGAGGCGAATGAACCTCCTCTCTCGGTAAGACGGGAAAAACTAACCGACAAATTTCTCCTCAAAGCTCTCTCGAACAAAGCCCACCCGCTGGGCCCGAAACTGCAATTGCTCCAAGAAAAACTGGCAGTGAGATCCAGGCGTACCCCAGCAAAAAGGAAAATTCCCCCGCTTATTCATACCCGTTTAAAAAACCTTAGTATTTCCAGTGCAATCCCCAACGAAGACATCCCAAAATGCTTCCAGCTCCCTTTTGAAATGTACCACGCCCCAATTCACGCGAATATTTCTCTCGGAGATAAACTAAAAAAATAAAAAAATCCAGGCGTAACTCTCACTAACTTTATTCAGACAAATTGGCCACAACATGCCGTTTTCTACACCGATGGGTCTAAGGACCCAGGCAGAGGGAAATGCGGTGCCGCGGTCTTCTCCGAAGATCAGGGTATTCGGGAGTACTTTGGCCTGCATCCAAATTTATCAATCTGCACGGCGGAGACGATCGCCATTTTTAGAACCCTCTCCATCCTTGAAAACCTCAGACTCAAAAAGGCAGTGATCTGTACGGATTCACTGAGTACAATCCAGAAACTGGTCAACGCGCAAATCGACGCAAACGAACACCCAATCACCCTGGATTGCAAAAACAAATTATTCGTCCTCTCCGCAAATCAATTCGATATTCACCTGATCTGGGTCCCCTCTCACCTCGGTATCCCGGGAAATGAAGCGGCGGACGTGGCCGCAAAAAAAGCCCTTGACCTTCCCTCAGATCCAGGGTTTCGCCCCGGTGTCGCGGATCAGATCACAGTTCTTAATGAAAGATATAAGAGACTCACTACAGCTCACCATCTAAAATCTAGTAGGGTTAAAGGAGTGCATTACTTCAGGCATTATTGGAACCCCGACAAACTCCCGTGGTTCCACAACTTACCATGCAGCAAAAAAACGATAGCACTGATCAACCGCCTTAGATCGGGGCACTGTTGTACCGGGGCCTATCTGTACAAGATTAAAAAAAAGAATCGGATAGCTGTACCTGAGGAGCATCCCCTCAGGACATGAACCACTTGCTCAATTTTTGCCCCCAATTATTCGCCCCGAGAATAAAACTCTACGAGACTTTGAGACGGGCTCGTTTTCCTGCCCCGATACAAATAACGCATATATTAACCCGCCCATCCAAACTGGTCATCGAGGCCCTAGTCGAATTCGTTTCCGCTGCGGAGCTGAATCTATAAAATATTATTCAGGGAGGAAAAAAAAGAAAAAAGAAATATATATCTATTTATAATAATAAAAGGGGGAAAAATATAATGAACATATAAATAAAAAAATTAAAATTAAAATAAAAAAAAATAAAAATTTTAAGCTCAGGAGGAAATTATGTGAGGTGATGCGAGGGGCTGATAATATCTTAAGGGATCTGTCCCGGCTACCTGAAATTGGCTAGCCTCGGGAAACATGGTCCTCACTCAGAGAACCTAGTTCAAGCGATTCGTGTTAAACATACTTCAGTATGTCCTAGCAGTGGAAGGTCGCTCAACCAAGGAAAAATACATATTTATAGAGACATAGAAATACAAATAACATTACTATTTAACTCTACTAAATTAAAGGGAAAATAGTAAGAAGGGAAAAAAAAATAAAAAAATAAAAAAATATATATAAATAAATTTAAAAAAAATAAATAAATAATCAAAAAATCAGACCTCCCCAGCCCCTCTTTTTCCTAAACGGCCGTCACCGGGGCGCCACACTCGGCGTCGCCGCCGGTACAACATTTCACTACCATACGGCAAATCTATGACCCGGAGCAAAAACATCAGGCTCCAAAGAAACTCCGACCGGACGCTGGTCCGATCGCATCACTGAAGATCCCCCTTTACAATGGAACTGGTACTTGGCCTAGCGGCATTAAACCAAAGGAAAAAGAAGAAGAAGAATCAGTTCGTGTTTCATTTGGTGTTGATAATTTTATAGGTAAGTCGATATTTGCATGTTTAAACACGTTTTGACCATCATATTATAACGAGAAAGCTTACGAGATTCTACCGAGATACGTTTATAGCGGCACCAAGCGTTACTTTTTTCGAAATCAATCCCGTATTGGATTTTCTCGAAGTCGAGAATTTGCAATTCGATCGAGCCAACCGACTTTTTTTTATTACCGCAACGCCATTAGATGGCAGAGTATCTGTCACTCGAGTAACACAATGGCAATAACGTTGAATAATAATTCATCCTTGCAGATAACCCAATCTTCGTACTACTATGAGAGGATATCCGTAGCGCCGACTGTTTTTTTACGAATTGATAAAAAAATAAATAATGGGAGACGACGATATAATATGTTTGTCATCCGACGATGAGTTCACGGCTGAACAATTGCCGAAAAAGGTAACTCTGATGATTACCTTTTATCAACTTTGTCATTCGAAATTTGCGCAGGGTGAGAAACAATATTTTCTCTATTTTCCAGCCGATTTGGCTTCATTCCTATTAAGTAGTGAAAAAACAAAATATAACTTTTTTTTCCTTGCTCAAATTTTATTTGAAATTTCTTTTGTTTTTCTAATTTTTTTGTTTCCACATCTATGTGTTGAGACTTTAGCACCATATTCGTAAATGTGCTCCGCTCCTTCCTCCGTGCCATCCTAATTTATTCATTGTATTTCATTTCAGAAGCCAAAGTCAAATGACCAGGTCCCCTTGCGTGCGAAGATAGAACCGCAGAATGAGCAAAACTGTGCTGTTCCCAGTAGCAAGAGAAAGTCGCACGACGACCATGTATCTGACTCAGTTTGTCCTAAAAAGTCAAAGCTTATGAGCAACAAAGTCCTTGAAGAAATAATCATTGATTCCCCACAAAAGGGTGTAGTCAAAAAGCCAGATGAAAGGATAAAAATACCACTGGCCCTTGAAAATAAAGACGCAATTACTATCACAAGAAAAAGTCCACTGAAAACACTGGATAAGCCTTGTAGCTCGGGTTCGATTGTCCTGAATCCTCGAAACATTGCAAACAGATTGTCAGTTTCAAAGCACTCAAATAATAAAGCTATGACTTTGGAGTCTGATGACTGGAAATTAGCTACAGAAGAGCTTTCCATGAAAAGTAGTCAAGTAAACGCAGATGGCTCTACACCTTCGGTTGCAGAAGTTGTCCACAATTTTTTCTCTGGTGCAAATAACGACTCCGAAATTGCGGCTAATCGCGACGAGATTCCATCTGAAAAAATCCTGTCTACGCCAAAGTTTGATCGCACGAAAACCTCATCCAGAAGCAATGCCGACGAAGCGTCAACTGCCAAACCCTCGCGCAGAATCGAGACCCCAAAAACTTCGAGAATCGAATCCCAGAGTAGCTCTAACGCCACGTCGAAGATTTGCGAGAAATCCAACGCCGAGCCTTCCGGTTGCGAATCTTCTTCTAGATTATCCGACATAGAAATCGGACGTAGCGTCAAGACACTGAAGACTGGAAGTCGGAAGAATTCGTCGTCGTCCAGCGACGATCACTCCGAAAATCTCGATCAGCAAAATGTCCGTAGAATCGAAACTCCGAAAGCCGAAGGCTCGAAGATCGCAGCAGGGTCCTCGAAATTGACCAGCGAAAAGCCGATACGGGAATCATCGGCGGCTTCCGGGGTGGTTATCGTGGACGACACCAAGGCATCAAAGACTGCAACTTCGAAGACTCCAGTTGCCGACGATGTTCGGCAAAACTCGATGCAATCCGCGACTGTCGAGGACAGTAAATCTCGGTCGATGCCTCGCTGTATAAAAATTGCCAATAACTCGAACGAAGTGATCTCGAAGAAGCCTGCAGTCAGCGAGGTGACTCCGGATTGCCCTGAAGACTCTTCTGACGTTCCGGAAATTACGAATTACGATATTTTGAACAAGAAGACTCCCCGAAAGACTTTGTGCTTGTTCAACAGAATCGTCAATAAGCCAAAAATGCATCTCTCTAGAAAGTCGAGCGCCAATAAAGATTGCCCTTCGGAGCATTCTTCATCTAAGCTTCAGACCCACGAATTGGCGACCTCGCCGATAATTTCGGATGTCGCCGCCGTCGTGAAACGATTAACACCGCATAGATTAGAATCGGCGAACGTACATAATTATTCGAACTCTAATAACTCGGGACCAGCGGCTGTTAATTGCAAGAACGACAAATCTTCGAAATCTAAAAGCGGCGACTCGTCCGGCGGTTCCAAGGAATCGGATGCCAAAATCGCCAATGAGAAAAAGTCTAAAACTCCCAAAGCTGCGAAAATAATAAAAGGAAATTCCTCGAAGTCGAGAGGTTCATCATCGACAGCTGGTTGCTCAACGTCGTCGGACGGAAAGCGTAAAATTTCACCCAAAGCGGATAAAGAATCGGCGAGAATCTTCGAGCCAAAGCCCGGGTGCTCAAAGACACCCGACGACATCGATAATCAGGAAAGGCCGCAGTTGGTGGTCAAAACTAAAATGCCAGCATACACGTGTAATCAGGATACCTTTCCGATGTTCATCAGTCTCTGTCTGCAAACTGATCGCGACGAAGCGATGAAAAAAATCGTTGCCAAATTGAAGCGTTATCACGATGAGATGGATCCAGCTTACGCGAGATCTCGCGAATTCGAGGAACTCCTAAACGACAAACGCGACAAGATCAGTGAGAAGGGAAAGAAGCGCGTCTACTTGTACACCTCGCACGTTATGGATGAGATGAAGCGGAGGAAACGACGAAAAACTAATGAAACCGAAGACACTGAAAAGACCGGCAGAAGCGAAACGGGAGCGAACGCTTTAGAGGACTCAGCGGCGAATGAACCGAACGATGAGGTCGACGAGGGAGAACCGGAGGACGATGAAGCTCGAAGACGAAGACGCACCATCAAGAAGATCGAATACGCGATGAAGGTGTGCGCAAAAAAAATTCAAAAATTGGAAGAAGCCGAAGTTGATTCCGACGATGACATAAACAGCAGTTACATAAAATTAGATCGTTACCAAACAAAAATGATCGAATTATGGAACAAGATGTGTGAATACACGAACGAGCACGCCGACGCCGGACGCGCCTATCTTCGTCCGAAACATGTACGCGTCACGCAGATTCCATCGGTCGATCAGGCGATAAATAGTTTTATTAATTCGAGACTCGGAGTTAACAGAAAAAAGTCGAAAAAGGTTACGTCGTTCATCGATGGCATTATATTTCCCGACTATGTTGACATTCTCGAGTGCGTCGCCAAGGTGAACGACGAGCAGAATCTTCGTTTGGATAAACGATCGCAGGAAAAAATTGGTAAGCCTATAATTATAATGGTTATCTATTTTTTGTTCGGCAGTATTTTGTTTAAAAAAAAACTTGGTTAAAAAAAAGATTTCCGTTGAAATTTTCTATTGTACTGTTGTGTTGCAAAAGTACTGATTGATAATTAATTGATGATCGATAATAATATCTCAATAAAAATTTCAGCGCAAAAGGCTTTCACCCAGTTGGGCGAGCACTTGCAGACTTCGAGACGAAACGATTATTGGGACACCTTCTCGTTGCGTTTGGAAAATAACGAGAATCCAGCAACCAAGGATGCCGAATTGGCGGAAAAATTGATGCAGAATGAAGAAATAAACAGGGCAAGAACGGCGGAGATATTTGACGAATTCGTGAGAAAGCAGGAAGAGGCACGATCGGGAAATCGTGACGAGAACGCCTCTGATAACGAAGACGACGATGAAGAGGAGGACGAGGATGAGGAAGAAGCCGATAAAAAGTCGAATTGCGACGTCGTAAGCGATTTGGAATTGATGATAGAGGAGGAGGACGATGACGATGACGATGACAATGACAATGACAATAAGAATAACGACGATCGAATTCCAAGTCCACAAGAATCGATAGGCGAAGAGGACAAGGAGGAAAATATGGAAGTCGAGGAGTCGGCCATTCCTGAGGAGGATACGTCGGCAGACCAGAACAATGACACCGACGAGATAATCGTGTCGCCAACCGAATCACCAAAAAATGCTACCGTGCAAGAAGCGAACGAGAATAAAGGTTTGTGTTCTGAAATTATTGGAGAAATGGGTGAAAAAAGCTTTTGAGTTCGAAAAAAAAAAGAAAGAAATGCAAAGTAAGACGAAGATAATCAAGTGGATTATCGGTTAATGTTGCGTGTTTTGTAGTACATACTGTCGAAGCTGAGAGTGAACACGTAAACAAGCCCGAAGGTGAGAAGAGGAGTCTCTTGAGGATTCGATCGTTCGCAAAGCCGCCGGAATCGTGGCAGGCCAGCCAAGAAGAAATACCCGACGACTGCGGATCCAAGCGGGAAGCGCCAAAATCGAAAGACATCGAGACTATCGACGTTACGGAAGACGACAAGATACCAGCGGTGAGCAAGAGTCCAGAAAAAAATGAACAATTGAAAACTCTAACGATTGCTGATAAGACTGTCGTTGTCAAGCGCTTTGAAAAAACTGCAAACGGTGGTGTTTTCAAAACGGACAATTTACCAAAACTCGTCATGATATCGAGTTCTGTTACGAACTCAACGAAAAATCTTTCACCCGTCGTCGTCCAATCCTCGAATAAACTGCTGACTAATCAATCGCCGAGGTACGCAAACCTTAATAACAATGCAACTAACTTTGGACAAACTTCGAAATATCTGATGATACAACGGCAGTCGCAGCCGAGACAGTCGGGTGCCCCGCAACAAGTGAGAATCCCACAACTCGCAGGCTTGAACTTGAACAGTGTGCAGCAGATAAGAATTCGTAATCCAACGATTCCTGCGAGCGGTCAAGTGCCGCGGATGCAAATTCGACCGACTCAGCAGCAAGGAAAATTTTCGATGATACAACACAGGCAAATACTGAGAAGTCAATTGACCCAGCCGAGAAACGGACAACACATCCCTGCAACTGGTGTCACGCGAAATCCCGAATTTTCTCAACTACCGAGACTTAGTTTGCCGCCCGGCAATGTGCCGCTTGTGCGGCAACCGATTCCTGGTGGGTCACGAATCGTTCAAGTCGGGCCAGTCCCGTTGCGCGGAACCGCTGATGTGCAAATAATGCGACTGGCCAACGGACACTTGTTAACGGGGCCGGTACGCCCGCAACAGCCTGTCCAAACGTCGCAGGCGGGTACACAACGAGACGGAAAGATAACGAATTCTTGCGATGTATCGATCGTCGATCCGGCGACTAACGCACCGGGACTGTCGACGCTGCCGGTTCTGAGGTTACGAATGAACGATAATATTTCAACGGCTTCGGCGACGACGTCGGCGACGGTTCAACAGCAGAGGCCACAGCAGAGGGTCGGGCGTCCGGGCGATCAAAATTGGACGCCAAAGAGCCGAGAAACATCGTTGAAGAAATAGTTACATTTTTGTGCGAAGACACAAAAACTGTGGACGTTAGCAAATAACTATCTGGAGTAATCGATACGATAAGATTTTTTAGAGAAAAAAAAAAGAAAGAAAAATAAACGAAATAGTCCGTGATTATTTTATTGGTTTAGAGATTAAAATATTGATAATTATCATAAGATGCTTTACTGAAAAGAAAAGTTGTATAGCGTTGAGGAAAAAAAAAGAATGTGAAACATGAGACAGGAATTAAACGTTCAACTGCTCAACCATAATCTTCGTGAGAATGAAATTTGGATCCGTGAGATTTTCGACAATGTCGAAGTGATCGACGCTGTTGCGCAGCAACAGGAATTCAACGTTGTCCACGAAATCGATGAGTTTCTGAAAGACATTGTGAATGTAACGCACAATTTATTGTCATTTGAGCCTTCGTGATGTATTCGATCATAAATTAATATTTTTGATACCTGAGCGTAATTCTTCGATTCGAGTATAAATATCGGTGTGTCACACTCGCCAACGGTCACGATTACTTTAATGTCATTTATGTGTCCATTTTCCTTTGTTTTCAATGATCCAAAACTCAAACTTTTCACTTCGTCGCTGAACCGCCGGAGAAAAGAAAAAAAAAAACAAACAAACCATACATTTTTCATTGTCACTTTTCAGATATTACCGGATTCCCGCGTATCACGAGGGAACTTACGCGCTCAGTTTCAGCGATTCGTTGTAACTTGTTCGCAATAGAGGCTCTAGATTATAAATTCCACCAATCAACATGAGACCTTTCAATATCTGCAAACACTTGTTGTGTTTCATAGTTGCTAGCCATTCCCTGTCGTGAAGCAAACTCGCGCCTAAATGGGCTCCAGCGCTATGTCCAGCAATCCAAACGTTTCTGAAACATCGCATTGCATTGAATATCGTAAAAACAATTTACGAATAAAAAAAAACCATTCGATCATAATTATACTCATTAAATTAACTGATGTTTACCCGAATCCAAATTTCGTTAAGTATCTTATCAACAGCAGTAATATCACTATACCTATATTTATAAGAATAAGTAAGCTATTCAACGAAACTGGGATGTGTGTAAACGTAGTTAATTGCGGAGGAAGAAAATTTATTTTTCTCACTTCGAGCCACCGTCTCGAGCACTTTTCAGTATTTGGGCCGTGGCGCTTTTGACCTGGGCCACTATGTCAGATAATGTAACTGAAAAAAAATTTCTAATATAATGGGAGAAAAAGATACAACGTTGTTAAAACTCGTAATTTTTGTTACCCGCTGGACACAAACTGTAACCCATCGTAATTACTTTGATTCCCTTGGACACTAGAGTTTCTACGGGAAAGCAAGCTAGCTCTTTGCTAAACTCCTGCCAATATCCACCGTGTATGAATATCAAAATTGGTGCGTCTATCAAAATACGTTATTTATCGTTAATCAATCAATTATCATTGCCGCCGAAAAACGTGTAATTAAACAGATATATAATGTATGACTCTTCATTACGGAGGTACATGAACCTCTGCATGATCTTTTTTTGTGCATATTCATTACCGTTGGGTAAATTATTTCCATATATGTCGTACTTTGTTCTGTCCGCAACTCCGTAAGCTATATCCAATTCACAGCTGACCGATGATTGCGCTTTATTCGCCACTGATTAAAAAATAATAATATTTCTCTTTAATTATCTGTTAAAGAAAAAAAATTAAATCACTGTCATGCAATCTAAGCAGTTATAATCAGCATAATGTACCTTTTTGCGCCAGCTGGAAAAAATGCACGATGATTTCGGTACTATCGAATCTCTTGCTCCACGCGGTCGGAGAGTATGCTTTTTCATGTTCCTAAATATTAATGGTAATAGATTAACTTAAGTAAAAATTAATTTCAAATTAATTGAAATGATTCATTATTATTACAATCATTAAAGGTGTAAAATAAATTGCTTAGCTGTACGTACAGGATCGATTGACATCTTAAGAGATTAGTTATGTAATTGCAGATCTGTCGACAGTTACTTTCCAGTGTTACGACGAAAACTGAGAGTACCAGAGTACTGAGAGTAGATCTTGTAGTAATTCAGCAAATAACATATCACAATCTCAGCGATAATTCTTTATGTAATATTCAATATGGGCGACCTTTCTATGACCGTAAAATGCGATGCCTTTCTAATTTATCGACGGTGCAGTGGCAAATGAGGGCAACACGTTACGGAAAAAAAAACCGAGCTTAAGAATCACTGTAAACGGAAGTGAAAGGACATAGGGAGGGGTGAAACAGTGACCGCTACGCGATGCATTTGATTGTTACATGATTCTTGCAGTTTAACGTCATTATTATCCATCGATCTCCAAATTTGTTCTACAGAAACCGGTTGTTCTACTATTGTCTGTATATTTTTCGATAATCGGCCGAATGAGCATACGGCCGATTATAGATTATTGGATTTAGTACAATGAATCATTTGTACTGTTGACTTTAAAAATATATCAGGTGTACACCCAATTATCCAATAATCGAAGTTCAATTAAAAAATGAAAATCCTCCATTCAGCTGTGTATGGAAATCGATGTATACTCTGCATACATATATTATTTGTAGAGTGGGAAACCGTGCCCCTCCTATACTGGAAATCCCGAGTGTTTTTGTTTCCTCGATCGGCCACGGCTGTCAGTTGCTTTGGAGCGCTATCGTGCACGCAGGCGGCCATGCTTCTCACTGGTAAACAAAACTGTTTGTTTGGCAACCGGGAATCACGCAAAATTGAAGTGATGTGTCGAAGATAAAAGTTGAATAATTTTTTTCACGTGTGTAAAAAAGAATCTAAATTGAGAATGCTCACAAAGCGGTTGGCGAAAGGGTGAAGCTGCCGTCTGTCTTTGGCGTTCGCCGAGTAAGCCCCAGTTTAAGAAACTCGCTAAATTATTTGTATCTGTGCGTTCCGGATATTGACAAAAGCGGAGCAACAAAATCGACTTACAGTCGCTCAGGTCGATGGCCACTCTTAAGGGTATATTTTCAAATCCCAGTAAGTCAACTAATAACATCAAATTATCAATCTGTTTTAAATAAAAATATTAACTATGTGTTATTATTTTTTTTCCTTTTCCAATTCGTAAACGCCATTGACAATTTTAGAGCCAACGCGCAGGAAAAACTTTATTCAGGAAAATGTCAAGAATTTGCGTCGAATGGAGCAATTCTTTCACACAAAGGAGGTCGAAGAATTTCAGAAGTTGCAATTGCAGAAGAAATCAACGGACAAGTATCAGAACGTGGCTTCGAGAATAAATTCCAGTCTGCGCAATGGAAAAAATCAGGATCGCCTGGGCAATGCGACTCTGAGACACTCCGACCAAAAGTTGGAGGAAGAGGATAGACGTTTGGAGAGGAAGGTGAGCGCGCCAATGCCGGGCAAATCCGTGGCGACTAGTAGAACCATTCACAGGAGTCCGGCAAAACTGAATCCTATTGGAAAATCCAAGAAGGACGCCAGATTGAGGACAGAGAAATGTCATAACGATCACCCTACCAGGGCATCTTCGAATCCTAATATTTATGATGAGCGCTCACCAGCTGATGAATGTAACGAAAGGGACTATGTGAAGTACAGGAATCAAGGAATTCAGACACTGGACACTGAAGACATAGGAACTTTGTACAGGGAAGGAGTTATTAGGTACATTAATTTGCCTTTTGTCAGTTATGCTTTCAATCTCCATTGGTGAATTTAGAAAAAATACAGAAAAGAGTAAACTTGAAAGGCTCGAAAGTGAGATTAAAACAAAAACTCTGAGGCTTCTTGATAATAATGGTAAATACTATGTATTGTCATCTTGATACAGATAGTACAAAATCTGGAAATTTTAAATGGGATTGATAATTTTTTTGAGTGTAAATGATGAAAAGATTAGTCATTAGCATTAGGGTTTTTGTTGCTAATATTTGGTAAATAAGCGGGTTTACTAGTATCGGAGAGAATTGACGAATACTTAATGATACAGATAATGCAAAATGCGGAAATATTAAATAGGATTGATCATTAATAAAAGTTTTTTTGAGTGAAATTGATAAAAAGATTAGTTATTAGCATTAGAGATTTTTTTGTTTATTTTTGGTAAATAAGCGGGTTCACTGTCATCGAAGAAAATCGACGAGCATTTAATCTTTCAGATATCCATCCAGCAGAGGTTCCAAGAAGGACGAATCACAAAACCGAAATACCGATAGGTCGCCTCGTCGGGATTACCCGCCGTCGGATAGAGGAGATATCTCGCCAACGAGTTCGCGTAGACACAGCTTCGAGCGATCGGACTCACCTCCGGCATCCGGTGATCAAGTTGATCACGTAAAAATCAACAAACAAAAAGCGTCGTTGGTTGCGTGTAAATTGGCGACACAGCTGAATAACGGTGTACCGCCGGCCAGTTATCGCAAGGGAGTCGTTCCCAAGTATGCCATTAAAAGTAACTTATCACCCTTTAATATCTTAGGAATAATTACAAATGAACTTTCTATAACGTTCGTTTCATTGCTCCATCTTTCCCTCTCATATCGCTGTAATTTTTGCAATTTTCTCGATAAGCGAATCCCATAGAGAAAAGTTATACTACAACTGATACCAACAATTGATTTGAAACAATCCTTACCAAATGTTTTCTCACGAAATCATTGATCAAAAGCGTCGAGCAGACTAAGCCGTGTAAATAAAAAATAATTCTTCGTTTTTTTTTGTGATAGATATATTCGCGATAGAAAAGAAGCTCAGCAACAGAGGGATGAGAAAATCAAAGCAGAGGCATCCGATCCTGACTGTCCGGCAGGACACGTGCCTCTACCCGACGACGAGCGCAAAGAGACGTTGCGAATGTTAAAGAAACGTCAGCTAACATTAAAAAACTTATCTTGTGAAGATCATAGCAGTACTATCTGAAATTCCATAATTTCTGAATTCCGTTTTTTCCCCCCCGCAGATTATCAAGAATATGTGACCGAATTGAACATGATGCCCATAAAAACCGACACATTGAGATCGCAGAGGCGGAAGATGGAGATCGAAAAACAACTGAACAAATTGGAAGAAGGCATAAAAGTTTTTTCAAGGCCGAAAGTTTTCGTCAAAGTCAACGCGTAACAATCAATATAATTCGTCAAAATCATCAGTCTCGAACACATTACTGTAGGACAAGAAAGTGTATAGCGTCATTGATGGGAAGTGCCTTATGTATCATCTTGTTTTACGTTTAGATAGGTTGTCGCGATGATTTTGCGACGATATATTTATGTACATAATTGTTCGTCCGGTCCATAAACGTGGCTGGGTACCAAAAATAGATGTCAAGGTCGCAAGTACAAATGGAAAATAAATTTAATTATTTTTCTCTGGAATATGATCTCTTGGTGTAATGTACAATTCATGATACTCCTGCTAATTTTACTAATTATCGGCATAATTGATTTTACATCAATCTGTCCGTGGATTATCGGCGGTCTCACCGCCGATTTTTGTACTTTTGTCTATCGTGTGTAAAAACGTGGACGGATCGAAGTGTATTCTACCCAAATTGTAGAATATCTCTTCATTGTCGTACCACTTTTTGGCATCGAAATCTTTAAAAAATATTTTGATCTCTCGCTCGGCAGAATCTGGGGCATCTGTAGCGTTACAAAAGTAAATAATTTGTTTAAAAATTTAAACATTACATTTGGTAAAGAGATCCTCCGTCGAACTATGCCAATTATGTACCTGAGCCATGAGTAGCGTTTCTGGTATCCGAAAGTCCAAACATTCCTCTGATAGTGTCAGGCGCAGTAAATTGAGCCTGATAGACTTTGGTAGGTCCCATTAGCTGCCTCCACCTTGAAATTGCATCATGCCCAGCAAGAATATGTATATCAGATGGTCCACTGCACATGAAAGTCAGTAGACGATTGAAGAAAAATTTTTCTTTGTGATCGCTGTAAAAGAGACCAGCTTCTTCCAACGTCATGACGGTTCGTCGCGATCTGACAACTTTGAAATCATTTTCGATTATCAGATCGCGAATTTTCTGAAAACAATTAAATTGAAAGATTTGAAAATCAAACCGTTTTTAATTGTGGTAAAAATGTCACTAAGAACTCATGTAAGCGCAGGTACTCCAGATTCGGTGGGCAAATTTCGTCGTTTGTTGACAGAATTTTGTGATGACAGCAGGCATCGCGAGGATATTTTACTAGACGGAGAACTTGCAACCAATACTTGTATAACCGATCGTATGAAATATTAGTCCATTTGACAAATTCTGTCAAAAAACCTATGGCTCTGTGAGTTTTTACAATAAGGTTATGCACTGACCTGTAGGACGAACGGAGACTTGACGACGTGAGGTTTCAGAATTGCCAGTGTAAGCTGGAGTGAATTCTTCGACTTCATTTCCCGGCTTGTTAAAATTAAATTACGAAATTTTTTGATCGCGTGATCCTCGTCATCGCGGATTTTATTTATTATTTAAGTCGTTACGAAACTGTCACTAGCGCGTGGCACTGGGCACATAGCAATTTTACGAGTGCGCGCGCTCAGCAGTCTGCCATCAACGGCAAAATATCATTTACGCCAAACTCAATTTCAGCCCAAACCCATTTCCGCTGAATAGTACGCCACTTCCGGTCCAAAAATGATATTTTTAAACTGGAAGTGACGTTTTCCCGGGATGATGTAACTTCCGGGTGAAAAATTAGATTTTCATACCGGAAGTGTCGATTTCCCCGTATGAAGTCACTTCCGATTGACAAATAAAAATTCCATACCGGAAATGTCTTTTCTTGGTATGACGTCACTTCCGTTTGAAAAATTAGACTTTCAAACTGGAAGTGACGTATTTCCGTTATGACGTGACTTCCGGTAGTAAGAATATATCTTTTAACCGGCAGTGATGCTTTCCTGTGTGACATCGCTTCGGTAAAAAAATAAGGTTTTTAAACCGGACGTGAAATTTTCCCGTATGATGTCACTGCCGATAGAAAACAGATTTAAAAACCGGACGCTGCTGCGAATTGTTAATTCTCTACATACAATATAAAAATAATTTTTATTAATCACAGATGGGAGAGAGACAATTCATAAAGATATATTGACTAGCGACAGATATTAAATAAAAGTCTGTATTCTTCCATTATTTCGATTAGCATTTTCCTACAGGTATAGTACATTTAACAATCTAACGAGCCGGTTCGAAGGTGTAGTGCACCGTACCAGGTTTCGGCATTTGCTTCTCCATCTGTACAAGCAACAAAAAATAAAACATGTTTAAATCTCATCCATGATAATGTGAATAATTCAGGGGGATGCAAGACACTGAAGTGATTAACGAAAACTGTATAGCAAACATAAACAAGAACTATTTCAATATTGTAGAAACTTCTGGAAAAAGTAAAGTCATCAGAAGGGTTCATTTTTATCCATTCGGCCTTACACAATTGGCCTTTTCATTAACAAAAAAGATTAAATGTGTCTGTGCGAGACAAGATAAAAATTGTCAGCTATTTTTTCCACTCTTGCAAGCCTGAATAAACGAAATGGATATTTTCACATTGTCTTAGACTTCACGATATTTTTCATGAAACAAATTGACAGCAAGAAAATTTAGTAAAGCTTGATTAATTTTGATAAAAATCTTACCACAGGATGATGCACAGGGTCCGCTTCGAACACCCACCAAAAAAAAACTATTACTGAAATAGCGCCAAAGAACATTCCATAGGCAAACCCGTATGATACAGGGGTTCTGACACCGGCATCCCAACGATCCTCGCCCAAAATATTTGCATGTTTGTGGAACTAAGAAAAATCGTTTTTTTATATATCAATAAGAGACAGACAAATGAAAAAAAAGTAACAAATATCAATGAGCAGTACCACTTCGTGCAAATTTCTTTTTAATGCCGGATCGTCATAGGGATAGTAAGGATCTCTTGCAGCCACACCCAGCATCGGAAGTTGAGGATAATCTCCTAGGCCATTACCATCGTCCGGATAAGGTTCATACTCATCCGGATGTAGTCCATACTTCTCAGCTGCCTTCTTTCGCTCCTCCTCGGTTTTTGGATAAGGGCCGGGCTTGAAATCATCGTGGGTATAAACCTCTGAAATTTTTCATCAAGTTACATTCTACAATATTGCATGACTTTACGTTTGGAATAGAACAATGTAACTCTCTAATTCTGGTATATTTATTTAAATAAAAATGTATCCAATTTTTTCATAACTTGTTTATCATTAATGATTTGATCGTTGATCATTGATTGCTCGGCATATTTTTGCATTAAAAAGTTAACCTTGTTGCGTGAAGAATAACTTACCTACGCATTCTAACAGTCTCTTTATAACGATATATTTATTACGCGTCGCTAAATATAAACTCAACATTTTCCAACCGTTATAATCGCAATCCGAATTAAGGACTAGCCAAGATTTACCTAATTACAACATTTTCGTGGCAAATGCCATGCATTTTCATATCTACATTACGCTCTTAATAACAGTGACTGACTTATGTAATTAACCTAAAAGTGTTGCCAAAAACATTTAACACTTTAAAAGAAGATTCTTTCATCTGCTTGTTGCGACAAATGGCCCAGTGGATTTAGGTGTAACTTACTCGGTCTAACAGCATTGTAAAATACTCCGGTGTTCCTCGACGCTAGCGGTTTGATGATTTTACAGAGTTTCACCAACGAAGCCATTTTCGCTGGCGTTTGCCGATTCTCCCGACAGACACACAGCTGGCGGATCGATATGGCGCACTTTACTGCTCCGCGTTAGGTATCTCTTGCCCCGAAAGATTTCCACCGAACCAACGAGCAACAAGGGAAATTTTATGGACAAAATTATCTATAAAATTTCTCAATTATGACATAAATATTAATTCATGATTTTCCTAATTCAATGTTCAGTCCAGACGAATTATAAATTAATGCCGTGAGAAAGGTTTTCCGTTTTCGCTGATCATCGTTTAATAATTCAGCCTACAGAATTTCATAAATAAAAAATAGATTTGTCGCAAAGATTTCATTGATTGCGAGAAAAGAAATATTCCCAATTCCACTAAATCGAGTATTATGCAATGGAGAATAATTATCCAATTGTAAACATCGATAAACTGACAAATTTCTCGTGGCAATTCGTATGTTTTTCCTCGTCGCTTTGTCGTCCTGTGTCTATTGACAAGCTGGCAACGCAGCGGTTAGAGTGAAATAGTGAGGCTACGAATAAAATGGCCGGTGGCGTGTCTGTGTCTCGATGTCGTTTATCGTAATGAATTTATCGTGGTTTAGGTGAAGAGGACGATAAACAAGTTTTTTTCCACGATTCGTAGCGGTGCTACGGAGGACACAAAAACGGTGAGTAACCTTCGAACCCTCTTTCATTTGCGTCGCGAGCCATTCTTTCGTCCTCTCTGTGCGTCACGAGCGATGACTCGAAATCGTGTTTTCGACCCGAAATATTTCGTTTTTTCGTTTGCTTATCGTGAGAAAAAAATCACTAGTTGCGAATAGTCAAAATTTTAAAGAAAATAAAAAACAATGTTTTGTCTCTCAAAATTTGAAACTATCGTCATGGTACGAAGTTGACATTTTTATAGTGTTAGTCAAAGAAGTGCAAAGGATGTGTATTGCGAGTAGAGACAAAAATTCAAATTTTTCTTTCGTTTCTTTGCGACAAAGGAGGTGAGAGACTCATAAACTGGATTCCGATCGGAGCAGTATGGCGAGTCCGTCGCCTCAGTCATCTCCTATGCCCCCGCCACAAGCTCCAAGTCCGATGGGGCCGCCTCAGCAAGCTCAGTCGCCTTCAAATTCTCAGGGAAGTCCTATGGGGCCGCCTCAGCATCATCCGCATAGTCCCACGCATGGTTATCCGGGTGGTCCGTCGCCACAGCCTGGTGGATTACCCATGGCACAGCCTTCGCAGCAGCAGCAACAGCCGCCTCCTCCTTCTCCGCAACAGCAACAAGCGTATCAGCCTCACTCGCAGCCAATACCCCCCAATATGGGGCCGCAGGTTAGTCAATTTCACTGTTTACATTCATCTATAATTCAGTGTCTTCTTGCAGTTACATGTGAGCTCTCTTGGCGAGGAGGTGAAACCTTGATAAAAGAAATAAACACCTCCAACCGTCTATGTACACTTATTTATTTGTTTATTTGCAATATAATAATGGGCAAACTGTTAGATATAATATAACGATTATAATGTGCGGTCTTATGAGTACAGTGTATTCAAAAAGATAGGAAGAGAATGAAATATAATGATATCGGATAATGAAATTGAATCCTCTTGAGGAGAGATAATAAATTACATGATTTAGTATATAGAATGTGAAAAAAACGCTAAATGATATTGAAGGAGATACTGCATAGTATTAGAATTTTACAATGTCACTTCTTGTGCAACTTTAAAATTAGAAAATAACAATTTTGTAAATGTAAAGTTTGTCACAAAGGAATAATTGATTCCCTGTTACTGGATTTACGATTGGGGCTATGAATTTACTGTTTATCTCAAACGTATCACTAACAACAGAATACATGAGGATAATAATAGATAATTGATTGATAGTGTTTCGAGGAAATTACCGGGCTCTTGTCAACAAGAATTTAGAGCTTCGATTCAGTTAAATTTGCGATTCGAATTTTTTTTTTCGTTTGGATTCTCCGTCGGTAAAGAAATTTCGTTTGATAAACAATTCTTACCGTCTTTTCTTTTTGGCAAACACAGCTTTGTATTAAAGATTATACTTGATGCGATTTTATTAATGGAGATGAAAAGAAAAATGAATTAATAATTTCCTGTCAGATTTATATTCAGAGGTTTGGTGTCAGCTTCTTCAAAGAGTCGAACTATCTGTTCCGCTAATCTTTTATTGCAAGCGGCTATCACTTTCGGTTTCATGAGATTCAATTCTCCACCTACAGCAATAGATAAAATAATATTTATGAGATTTTGGCGAAAAAAACATTAAAGTAATGTTAGTAGGTCAGCGGTAGAGCCAATCCGTATTTACCAGCAGTGTCTATAACGACACCTCCGGCTTCTTCGATAATTAATTTTCCCGCTGCAACGTCCCACGGATCTATGCTCTCTACGTGATAGGCTTCGACAGCTCCCATGGCGACGTAGCACAGCGTCAATGCGGCAGTTCCGAGCGATCTTATTCTGTGAACAAAAGCTTTTCTTAGAACCTCGAAATCTTATCGTAGATAAACGGATTAATTTTGAGAGGACAAACAAAACGCGAAAAAAATGCGTCGTTCCCCTTCAAACTTTAAGGAGGTTCTAACGGCTCATACTCTTCAAATGAGTGCTATATTTTTAAAGTCGCTTACCCACATTTTTGTGCATCTATTGATTATAATGAATAGTTATTTGTATTATTATAGCAGATGTGTATTACAGCAGTTTTGTCAAAAGATATCCGTAATTTTTGCTTGTTTTTGATGTATTGCAGGACATTCTCTTCCGTGAAAGATGCTCTACGAATTCATCATCTAGATATTCGATAGTATGTTCAGATTAAAAATTACAGCCTTTGGTTTATCAATCAACAAAATTCCTTCATAAACAAAAAGCTGTAATTTTTAAACAAAAATTATCATCGAATATCTAAATGGTAAATTCGTGGAGCATCTTCCAAAGACAAGAATGAGCCGTAATACATCAAAATCGAGCGAAACTTACGTATTATTCTTCAAAAAAATTGAACGAATATGTACCATTCCGAAAAATAGCACAATGCAGTTAATATTTTTGAAAATATATTGTAATGAATGTTTTTTTAGGTCAAGGACATCTTCTGCAATACAAATAACTATTCACTGTAATCGATAGATATGTACATAAAAATTTGTATAAAAAAACTTTGAAAATGTAGTACTTATTTGACTAGTGTGAAGAGCTGCAACCTTCTTAAAAATCCATGAACCGACATTTATCTGCAGGGTGCAATAATTTTTGTAAGTACGAATTACCCATGCGTTCCATGAATCAAAGCGTCCATTCTTCTATAAATGGTACCGAGGTACGGTTTTTCTTTAGCAATCCACGGTTCCATAGCTACGAGCGACAGTGACAAATCTGCACAAAGAAACAAGTATAATAATAATAATGTTCCCATACGAAGTACAAGAATGTGAGCATTTCCACATGAAAAGAATGGTACGAGTCCTTGAATAATAAAATCGAAAGGGAAAAATCGATTATCTATCGATCGATCGGCGGAAATTGTAGCGACACTTTACCCTGAACGTTGGACGTGTTTATGAGTTTTCCATTCAAAAAAGCACCGCGTCCTCTTCTTGCAGTGAAAAATTGGTTCATTACAGGATTGTAGATTATTCCGATCTCCGCGATCTTGTCGATCATCAAAGCGATCGAGACGCATACGTGGGGAAAACGATGAACGAAATTCGCGGTTCCGTCTATTGGATCTATTATCCACGTTGGCTCGTTCGTTAATTCAGGTATTAGAGCGTCAGCCGCTGCACTCTCCTCACCGATGAATCTATACAATATTGAGATTTTTTAAATAGACATATAAATTGTATTTATCGATGTTACTCAATACTGAACATTTTAATAAATTATTTAAAGTACTTTTTGATATTATTGATTGAAGTTAAATAAAATCGTGCGAGTAAAAGATTAAAGGGTTAAAAAGAAGAAAAAAATCACTACTCACTTGTGCGTTGGGAATTTTTTTATTAAACTCTTCACCAGCGTCTCCTCGACCCTGCAGTCATACTCGGTCACGAGATCGTAATCAATTCCTTTTGACATGCTGACCTTTTCTTTATCAATTGCTTCCGCGATTACCTTAACAGAGAAACAATTTGTTTATCATAAATTTTAATTAAATTAATTACGGAATCACGGACTCTTGCTGTGCAAATAATGTTGATACTGCGACTCGAATTCTTCATCATTAAATAATTTTCCATGTCTGTATCGTTATTTTTTTTTTACTTGATTACAGATTAAAAAACAAATAATGTTGTTATACAAAACACGCGGTAAGCCAAATATGAATACCTTATCTAAAGTCTGGCTTGAATTATCATGAGTGCAGATTACATTGCCATAAACACACACCCGCATTCCAGCCACTTGCCTGACGAACCGAAATAAATTCTACCAAAACTCTTCACCCCGTTTGACGCTTGATCATAAATTTCTCACTCGTGGCCCATTCTCCATCGCGAAATTGTCAATGTCGGATTAATTATATTTTTGCCGTCGTTCCATCGCTTTATGGTATGTCTCTGCTTCATATCTTGTCCTTCGAACGCAACAAATACCATTCACTCAATCTAAAGATTGTCACTTACTTTGCCGGCTTCGAGCACGAGGCGTTCCACTTCGGTATAACACTCGTCCAAATATTCCTTCCCGGTCATGATTAATTATTTTTTAAATTTAACAAATAAATAAATAATTGTCGATCGAAAAAATAATCGAATTCCCAAATGTTATTGTCTTTAAAAATATCGATGTCTAAAAGGTATAGTTTGCGCGTTTGAAGTTAGCGACGGTTCTGGCTCGACTGTTGAGCGGTTCAACGTTAACGAGTCGACTGTTCAACGACACAAGACAGTCGAATACGACTTTCGACGGATTGTAGAATTGATCTTGCCAACTGCTTCGAGTGGGGTTGAAGGGCGGGGAGGGGAGGGGGGGGGGGGGCGTACTTTCTGGCGAGATCGAGATCTAATCACAGATGAATCATCGATTACAAAATCGTACGCCGTACTAGATTTCAGCGATAAAATTATCCACAGAGTCGTCGATTGACGTTGAACACGAAATTCTGCGATTCCCCTATCTTTCACGTGAAAATTGAAAAACCAGAAATACAACGGAAAATCTAAAGTTTTTTGTTTCACAAACACTAAAAAAGTTTCTTTGAATGATTCGTTGAAAAATGATCGCGGGATACTCCGAATCCGACGAGGAAAAAATGTAGAGTTTCCCCAATTGGTAATCTCCAAACGTCACTAACGGGAATTTCCGACAGGTATTTCTGAACGGTAAAGCCAAGTTTCGTTTTCGCTGTAAACCGTCTGCGATTGTCCGAGCTCTCGAGATGCGCCGTGTTTCGACTTATGTAGCTTTCGTGTTATCTACCGGGTTAATCATTCTTGAAGACTATACAAAAATAAACACGTACATCCGTCAAATCTGTCATACAAATTACCGTCTAGCGTCGACTCTCTCACCAATTCGCTGTTACAAGTGTTCGTCCCGAGACATCGTCGATGTGTTAGTTTGTCATCGCTATCGTGAACGACAATTTTTTTTTGTTCCTCTCACGTGCAATAAGTCTCATGCAAAGAAAGATCTGTTTATCTCTAACGAGACGCCCTCACGCAATAGGACACTTTGGCACAGATTTTCCTATAATTGCAGCAAGGAATTACCTCAGAAATTGTAGCAGTCTGAGAGACAATCGCAAACGAACGGGCGCGAAAAAAAAAATTGCTATGTCGTATCTCTCGACGGTATCTTGCAATTTTTTTTGCACTATATACAATGCTGCGCTGATATCACTGCCGGTGAGCCGTGCTTTGCGAAATCGTATGACGTTCATAATTCCTAACATCGTTTGATTTTTCTGTCCGACATTGAGAGGATAAAATGAGTCGACGAAGAACTTTTTTTTACATCTAAAAATGTATTTTTTATTAAATTAGTAAGCAACAAAAAGAATGTACAAAGTTTATAATGCTAGGTGGCATATTTGCTATGCCGATGTCCTTAAAAGCTAGTTTCCTTGCAGCTCGACTCTGCGATCAGCCTCGCCAATTATTCTCACCAGTTCACTGGCTATTTTCTCGTTGCAAGCCCCTATTGCTCGCGGTTTCATTAGATCCACTTTTTTACCTGAAGAAACATACACAAGCGTCACCGTAGACTTACCAATGTACAAAAATTTCGTTGAGACTAGCAATAATCGAGAGGTGTTATTGGTACCTGTTACACGATCGACTACCACGCCTCCGGCCTCAGAAATTATCAAGGACGCTGCCGCGATATCCCAAGTCGAGATTCCCGGTCCTTCGATGTGGTAGCCTTCTACCACTCCCAGCGCTACGTAGCACAGAGTTATAGCGGCTACGCCGAGTGTTCGTATCCTGAAACAGTGCCGGTGATTTCATAAATGATCGTAATGAAATGAAAAATCATAATCATTTGATAAATTATCATAATGAAATGAAAGACCATAATTATTTCAAAAACGATCAAAAGTAAAAAATAAAAGCAAAAAGTATAGAAAAAAAATGAGAATTAGATCAAAAAAATTATGGAATTGAATTAATTAGTCCAATTCAATAAATTTGATTTAGGTATCGTACCCTTGAGCCGCATTGGCAATGGTCCGAATCCTTTCCATCATCTTATCCCTCAAATTATCAACCTTGATGAATCCCGGCTCGAGACATATCAGAGCTTTAGAAAAATCTGTAAAAAAAAAAAAAAATTGCTTGAATGAATAGCTCGTCCGTAAACGCTCGAGGGAATGTAAAGACAATTATAATTTTTTTTTCTCGCTCCAACGAACCTTGAACCTTGGACGTAGTGATCGGTCGTCCGTTGAGAAAGGCACCGCGTCCTTTTCTCGCTGTGAACATTTGCTCGAGTATAGGATTGTACACGATGCCTATACGCATTTCCTTGTTTATCGACAGACCAATGACGACGCACGTGTGCGGAAATCCGTGAATGAAATTCATCGTACCGTCTATCGGATCTATCATCCAGGTTGGATTATTGGTCAATTCGGGCAGATTCTTTCCCGTCGATTCTTCTCCGATAAATCTACCCGGAGAGGAAAAACGACCGACATTCATAAACGCGAATACATATAAATTCATATTAATGCAAATAGAATTTCTGATGTTCTGCGAACCTGTGATCGGGAAACTCGCGTTTCAACTTTCCTACTATTATGTCCTCGATCATTCTATCGTACTGCGTCACGAGATCCCAATCGCCGAGCTTTTCGTCAATTCGCTTTGAACCGCCGATGGAACTTTTCAAAACCTAAACATTTTTATCCATTTATTTCTTGAATAATTATTATGACCCAATTACATATACGTTGGTAGTCCCGTCGACCAGACAATGTGTTACACTGAACGACCGCTTAGAATCATACAGTATACTACATAACAATAAAGTTCATGTCGTTTGGACACTCACACGAATACTCACAGATACTCATAGATAGTCACGGGTACTCACGGGTACTCACAGGCAGTCACACGGATACTCACAGATACTCACGGGTCCTCACAGACACTCCCACTGATACTCACTGATACTCATAGATACCCACAGATACGGCGAACGCGCGACCCAACATATCCACTAGTATATTTAATAAATATCTTAAATGATTCAATATCGGGAAATAACAAAAAAAATTGTTTCAGATGTAATGATCTTTGCCATTATCTAATTGGAGTGGAAAAAATAGTAAATTACAAATTGAAAAAAAAAAAAATTGATACTCAATACAGATTATGAAAAATCAAAATCGAGATGATTATTTCTTACCTGCGCGGCCTCTTGAGTAAGCTGCATCGCGAATTCGAAATACTTATCTTCCTCTTTCTGAGTCATCTTCGTGTGCAGTTTGATTGTCGGGACTTAAATTAATAGAAATCTGTTCGTCTCAGTCGGTGGCAGGTGAAGCTGAACTGAGTCTCGCGTTGCTGTATCGCGGTGTTTTGTCCGAGTCACATTGAGCGACTTCAAGAATCGGTTGTGCGTGCTTTTATAAGATTTACATTCTCCCACGAAGGTTCCGCCCGACCGGAGACTCCGTCGTAGACGAGATTTACACCGTCGTTAACGAGATCCCCAGCCGCGATTCCTTTTATTCTTCTACAAGGACGTTGAATGCCTGTTGTCTCGATTCTGCCAATCACGGTTTTGTTATTCAGCGAACGAGGAATCTGGCTCGTTTATTAACAATGATAAGACAACGTTGATCGTCTGGATGGTACAATATAATGACAATTAATCTCCCTTCATTTCCTTTTTTTCAAGAAAATTTACACCTGTACTACATTAAAAAATAGTATGGAAAATACTTGTAAAAAATACAAATAGCTACAATAGTTTTTCCTCGAGCGGATTAAAAAAAAAAAAAATTGGTGGTACGTGAATGAATCTTATGAGTTCACTTTTAATGACTTATTTACTCGGAAGCTCGGACACCTGGTTTCTCTCGATCACGTGTAAGATCGTAATTATGAGATTGCATTTCCATACTTTGGATCTCGTTAATCGGTACCCCAGAACCGACAATTGTCGAGTTTTTTTTATTAACTATCGGTGTTAATGTATACTAGAACGCAAATGGCGGAACGTTAATGAAGATAATTCGCGGTCGGTGCAACTTAAAGGCGTAATGATTGGTGGAATGTTGCTGTGAATGTGGGATTGCGATCATTCTATTATCTCATATGGCGTAACACTATTGATTATTCATACGTCTGTATGTCATAAGGATATACTTTTTTTTCTTATTAATACCGTTAATCCTCGCAAGATATCCTCACTGTATAGTAGCAGTTCCGCTGACGGCTGCTAATGACTCAAATCTACGGAAATTGATTTCAAATAGTCTTTTTATTTCGTTAGTTGAGTACGAAAAATCTCCTGAGAGTTTCCATTCACAAAAAAGTATATTAATTTCATTTATTGATTTTAATAATCGCGTCTGTGCCAGGAATTAAAGAAAATATATTATTATTTCAACAATTTATTCACTATCTTAATGGTTTTTCCGATAATTATTTACATACGGCTCGCTTTACAGCGTCGTATGACAGTGATTGATCGTTATCCTCACCAATATCCATTTAAACAATTACCTTCTATTAGAGTTTCGCATTATTCACGATTATGCTACATCCTGAACAAAATAAACGAAGCACCTCTGCACGATACTTTCTATTATGATGTGACACCTTCGATTGATCTAGAGTGAAACAAATTGTAGATAAACACAGAAAATGTTTCTCTTTTTTTCAAGTCGTACATCAAATGCACAGCATATGTTTTTATCTCGTGCAGTGCATTTCTATTTTCAAACAGGAAAGTCGCTTGGAGATAAATTATGCAAATATGCAACGACGAATAACTCTTTTGCCCTCGGAAGACTTTCGGATTACTTGACATAAAAAGTAAATATTATTTGGACTCCTCTGTTATTTACCAGTCGAAATAAAAATGAAAAAATTTGACAGTGTATAACGATTCGACAAGTTGCAATATTATTTCGCTATAGTACATTTATACACGAGATTATTTCGTCAATTACAGAAGTTTCGACGAACTGGGAACTCTTTTCAAACGCTTGCGCTGTGTCTGAAGATCCGTTTCGACGATAAGCTTAGAAATTTCCTTGGCCAGGCTTTCCGTTGCTGCCGCAGTCGTCTTAGGCTTCATAACATCGTGAGGTCCACCTTGAATAAATTTTTGATAACCGTTAGGTCTTCGGGTTATTCCTATGTTTGTTCTATTCGTGCTTTTGGAGTGAAAAAAATATTTTCCGACCTCTGAGATCGAGAACAGTGCCACCAGCTTCTTCCACTATTAACCTTCCCGCCGCTACGTCCCAAGGACCTAAGAATTCCATTTCGAACGCATCCATGTTTCCACTCGCGATGTAAGCTAATCCCAAAGCCGCGGATCCGATGCATCGCACTCTAAAATTTAATTATTTTTATTATTTTTTTTAAAGCTGATTCATTCAGTAAACATTGTCTCAGAAAATTATGAAGAATAGATCATTTTTATTCCGGTGAGAGTGAGGCAAAACGGACCCGCGTCCATTATTTTTTTATAAGACTTTTTGTTTTTAATGTTCCGCGAAAGATAAGTAAAATGGTCAGTTTTGCTCCATTCTCTTATACAGAGTCGATATTAACATTATTTTAATTTGTCGCTGTAATAGCACGATATGAGAGACATTTTTACCCTTCGGCAGCGGAAACGAAAGCTTCCAATCTCGCAAGGGCAATATCGTGATTCTTGGTCGGTCGAATCTCCGTGACCTCGATATTGACAAGTGATTTGTTCAATTCTGGAAAAAGGCAAGATAACAATGAAAGATAAGACATCGATGGCCTCAGTGAAAAATTATTGCTCCGCCATTGGCGTACACTTACTCGTTACACCCGAAGTTTTAATGGGCTTTCCATTGAGAAACGCACCCTCGCCCCTGATTGCGCTGTACATCTCGCCGTTCGCTGGATTGTAAATTATTCCAAGCTCCAAACGTTTGCAGACGGTCAAACCAATCGAGATGCAACACTGGGAAAATTTGTGCACGAAGTTTGTCGTACCGTCGATCGGATCTATGAACCACGTCGGGGAATCCGTCAATTCCGGAAGTTTAGCATCTCTTGAGACGGACTCTTCGGCGATGAATCTTCCAGAAAAGTACAAGGGTGTCCGGATAATTGATTCATATTAAAAATAAAAATTTCCCTCGTTGCTACATGCTCCAAACAGAACAGAACACCTTCACCGAAAAGAACTACTAGAGGTCCAGCAGTGACTACTGGAGGTTCCGCAGTTACTACTGACATTGCAGTAGTTACTACACGCGTAGTTACTACTCGGCAGTTACTCCTTAAAAGTCAGTAATTATTACTGAGGACGTAGTGGTTCTTGCATCAGAAATTATTTAAGTAGAACTACTGAAAACTATGATTCCCAGTAGTGAACTATTGCAGATTCATAGTAGTTTTTTTGTAGTTTACTATTGAAAATACCTAGTAATGTTCAGTAGGTAACTACTGGATACTCCCAGTACTATTTTTCAGTAGTTTTCAGTAGTTCTTTTTGGTGAGGACATTTCCGAGGAGTCAAGATGTACTGATCCATGTATTTTACATAAATTTCAGTAAAAAAATATTACACCTATATGTATATATATTGGCGTACCCTGCAGGCTCAACAAGAACTTAGCACGGCTCGTTATTATCGAACAAAACCGGAGAAATATTATGTTTTCAAATGTACAGCTTTCTATTTGCGAATATGAATGGCATAGAATTTTATTAATGCACTTAAGCCCTTAAAATGATCCTCGTACATACTTGTGATCGGGAAACATTGCCGATAATTCCGATATCAGCATAGCTTCGATTTGGTTGTCATATTGGGTCAGAAGATCCCACTTATCTCTCTTCGTCTCGACCGTTTTTTCTGATACGATAGCTGCTTTGAATACCTTCCCAACAACAATAAAAAAAAAGAATCTTTCTTTCGTTACGAACTATCGCAAGGACACAAAAAAGTTGAACTTTAAAATGTTGCACATCGTTTTCTCGATAAAATTTTCATGCTTGATAATTAACACAAAAACATATTTTTCAATATTTACACATTACCTCACCGGCTTCCAGAGTGAGTTTCTTGGCAGCCTCGAAGTATTTTCCGATCTCTTGACATCGAGCCATTTTGACGTTGTTGGAAACGTTTCTCAGCGCTACTGGACTTGACGAGCGTGAAGCCAGGCCGCAAATCCTTATCACGCGAATCAGAGATAAAAGTGTCGTGGAGGTTGTAGAGATATTAAAAGTCACTGGCATGTTCTAGTATCACGGAAAAATAATCGTACCGATATTAGAAAACCTACGCCTGGACTAGCCGGGTGACAATCGCGTACGACACGAGTCGGCATGTCAGAAGACGGTTGCCCTTCTTTTGTTTCTCTTCGAGAATCAAGCAGAACAGTTTCGCACACGCGAGGCTTTAATCGCTTCGGTAATTATATCTGCGCGTGAAAGACAGAAATGTATCCGTTGTACAATCAAGCCTGTTATTGTCAATCCATTTTATGCCAGCAGAAGTCAGAAAACCCACGAAGGTTTGTCTTTCAATAGCAGAATATGATGAATGCTAGTTCTGATTTCCTTTACTCTCCAGTGCGAAATCCGTTGCTCTTTCGATAAAAAATGATTTCACAAATCTAGGCAGTACATGTTTATTTTCCATCAAAGCAGTTCTATAAAACAATTTAATTGACGGCATTGAACGAAAAATACTGCCGATATCACGATAGTAAATTTTTTTATTTACGTCGTGTTAATCTAAAATTTAACAATCCATTAAAATCTATTCTACGCTAACTTACTATTCACACTTTATGTATATCGTATAATTATGAGTTTATTCGTTAATTTCTTTTTGACAACGCGTCCTGGCTGCTACAACGGTACTGATATACTGCGCGATCAATTCGAAGTTTCAAGGCAGTCTCGCACGCAGAGGCTCGACTCGCGAGCTCTTCTTAAAATAATTAACACTATTAACCCTACACTCACGGGATCCTCGTTTGCTCGACGATCTGGTGGTCGGTAATTCGCAAACGTCAAACCGCTCGGGCAATGAGCGAACGTGGTCGAAAAACATTTCGACAAATAAATATATATATATATGTATTTACAATTATAGAATCACATAATAGTGCCATTTTTTTATGGCTCAGCAACAGACTTATTACAAATATCCCCGTTGTTGTTGTCAACTAATAAAGGGATAACGAGGACAAAAAACAAAATTACGGGTATGTTTTACAATTAACTGCTTTCAAAATCCACTTAATCATAGTTTATTTGATTAAACTTGCAAGATTGGTACAGATGTTTTTCTCTTTTTTTCTTTTGAAAAATAGATCATTCTAGTAATCCACCAATCTTCCACATTGTGTGCGAGTTAGACTACCTCTTTCACTCGATCCGCGTCTCCGTTGAGTTTCCGAATCGGCGATTTTTATAAGTTTCACAACGTGCGAACCCAGCTTTTGATTTCCAATGGCGACAATCCTCGGACACATTAGATTCAATTCACCGCCTTTCGTGTCGATGACGCTTCCACCGGCTTCTCGAATTATAAGAACACCTGCCGCGACGTCCCATGGGTACAGGTTGTCGCAGTGATAAGCTTCGGCGGCTCCCATTGCCACGTGACAAAGTGTCAGCGCTGCCGAGCCAAGCGTCCTTATTCCGTGAGCGACGGAAACGAAGGCTTCCAGTCTGCCGAGCACAACGTCCCTGATTTCCTCGATTGCCGCGTACGACGCCTCGATGCAGATCAATGAGTTGCGCAAATCTTCAAAAAGTTTATATTATTTAATATATAACCACACATTTTCTTTTTTAATTGATGTAATTATTAATAATGCGTCTCCAGCACCATTTGGATTCCTTAAGGAACAATTGAGTAAAAATTGAAAGTGGAAAAAAAAAATTCAAGAGTGCGAAATTCCATGTTTTTTTCTTTGCGCCGAGCACAGATCCGACAAAGTGAAGCGCCGCCTCTGTATTTTTTCGCGCTGAATCTGAATCGGCCGTTTGTTTTCAATAAAAGTCAAACACGACGTTGACGTTGAAAAAGTTGAAATTGACGTTGAAAAGTCTTAAATTTAAATTGACGTTGAAAAGTCTTAAATTGAAAAGTCTTAAAAGATTAAAATTGAAATTTTCATATCGCCGTCCGATAATGTTCCTTTATTCTCGAAGCTTTCTCTAAGAGGAAGCCAAAAATCCAAAAAATGCTTTCTCATAGAGGGAGCTTTGCGAGTAAGAGAACATTATGAGGAAACGATATGAACATTTTGATTTTCAACTTTTATGAGAAAGTGATATAAAAATTACAATTTTCAACTTTCTTTTTCAAACGATTAATTTCTAGAGTTACAACATTTTTTACCGGTTTTTAGTTCGACTTTTAGTCTGAATATAAAATGAAATAAAAAAATAAGCTTACCATCGACGGCGGAGCTCCTGATGGGTTTTCCATTGAGATAAGCTCCATGTCCTCGGCGGGCGGTGAACATTTGTTCCAATATCGGATTGTAAACAATCCCAATTTCCAGTTCCTTGTTAACGACGAGAGCGATTGATATACACGCGTGCGGAAACGAATGAACGAAGTTCGTTGTGCCGTCGATCGGATCGATGATCCACGTCGGTGCGTCGGTTAGTTCGGGAAGATAATTCGAGCTCGAGACTGTTTCCTCGCCGATGAATCTTTGGGACAATTAATATTGCACTCACACGATATCTTTCGATGCCAATGAACCCTAGAACCTCAGTGTGACATCTCTTACAGGATTACCGTGTAAGTTGTTACACTGTTGTTTTCAGGGTGTGATATGAAGTATTTAGTTTGCTTTAATTAACTTACTTATGTTTAGGAAATTCTTTGACGAGTCCGGCGATCAAAATTTCCTCCACTTCTTTGTCGAACTGGGTTACCAAGTCCCAATCGCCCGCTTTCGTCTCGATATTTTTTCCACCTTGAAATGCTTCCCGTATAATCTGTAAAACAGAATAATATTTTTATTTTCTTGCTTGTCGATGAAAATATATATATATACATATATATTTTTTAAATATTAAATTCAAACAAAATATTCAATTTCGACCGATGACCTGATTTTTATGAACCTCGATTATACTGTCCTTCTCACACTGTTAAACATTCTTTGTATTAAATTGCGCACTAATAGTTCTGGATCTGTGGCTTTAGAGTTACAATAATAATTTTTTGTAAAATTCAACATGTCATTAAACCAATCAGCATTCATAACAACGGATATGCATATGATCGTGTCGAACGTGATTCTTTTGTCTAACGTACAGGGGCAGCGTGTTCGAAACTGATAATACAGTTTCACGTTTCTTGCATAAAGAGAACTTCACCATTAATTACGACATGCAACGCTGGCCCCGTAAGCGATAACCGAGTGAATCTCAAATGACACGCACCGGCCGGGATTCTCGCTCACATTTTTTTGTCACGATAAACTATGCCAACTCCGGACCTTCGGTCAGTTTTGCTCCCAGTTCCAGGTCTTTCAAAAATATTTTTTCGTACAATTCATTGTAGATTCAATTATACGCCGTTATACAAAGATCACGAAATCCGAACGTTTCCTCGCAAAACTTTTAAATAATCAATTTTTTTCTGTACAAAATTAAATTTAAAAAAAAAAAAAAAACTGGGTGAATGAGAATTCGATGTAAATATAAACGAATAAATGTTAAGTACCTTAGCAGATTTGATGGTAAGCTTCATAACAAAGTCGTAGCAGTGTTGGAGTTCCTGTTGATTAGCCATGGTGTCGAGTGGATGAACAAAAAAAATCTATAATTCGTACACAACTTTGAAACAAGAGTTTCGATTATTCCCGAATAGTAAGGGTACTAGTAACTCGTGTGCGTTCTTCGGACGAAGTAACCCCCGGTTGGGAGAAGCTCGGTACTTATTTGCCGAAAGCCTCGGGTCTGGCATCCCCTCCGCTCGGACGCAGCTCACTGCGCATTGATAGGCAATTCCTATCGGGTTCTTTCCACGACACTCTTGACACTCCGAACCCAACGGATTCGTCACGACGGACCGTACACAACAATTTTCTCCGATCATTAAAAATGCTCTGAAAATATTTATTATTCATGAAAAGATATGAAAAAAAAATAAAAATAGAGATACCTAAGTCGCACGCGTGAATGACGTTAGATGATAATTCGCAAGCTTTATTCGTTCTGTCAACAGACGGTTCGTTATTTCAGCTGTTGTGTGTTCTTGTCAAATGTCCAAGTTCAGGGGCATTTCCGATTACCATTTTTTTAATGTCTTCTTTTAAAGGATATAGATATATTAGCCAACGATCAAACTAGACAGTTTATGGATTAACTCATAACTAGAAACGGCGCTGATAAGGGAACCATGCAGCGCGATGCAGGTACAGCGTCACCGATGGCACGTGTTCGCTGCGTGTGTGTGCGCATATTTGTGTGTCGTGTTAGATAAACGCATAGGCCATGCTTTGTTTTGGCTATATAGTATCGGCTTTTACCATGTTGACGAGCAGTTCCATGCCCTGTGCACGCCCTGAGTGGGCCGTACCACGTTCCCGCAGCGTGCAAACCCGCTCCATCGAACAGGAGGAGGATTCTACCGCGTAGTGACCCAATAAATACTCGTAGACTTTGCTCTCCGAATAATTCTCACAATCACTTAATTACTATAAAATATTTTACAGATTATTTTTCGATTAGACTTTAACCGACAAAATCACATTCGCAATCGATTGAACCGCAAGGAATCAAACTAGAAATTAATTGTAGTATTAATTATGTTCGTAAAATTGATCTTGAAATGGTACGCACCTTGATCAATTACGCCTTTAAGACACTAGCGTAAGGATTTGGTCCAAAAAGAGGCCGATTTTCAACATTTTTTTAAATTCGGGTATTAGAAGGACAAGACCGGGTTTTTACACGCAATTAGTACAAGGGGTTATGAAGTTTGAGTGTTTTTAATTGAAAAATATCAATTAACAATGGACCTATTGATAATTAACAATTAATCAACTGCCATCGCATCTCAAAATCTGTTTGTTCGATTGAATTGGAATTTGAACAGATCCTTTATTATTACATGTTCTATCTGATAACCGGATGATTTTTTTTTAAACTTCATTTATTTGTTAATAATAGACGATCAAGGTAATTATTTCGCCGAGATATCCAAAGTTAATTATGTGAATTGAAATTTTCCGTTTGGTATGTAAAACCGTAATACGTCGCTCTAAACGGTCCGGTCGTTTATGATTTTGATTATAATGCATGACTTGCATCGTGTATACCACAAGAGTATGGAAATCGATAAAACGATTCTGTGCCATTGTGCTTATAGAATGAAACGCGAGCTTAAACTCCATTGTCCAGTAGAATCAGGTAAATAGTTGACTCGTATATACATATATTTCGAGGACATTTTTTTTTTTCAATACACTTAATCTTATCAGTCTTACCGAGTAAACTTGTTTATTGTTAACGATTGTAGTAATTAAAATTGAATTGTGTACGGCGCATATCGATTAATGGTTAAAACAATTAACTGTCTGCATCATCCGTATTATAAATGATTGCTTATCGTTTCGAATGAAAAAAAAAACGGAATTGTCCGTCAACTTGAGTCCGAGTCTAGAATTAGATAATATTGACATAAATCATAAAGCTATTGTCAATAATGCCGTAACGCTGATGCGAGCGGATGTACGTTAGGCGATATTATTACGTCTACGAGATAAGACGTCATAAATTTTCTGCATTTTTCTTCTCGTCTTCTTTTTTCAACGCGTTTGTTACGATCGTTTGATCTCGCACTATTAAACTCTTTTATTTGATTCAAGCTATTGAACTTAAGTTTCTTATCAGCGCTCGAGTGGATTGCACTTGGATAACGTTGTTGCGTATTCGTTCTTAGGGTCAAGGAGGTCCTGGTGTTCCGGTAGGTCCAGGACCTGTGCCACAACAAGGCCCTGGCAGCTCGATGATACCTGCTCAAATGGGATCAAACGGACCGCCAGGTGGTCCACATATGGGTCCCGGTGTTCCTGGGCCGATGGTACCTGTCCCCGTGCCTCCCGGCTCTCATATAGGACAACAGGGACCTCCGCATATGAGTCAAGGCGGTCCAGGTCCTCAGGGTGGTCCGCAAAATCCGCAAATGGGACCGGGAGGGCCTGGGCAAGGACCTCCCGTTCCTCACATGGGACAAGGACCTCAGGGGCCACCTCACATGGGACATCAAGGACCACAGGGACCTCCGCACATGGGACAACAAGGACCTCAGGGGCCACCTCACATGGGACCGCAAGGACCTCCGGGACCTCCTCACATGAGTCAAGGCGGTCCAGGCTCTCAGATGGGTCATCTGGGTGGGCCGCAAAATCCTCAAATGGGATCTGGTGGCACGAGTCAAGTACCGTCCGGTCCTCATATGGGACCCCAGGCTCCTCCTCACATGAGTCAAGGGGGTCCCGGCTCTCAGATGGGTCCTCAGAGTAGTCCTCAAAATCCTCAGATGGGATCCGGCGGGCCAGGACAAGTACCTCCTGGCTCTCACATGGGCCAAGGACCTCAGGGACCTCCTCACATAGGACAAGGACCTCAAGGCCCTCCTCACATGGGACAAGGACCTCAGGGACCGCCTCACATGGGACAAGGGCCACAGGGGTCGTCTCACATAAGTCAAGGCGGCCCAGGCTCGCACATGGGCCCTCAAGGTGGTCCGCAAAATCCTCAAATGGGACCTGGCGGCCCGTCACAAGGACCTCCGGGCTCTCACATGGGACAAGGCCCTCAGGGGCCTCCTCACATGGGGCAAGGTCCTCAGATAGGCCCCCAAGGCATCCCGCAGAATCCTCAGGCGGGACCTCTCGGCCCTGGACACATCGGAGGACCTCCCGGAACGGGGCACATGAACGCGAGTCATGGTGCTCCAATGTCTCAAAGCGTACCAAGTCATATGGGTCCGACTAGTCATTCTGGACAGATGGGGTCGAACGGACATGGACAAATGGGACCCAATGGACCTGCGCAGATGGGGCCGAATACGCCGGGACAGATGAGCATAGGATCTCAAGGAAGTCAAATGGGTATGAGCGGACCCGTAGTGCAAATGAGTACCGGTGGTCCTGGAGGACAAATGAATGCGGGAGGAGGTGGTGGGCAACTGGGACTTAGCGGACTCATGAGTATGAACAATCCTGGCGGGGGACCACCAGGAATTTCGAGCGGTCCGGGAAGTCAGATGGGAAGCAGTCCCGTAAGTCAAATGGGACCGAGCGACGGCAGAGGGCCAATGGGACCGAGCGATGGTCGAGGACCAATGGGACCGAGCGATGGTCGAGGACCAATGGGACCCAGCGATGGTCGAGGGCCAATGGGACCGAGCGATGGTCGAGGGTCGATGGGACCGGGTGACGGTCGAGGGCCAATGGGACTGGGCGACGGCCGAGGACCGATGGGACCGGGCGATGGCCGAGGACCGATGGGACCGGGCGATGGCCGAGGACCGATGGGACCGGGCGATAGCCGAGGACCGATGGGACCGGGAGATGGCCGAGGATCGATGGGGCCAAACGACGGCCGAGGACCAATGGCACCGAGCGATGCACGTGGACCAATGGGACCGAGCGATGCACGTGGACCAATGGGACCCGGAAATTCCCCAGGACAAATGCCATCGTGTCCTGGAAGTCAAATGGGACCGGGAGGATCCTCGCAAATGGGACCGGGCAGTGGTGCTGGTCCAACATCTGGTGGACCGCCAGGCTCGACCGGATCAGGACCCGCAAATCAGACGAATCAAACAGGATCTGGTCAAATTTCGCCTGCTGGCCTACCTGCCGGCTTGCCGTCATCGGGACAGGAAAATCTTAATGCGCTGCAAAAAGCAATAGACTCTATGGAAGAGAAGGGACTTCAGGAGGATCCACGGTACTCGCAGCTTCTCGCATTGCGGGCTCGACAGGGCAGCGGTATGGGAGAAAAGCAAAATTTCAGCTCGCAACAGTTGCAGCAGTTACGGTAAATCAAAATTCCATTGCCCGTTCGATTTCTATAGATACCGAAACTATTTATTCCCAAACCTAATGGGAATTCGTTGAAACTTACAGTGTACAGATAATGGCGTACAGATTGCTGGCGAGAAATCAACCACTGTCGCAGCAGCTCGCACTCGCAGTTCAAGGTAAGTTCAGTAAGTTTTATCAACTATAAGTCTTCATTTCGCAAATTCTTGGTGTCGATGATTATTCTCGTTCTTGGTTCGTCTCTCATTTACCCATTGTCTTTTTTCTGTCAGTACACATAAGCAACGTGAAATAACGATTTTTTTTAAATTCCTACTGACTGTTTTCGTATGATCTGTAGACCTAAGCAAGATGATGTGTTCGTAACGATTAAATTAATTGAAATAGGTGGAACTCCTCCTGCTCCGCCTGCCGCCATGGGACAGCGCCCCGTCGATACGACCCAAGTAACTCCGGCAACTCCGGCGGGTCCGCAACTTCCTGGACCTAGCCCGATGGGACCCACAGGTCCACCGAGACCAGGTGCCCAGACGCCGCAGCAACAGCAGCAACAGCAGCAGCAACAGCAGCAACAGCAGCAGCAGCAGCAGCAGCAGCAGCAGCAACAGCAGCAGCAGCAGCAGCAGCAGCAGCAACAGCAACAGCAACAGCAACAGCAACAGCAACAGCAACAGCAACAGCAACAGCAGCAGCAGCAACAGCAGCAACAGCAGCAACAGCAGCAACAGCAGCAGCAGCAGCAGCAGCAGCAGCAGCAGCAGCAGCAGCAGCAGCAGCAACAGCAGCAACAGCAGCAACAGCAACAGCAGCAACAACAACAACAACAACAACAACAACAACAACAACAACAACAACAACAACAACAACAGCAGCAGCAGCCTGGAACGAAGGCTAATCGCGTTACCAGCATCGCCAAGCCGGCCGGTCTGGATCCATTGCTGATACTTCAAGAACGTGAGAACAGGTACATTGGTCTAAATATTGCTATTAAAACAAAAAGTCCCGGCAATATTTTCAAGAGAAGGTGGCGTCGTTAACTACATTGACCTTACTGACTGCCATCTCCTCTTCGAGATTTCTGAGGGCAGTAAGAGAAACACAAGAATTGAATTGATTTGCTGGAATTTAATATTCAGAGTCGCGACGCGAATAGCTTCAAGAATGGAACAGCTCAGCAATCTGCCGACCAATATGCCCGAGGATCTTCGGATTCAAGCTCAGATAGAGCTTCGAATGCTTAGAGTCCTGAATTTTCAACGACAATTGCGATCCGAGGTACGCGAAGTCTATTAGCAGTAAATTTGTGCGTTTGCCTTTAATTGATAATTACATTTGTAAAACGGATTTTTAACGTCGATTACTCTGATCGTATAATTTTTTGGATCCCAGATCATCGCATGTACCCGCAAAGATACCACGCTGGAGACAGCCGTCAACGTGAAGGCATACAAGAGGACGAAGCGACAAGGTCTCAGAGAGGCCCGAGCCACTGAGAAACTGGAGAAACAGCAGAAGCTCGAAGCTGAACGTAAACGCCGGCAAAAACATCAGGTTCGTTTTTGCCTTCGTTGATTATTTGCGTATTAATTTTGATCTTGTCTTGAGATGACAAGGCGCAGGAACATTTTTTTGTCAATTCGAAGTGGCGAGGTTTATTTTATGCAGTCGAAATTTACTTTCACGAACAAACGACCAAACTATTATGAATATAATTTTTTTATTCGAAGATGCATAGAAATAACGCACATTTTATGCAGGAATTCCTAACATCAGTGCTTCAGCATGGCAAAGACTTCAAAGAGTTTCATCGTAACAACATTGCGAAATTGGCGCGTCTCAACAAAGCTGTGCTGAATTATCACGCTAATGCGGAGAGGGAACAGAAGAAGGAACAGGAACGTATCGAGAAGGAGCGCATGGGTCGTCTAATGGCAGAGGACGAGGAGGGTTACCGAAAGCTCATTGATCAAAAGAAAGACAAGCGTCTGGCTTTCCTTTTGTCACAGACCGATGAGTACATCAGCAATCTCACGGAAATGGTTAAACAGCACAAAATCGAACAAAAAAGAAAACAGGTCGAGGAACAGAAGCGGAAGAAGATATCGGTTAGCTACGCGCTTTTTATTTTTTGTTAGCACGATTCTTGTTGACAATCTACAATCGAATCGCAAAAATAATAATGAATCACCTGGTAATCTCGATTTCTCATCAGTAATTACGGTAAGAAAAAAAAACAATTCTTTGTGGAAATTAAATCACGGGCGTTGAAAGTTTTTCTGCATAAAAATCCACTTTTTTTAAAACTTTTTATACAAATATCATACAAATTTTCATGCCTTTTTCATATTACTCTATATAGAAAAGATAATATTTTTAAGAGCGTTCGTTGATATTCTTGCGGTTCGTTTGGTGATTTTTCGTGTGGAAATTTTGCCACTAGGTGACATAAAATTTCGGAATTAAAACGTGGTCGTTCTTCAGAAAAAGAAGAGAATACAGGACGGCGAAGGTGGCGAAGAAGGTGCCAACGGTGAAGACACTCGAGTTGCAGTCATCGAGACGGCAACCGGACGTACCTTGACCGGTGATGATGCTCCGCTCATGAGCCAACTGACGGCCTTTCTCGAGGCGCATCCTGGTTGGGAACCTGTGGATTCGGACAGCGAAGAGGACGACGAGGACGAAGAGGATGAAAATGACGAAAAAGCGAGTGGTAAATTACCAAAATTTAAAACATCACAAAAGGATTGCCAAATAATGAAAGACATTTTTACGCTTTCATAATGCTTTTTCTTTTAATATTATTTTTCTCTTATTTTTCGACAATTACAGATAAAGAAAAAGGTGCGGGCAGAACGCCCGATGACAAGGCGAAGAAGACGATTCACAAAGCAAAGGTTGAGGACGACGAGTACAAGACCGAGGAACAAACTTATTATAGTATCGCTCACACGGTTCACGAAAGCGTTACGGAGCAAGCCTCTATTCTGGTCAATGGCAATCTCAAGGAATATCAGATAAAGGTTGGGGCACACAAAAAAGAGGATATGTTCATTATACTCACGCATTTTCACTATAATAAAAGGTGTTTTCAATGGTAAAACGTAATTTTCATATAGCACACGGAGAATTCAAGAATTCAAGAAAGAGTTATATTCATTTCTACAAGTTTTTCATTTTTCTGGGATTAATTTCAGGGCCTCGAGTGGCTTGTGTCGTTGTTCAACAATAATCTGAACGGAATTCTCGCCGACGAGATGGGTCTCGGTAAGACCATTCAGACGATAGCACTCGTGACTTATCTCATGGAGAAGAAGAAGGTCAACGGACCGTTTCTAATCATCGTGCCTCTTTCGTGAGTGATTAACAAATCTAAAAATACTTTGTTTGTAAGTCATAGATGAAAAGTGCTAGGTTTCGTGCCTGCCGAGATTGGCTATAGTAGCGCTTTACAGCCATGTGTACAATACACTTTACGCACTCTTCAGCGTGCGTAAAGTACGGCACATGCGCAGTAGGCCTTGCCGAACAGCACCCGATCAGCTGGCACGAAGTAGGACTTCTCCTGCATTCATACAAAAAATGTTATGCGATACTACTGCTGTACATCGAACTAATATATATATTTTTTCCCTGCCTTCTTTCAGGACTCTGTCGAATTGGGTTCTCGAATTCGAAAAGTGGGCCCCCAGCGTCGTGGTTGTTTCATACAAGGGTTCACCGGCCGGTAGACGAGCGATACAATCGCAGATGCGCGCGACAAAGTTTAACGTTTTACTAACGACGTACGAGTACGTGATAAAGGACAAAGGTGTTCTCGCCAAATTGCAATGGAAGTACATGATTATAGACGAGGGTCACAGAATGAAAAACCATCACTGCAAATTGACTCAAGTGTTGAACACGCACTATCTCGCACCTCATCGACTTCTTCTCACGGGTACGCCGCTGCAGAACAAATTACCGGAGCTCTGGGCGCTGTTAAATTTTTTGTTACCATCGATATTCAAGTCTTGCAGCACGTTCGAGCAGTGGTTCAATGCACCCTTCGCCACGACCGGTGAGAAAGTCGAGTTAAACGAGGAGGAAACGATTTTGATAATTCGTCGTTTGCACAAAGTACTGAGACCGTTCTTGCTTCGCCGTTTGAAGAAAGAGGTCGAGTCTCAGTTGCCGGACAAAGTCGAGTACATAATAAAGTGCGACATGTCGGGATTGCAAAAAGTTTTATACAAACACATGCAGAGCAAAGGTGTTCTGCTGACGGACGGTTCGGAAAAGGGCAAACAGGGCAAAGGCGGAGCTAAGGCTCTTATGAACACCATAGTGCAGTTGCGAAAGCTGTGCAATCATCCGTTCATGTTTCAAGCTATCGAGGAGAAATATTGCGAGCATTCGGGCAATCCGGGCAGCGGCGTCGTAACGGGTCCAGATTTGTATCGAGCCTCCGGGAAATTTGAACTTCTCGATCGTATATTGCCAAAATTAAAAGCAACGAATCACCGAGTTTTGCTTTTTTGTCAAATGACTCAACTGATGACGATAATGGAGGATTATCTGGGTTGGCGTGGATTCATGTATCTACGTCTCGACGGTACGACGAAAGCCGAGGATAGAGGTGATCTTTTGAAGAAATTCAACGATCCCGGCTCGGAGTATTTCTTGTTTCTTCTGTCGACGAGAGCCGGTGGTCTCGGTCTGAATCTTCAAGCGGCCGACACCGTTATAATCTTCGATTCCGATTGGAATCCTCATCAAGACTTGCAGGCTCAGGATAGAGCTCACAGAATCGGACAGAAAAATGAAGTTCGAGTACTGAGGCTCATGACGGTGAATTCGGTCGAGGAGAGGATTTTGGCTGCAGCTAGATACAAGCTGAATATGGACGAGAAGGTTATTCAAGCTGGTATGTTCGATCAGAAGTCGACAGGCTCGGAGAGGCAACAATTTTTGCAGAGCATACTGCATCAGGACGACGCCGACGACGAGGAGGAGAACGAAGTACCCGACGACGAGACGGTCAATCAGATGATCGCGAGGTCGGAGGGTGAATTCGAGAGTTTTCAGAAATTGGATCTGGAAAGGCGACGGGAGGAAGCCAAACTCGGTCCCAATCGGAAATCGCGACTGTTGGAGGAGGCCGAACTTCCGGATTGGTTGGTGAAGGACGACGACGAAGTCCAGCGTTGGACATACGAGGAAGACGAGGAACGATATCTGGGAAGAGGCTCGAGACAACGAAAAGAGGTCGATTACACGGATAGTTTGACGGAGAAAGAGTGGTTGAAGGCGATTGACGACGACGGCGTTGAGTACGAGGAGGAGGATGAGGACGACAAGAAAAAGAAGAAAACGAGGAAGAGGAGAAAAAAAGGAGAGGAAGACGACGACCCCATGCCGAAGAAAAGACGAGGCACCGGAGCAACCGTCGATCCGAAGATTAAGAGAGCTATGAAGAAACTTATAATGATCGTTGTTAACTATACGGACAGTACTGACGGAAGATTACTGAGCGAACCCTTCATGAAATTGCCGTCCAGGAGAGAATTGCCGGATTATTACGAGATTATAAAGAAACCGCTGACGATAAATAAACTTTTGCAAAAAATTGACGAAGGAAAGGTAAGACTCTTTAAGTCTCGATCTCGCCTTTCGAATAATCGAAACTTGTCCTGACTTTTTCTGCATAGAGGCAAACTTTTTTTTTTTCATATAATTAGTCTTGGAATAGATTTGAATAACGAGTTGCATTTTTGTTTTCACAGTACACAGATTTCGACGAGCTGGAAAAAGATTTTATGCAGCTATGCAAAAACGCTCAAATTTACAACGAGGAAGCATCGTTGATCCACGAGGACTCGATAGTACTTCAGTCTGTATTCACGAACGCCCGAGAACGGCTCGAAACTGAGGATACCGCCAACTCAGATGGCGATGACAGAGGTTTCTATTATTTTTTTAAAACTAATCCCTTCATCGTTTCGCCCCGCGATCAGAATTGTTGACGCTGTAGTAATTAAGAAGAGTTTCCGGGTTCCGCAGGTGAGGTCGAGGACGGCTCGGACGTAGACTCGAGTATACGAATGAAACTGAAGATGAAGGGAAGGAGGAACGAGGGACGAGGAGGACGGCGAAAGCGTGTCACGAAAAAATATATATCGGATGACGACGACGATCCGGACGACAACTAATGCATCTGTTCGTCGAACGATTAACGTTATTTATCTCGCAACGCGCACGCGAACGATCGACGAAGGAATTTTACCGACAATTGGACGAACCCGAAGTTCACGCGTAGCGGGAAAAGTATCATCGAGAATTATTGACGAACTGGTTCGAGTCTTGCGGAATTGCACAGCAATCGAGGACGGCTGCGTAACTGCAAAAACTACACTCTTGAGACGAATGTAATTTTTGGGATTCACTCAAAACGAAGATTTAAGAAAGTCAAGACAGTAATTGTGAATGAAGGGATACGATCCCACCTTAATTATTCCGCATGGAATTTTTTTGTATAATCGTGCTAAGTCACGAGTTGCGATCGAGAATCGCGTGTACAGTAGATACTTATACATTTAAGTATGCGATCGCCAACTCGAGAATTATTATTTCAATTGCTTTCACTTTCTCTCAATGTTTTTTCACAAATTCTATTCCGAGTTTAAGTAGCAGGATAGTAGAGGCGAATAATTTGCAAAATATATAAATAGTGTTTTTGGTAAATCTGGCGAATGAGAATCGATGCTGTGGATCGCTCAGGGCTTTTTAAAGAAAATTTTAAAAAACTATGATTGTGTCGTGGAGAAGCAGGGTGAACGAGTTATTCTGTCAACGGGATTGTCGATCATCGTGACAGATCTTTTACGGAGTATTAGTCGAGTACGTGACTCCGTAATGAATTTCTTCGCGAGTCGTTCGAATCTAGTTTGCTCCTTGTCATTTTTTTAAATTCTCGAATTCTTGAAAATATCAAATACCGAGACTCAATCGCCAAGTAAAAAAAGAAAAAAAAACACAAATAATATAAGACGATAAAAAAAACCTGGCGCTATCTAAACAGGTTCTCAATTTGAGTTTATATATATAGCCTATGTGAGCAAGGTGATAAATATTGAGAATTATGTCACGATTTATTGTAGCTTATACGTATAGGATACGAATAAGGGAATAAAGGCCAATGAATGGTAGTAAACAACAAATTCCATTTGTTTATTCTTTTTACGTGATTTTAATTTCAATTTTTTATTTTATTCTTATTTTATTTTGATTGTTTTTCTGTTATCTTCCAGGATCGCGTGCAAGGCGATCGTGTGATAGAATAGGGGGGAAAAAACAGTGAAGGTGATTACGCTGCACTGGTGAAAAACAAAAATCCGACCATCGGTATTGTGAATTTTCGTTGCAATTTTGATAAACCAGAGTCTCACGGTTAGTGCCTTTTATTATTTGTCATTGACGCTAAAAAGTCCGTTCCCTTTTCGTTGTACAGTTGTCCTACTTGCCAATTGAGAAACCTGCTCGGAGGAGCAATTTGCATATCTTTTCCTGTTTGAGTTGCTTTTCTCACAGCACTGATGTGGGTGACCTTGGGCATCGAAGGACCGGGAGTTATCGGCATCTCAAAGTGTAACTTTGTCTTTCCCGTAGTTTTTTCGACTGAAGACTCGTTAATCCCATCCCGTGTGGAGGTATTTAGGTGGGTCGCATTAAGCATCACGATAGCAGCTAGAGTTACCAAGATCCTAAATATACATATATACATATATATACATATAAATTGAAGACAGCATTAAAAAAATTGGGAAGGCGAAAGTTTTTGTTTTTGTTCCAGATTTTACCAATTGACAGAGAAATCCATGCTTTACGGGATTATCCTTTCTTTCGACGCCCGCAGAGAGAATCACGATCTTCAGTCAGAATGATCGTAGCGAGACTTTTTCTTCCCACTGCTTCGACGACTAATGGAGGGGGCTTAGGTACACCGATTCGCTCGAGTTAACGAGCAGTCGCATCGATCACGACTTTTCAAACAGAAGTCGCATTACGGCTACGTGGCTCGTCTCAGCAAGAGGCTTTTGCTTTCCTCTCTCTGTGTAGCGTGCGTGTGATTTCAGGTCCGTTGTGAAAAAAATATGCCAATACTACAGAAACGACGGGGATACGTAACAGAGGCGCCAGACTCATCCCGCTAATCCCACTCGTCCATCATACATCCACAAACGGCTTCCAACATTTTATTCGTTCCGAAATAATTATTTTACCGACGTTTGAGCGATTGTGCCTATATTTCATATTATAATTATCTTATGTATTTTTGGAAAGTCGTTCATGTGTTTGCTTGCCACAAATTTCCGGTATGACATCACTTCCGGTTGAGAAATGAGATTTTTAAACCAGAAGTGACATATTTCCGGTATGACGTCACTTCGGCTAAAAAAAAATGAGATTTTCAAATCGGAAGCGACGTATTTCCCATAAATGTCTGTAAATCAAAATTTCCGGTTTCGAATTTCCATACAGTCCATAGCGAGGGCGCAAAGCGCTCAAGCCACAAAAACCTGCAATTCATAGTATATATAAGGTTTATAACGTGCTACTGATAAACATAAGCTGTAATCACAAAAGAAGAAAAAAAAATCCATTGTCCACCTCAAAACGTTCTTAATTCAAACTTACAAATCTTTTTAAGCAGAAAATCAATCCAAACATAAATTTTTTTACTGAAACATTAAACTGGTCTTTCGCCTCGACGGTACTAAACTGTCTCGTTATATAAGTGTCCATAGCCCGCGGATTTAATTTTAATGGCACATCGGCGTAACTTATTGAATATGTCTGAAGATTCAAATGACTCTATAAATTTACTCACAGCAGTGTTAATTTCCTGTATCTCCCGGCTGGCAGATATCCGTTGTAGTTTTGTGCGCCAGCTTGGCAGAGACGGAACCACGCTTGAGAGACTCCCGAGCTGTGCCAGAACGAGAGAGCTTATCCGCAGTGTTGAGAGTGGAGTATAAGGTTTAAAAAAAAAAATTACTCGAGCTGAAAGCTCGTTATAACAAAGTAGCCTGAGAAGCGAGAAGCAGGGGACAAAAAGAAGAGGACGGGTCGGGAGAGACGTGAAGAGTAGCAAATTTTGATCCTATGCAGTTGCAAAGTCTCTCGTGGGAGTCCTTAGCGAAACTTTGTCGCCTCACCGTCTCTCGGGCATCTGGAGGCAAACAATTTCAACGAAAGTTTAGCCGTCGAGAGTCGTTGAACTTACCGGCAGAACAACAGTTAGAAATATCTTGTCTGCCTCTCGTGAACACCTTGTCCATCTTATATCATAATCCACTCGAATTACGCACTGTGCTAATCCTTTTTCGATCTCACGAAATTAAACGTGCGCGTGCCCGCTCTTTAATTAAAAAAAATATATATATATATATTATGCATGGTCTATATACACCGTAACATTTACGGATCATCCCGAGGATGACATTTTTTCGTCGGTTTGTTTTTAGAGTTTTCCTTTATTGCCGCAATCTCCGAACGACAAGAAATTTAAAAAAATCGTTTTTAATTTTAATTTTCATTTTATTTATTATTTTTCAGATGTGGAAATTCGCGCCATGCGGGTATAATTTTTGCTCTGTATTCATTGCATGTAGTGCCTGGTCCTTAGGGGATTTATCTCTGGACTAAATAAACACTTACCTATCTATCTATCATGATTGGCACAAATCCAAAATTTTTGGGTACCGATCAATTTTTTGTTTTGTTTTATCACGGACCGGGTCGATTAACGATGAAATGCACGTATACAGTGAATCATTTGTAACTTCGTAGTCTTTGAACTCTCGATTCCGTATGTTTAACGTTTCTGCAGACTCACGATTGCCTCTGGTACCGAGTCTCAATGGATAGATATCTCTCTCAGGAGAATCCCCCCCCCCCCCCCCCCCCTCCCCCACTGACAATGAGATATACACCCTCTCGAACGTACTTGGATTCTCTCGATGGCGCAATTATTTACACGTGAGACCTGGAGATTTCATGGAAGCGTCTATATATGTATATATATATTCTAGACCAGAATCCGGCAAGTATATATGTAACTCGCGTTCTTCGCTGCGTTATAGCCAGTTAATCACGATTTTCGACATACAGTAGAACTTTTCGTAAAAAACTCGTGAGTTGCCATTTATGAAATTCCTTGGCAAACACCGCTCGTCCTTGGATTCCCGTGTTTTTGTATTACGAGATTTTCGACTATAGACCGTACCGTACTTACCAGAGACTTCGTCCGATGAGAGCTTTGCGAAATTTTACTATTTTCTCCTGGCACCTTCCGCCACCTATCATGGCCCATAATTGACTGCGTCCTGACTCGAAACTGAATGATTCATTATTGCGCTGTGAAAGTTAATTTTTTCAGGGAAACATTAAACGGGTCTTTCGCTTCGACTGTAACAAACTGTCTCGTTGTATGACTGTCTGTAGCCACGGAATCCATTGGAATGGCAAATTGCAACGATTTGCGATCCAATGGAATCTGATCTAGATACTCACTGCTGAACTCGAAGAATACAAAATTTCTTGAAAATTTGATCATCGTCTCCGATCGATTATTTTCTTCAAGAATAAAATTTTTTTCGGGTCGTATTTTTTTTGTTATCTCATTTGACTCGATAATCGATGAGTCAGACAGAAAACTTCGGTCAGTTCTTGTAACGGCAGTGAGATTGTGGGCCGAGTCATTTTGCCCCAGCCTCTCCTACATCGTCTGATATTAGCACCCTTTCCACGCTCGAAACGTTGCAATATTTGTCTCGCCAGTTGAAACGACTAATAATCGTATGACCACGGACCAGCGATACCCAATCAACAGCGCTGATTGAAAATTGTCGGATAATTTATTGCGAAATAAACATAGCTCTGTAACATAGTCTCACAGATTCGTTAGTGACTAATTGAGTAATCATCGTCCCCCCCGTGTTTTATTTGCTGCCGATTGGCCGTAATTTTCATGGAAACTTCGTTGATTTTTGTTATCGAAAATATTTTAATATTTGCAAAATATAATTACGGTGAAAAAACGAATTTATCGTTGCTTCAGCAAACTCGACGTGTTCAAGCCCCCGGACGAGCCAGGGGGTCGGGTTCGGGACTGACTAATAAACGTCACTCGAAGCTTTACTTCATTACGAAGTTGATTATATAGCCTCACCTCGTCTGGCAAAGTGCTCGAGACATTTTCGCGGCTCATTGGTTTTTCTATTCGTCGACAAGGGTGATCCAGAAACCCTCGAATTTCGTTGAATAAATAATAATGAAGAAAAAATACATAAATAATCAATCTGAACATCTTGGTAGGTGTACTTTTTAGAGCAGTGTCTCTCTTTGTAACTGTGACCCGCGGTGAACTCGGGACCATGTAGGCGAGAGCGGGGCAAAATGGACTACTTTTACGAATTTTTCATGGAATATCCGTAAAAAAAGAACCATGGTTGTCACGGACCTGGTAAATCTGGAAAACCGGTAAAAGTCAGGGGATTTGTTGAGAGCTGGAAAAGTCAGGGAAAAGTGATGGCATTTTTTTTTTTTAAACCCTGCAAGTTTTTTGAATCTAATTTTTTTCGTTTAATTTCGTGCTCTGCGACATTTTCGTTTGTCGTTTCAGTAAATGTCTCGATTATACACAGCATATATAGGACTATGTAGTGATATTATTTTCGTTCGGAACTTTTAATATTCTAAACTAAGTTTAATATATTAACCATCATTATACATTTCATTTTGCGTTATTTATAATTGCCCTTTTGTACCCTGATCGATAGACTGGAAAAATGAAATGTTTGCTCTGGAAAACCGGGAAAAGTCAGGGAATTCCAGCTGAAAAATTTCGTGGCAACCATGAAGAACCCACCACGTCAAATGGAGAACACGGCCCGTTTTGCCCCGCTATGCCCTCCTACAGACGGTTATCGAGTGGCATTGAAACTCCTGCGACATCGCTGATCATATTCGAGCTTGGCCCCGTCCGAGCGTCGTCGTCTGGCCGAAACGTTAACGAAGGATAGGAGAAAAAAAAAATCAAAAAACAGCCTCGATGTTAGCTGCTCGCACCAGGTCCACGCGGATTGCCCGTCGCAGGCGCTGGCCCGTGCCTGCTGATGGCAATTTCAGTCCTGTTTTGAATTTAGATGGAATTTAGGCAAGCTGTTACCCCCACCCTCCCCTCGTCGTTCCCGTTTTCCAAGCCCCCCCCCCCAGACACCCACCCACCCCTTTCACTCGTCGGACCATGGCACACCATCTCACATACGTACAGTCTATAATACATATACATATTGTACGTACAGTCGCGCACCTATAATATGTACATGTGTTAGGTACGTCTATTTATACGTATGTACCATACGATATAGCACGGAGTAGATATTTATACCGAAACGTTGGTACTGGAACCAGCGGCGGCAGCAGAGCCCAACCCATTTGCTAGCACGTCGTGCCGTTACCGGTAACGAGGGAACGTGAGTGTCCCCGTTAGCTCTCCGCGAAATTCACCCACTCTCACCGTTTCCCCGAAAATTTCAACCCCGTCACTCCGTGCGAAACGTCCGAAATCTCGCTTGGCAGAACCCGTGATGCGAGAAAGATTTGTATATACGCTAAGGGTGCTAAAAGCTTCAAAGCGTTGCTTACATTTGGGTTGTCAAAAAGAAAGATTAAAAATCATATTAATATTATATACTGCATCGGAAAAGTGTATTAGGCTAAAAGTGGCGAATGAACACTCCGAGTAGCACGTGAATGGTGCATGCATCGGTTCATATCCGCCACTTTCATCCTTCACCACAGTAAATATAATATAAACAATTATTTCACATTTGTTTCGACTACGCATTGTAGCGGGACATCGAAAACTACTAAAAATCATAGACACCCAAGCGTGGAACTGGCACACGTGCAACTGAAGATCTTTCGATAAGGAAGGTGACGTTGAGATTCTGGAGGGTATGATCGATTACCGGGTTGGAAAGAGGTCTTCCAGTGCCGCGATTATAACGTCTTATGTATAGAGTACAGTACATACTATGGGCTATATAGCACACGGGCTACACTGCCACGGTATGTACAGATCTATGTACCGGTTGGTGGATAGGTATGTACCTACCTATTGCAAGCGGCAGGAGTAATGGGGTGGGCTAATACTCGTTTCACGCCCGTGCCCTAGCACAAACGACCTCATTCCTCCTCGTCGTCGTCGCCGTCGACGACGACGTAGCATTTGTAACGGCATCACTCGAGCTTCACGGCACAGCGGTACAGAGTGAATCCTTGCACATCAAACGCACCGATTGAAGTCCATGAGATACAGTGACATGTTGTTGTTATTATTATTATTATTATTATGTTATAATACATTACTCCTAAAAAGCGATACTATTATAGGTTTTCCATGAAAACGCTTGAGGAGCATCTGGCTTCGTTGCGGAATCGTTCCATCGCGCACCTTCGGGCTTCCTCCTTAGAGCGTGCACACGCGCGCATACACTGGATACTCGGGCGTGTGGCACCGAATGAATCGCTTCTCTTCTCGTACTCCTCCCCCCCTCTCATATATAAGGCTTAGAGAGCCTCCAATGGTTATTACTCGTGATTTAGTTCTAGGCTCGGGAAAGCCTCTTCCGCCTGCTTTCTCTACCAGCACCTTTTGAGCCGACTTCGAAGAAGCACGAGAGACGATCCTTCGCCGCGCTACCAAATTTATCATCGTTAGAACCGCGGGGGTCTTGAGACAAAATTTTACTTGTATATTTTTTTTTTAATTTTTTTTTTTTAATATCCATCGACGCTACCGGTTTAGGAAGGGCATTTTATCTTGAGATTATTAAGGGGAAATACAGAGAAAAAAATGGAGCTGCGAGGTACCAGAGTTAAGTGATAATGTCCGGGCCGTAGGACATTTTTTTAAAACTCAGTACTGTAGAGCCAATTTGGAGCTCGATGTAATGTGTGTTTTTAATTATCATTAATTTACAGATGAACGCGAGAGATATGTTCGTCAGAAGAAACCAACTGTCCGATTAAGCGAGACTTTTTTTATAACACGTAACCGTGCATTATCAGTATTATCGAATCGTCGAGTGGACAACATTTTTGTCTGTAAATAAGTTTACGAAATATATATATATATGCTGCTACGTACGGCGGCAACTTTATTCCACCCTACATGCACAGTGGCTTTTATCCCGAAAGATTTTCGTGTATAGAGGGAGTAGTCCACGGACAGTTTACTTCGTCGTAGTAAATTCCACCAGCGGATGCTGTCGCGTTTGGAGAGCGCCAGTCTGCAAAAAAAAAAAAAAACAAAACAAAAAGAAGAGATTAAACGAGCACAACGTCGTAACGAACGGTCGGAAAATCGATCGGTGTTCGTAGCGTGACTGAAGGAGCGAGACCGGAATATAAAAAAAACAAAACAAAAAAAACACCACCCCCAAAAATAACAAAGGACAATCAGCATTGCCAGCGTGAAGCGGTAGTTGAAGGGTTTGGTATCGGGAAAAGGTTGTGTGGATACTGAAAGCTCCCTCTCTGCGAACCGATTGACAAACAAAACAAAAAAACCTGATCGGCTAAATTAGAGACTGTTATGACTGATCCGTATTTGAATCCCTTTTATTGGCATAATTCTATCTACGCTTTCGTTCAAATACTTTTGACGAGTTATTCTCATGCCGTCAGAGTTGTCATTCCGGATTGTCGAAACAAAAAATTTACCGCTCACTACCGGTATAACCGGGCTCGACGGTACTGCGCGGCTGTCGTTCGATGCGAGAGCCATTTAACGTCGAGGGATGCAGAGGTTGCCGAAATCGTTATGTATATGCAGTGCAGTTATATACCGCGACCCATCGGGTAAAGCCGCAGATAGATAACGAGGTAGAAACAATCGTAACATGTATAAATCCATCATCACGTAACGAAATCCGGATCAGGGATTGACCACCGGAAGTGGTATGGGCGATAGTCTCCTCCCTTCACCCTTCTCCACCCATCTGCGGGGCTATCTCCGTGGGGTTATCACAGAGCCAGAGTGGAGTGGTAAATTCGGGAAAATCGGTAAACCGCAAAAACGATCGGTGAACGGCTAGATTAAAATCCCGAAACGCGTCCGAGGGCCTCGAGAATTTTGGTCGGATTTTGCAACCGAACGGCTACCCGCTGGCCGCGATGTAGCATTATTATCGCACTCGATACCGAGCTCCGGATTTGAAATGTAAAATACGTTACGTATACGCGCCGCGGCTCGGCGAGTGAAAAGGAGGCGGCCGAGCCAAAGCTAGATATGTTAGTGAGATCTTCGTATCAGCGAAACACATTCGCCGCAGGTTGCGGGAATTGTGATACTTTATGTGTTAGGAAAAAGCGAGGATAGAGGGAGGCGTTTGGGAATGATTTATAGCGCGCGCTCCGCGAGGAAAAAACCTTTCGAGTGCAGCCGATGAGAAAAAAAAAACTAGTCGGCATTACACAGGAGACTGTCTTCGACAAATTCGGGCGGGAAATAGGTGACTCGGGAGAGGGATGCAGTATATTTTATGCGATTTCTTTTTACGAATGAAACGAAAAATATTTGTCGAAGGGAGGAAGAGTTAAAGCAAGTATTTCTTTTTTTTTTTTTACTGTACGTGATTTATTCAATATCCCGATCACATCAAATATAATAATCAATTTATAATAAATGCATTTTTTTGCAATCATTGTTACGTCGAATTTCTTTTAATCCGGATATGCAAACCCATTAATCGCCATTCTAATTACCATTGGGTCAGCAATTAATGCCGCGCATAATACAGCGTACTTAAAATCGGATCGTTATCATTCGCTCGCATTTCGTGTTATTGATCGTATAATTACGATGTATTTGCGATGTTGTAAACGGTGATTGTCGTGAAGCTTTAATTTCGACGAATAGTCGAGAATTAGAAGTCCTGATTTGATCATGTTTTTATCATGAGGATAACATTCAAGATATATATTTTTTTTAATGTTTAAGATATATATATATATCTTAAATTCACTTTTGGTTGAAATAAAAATTCTGGGAATCAGTTAATAACATCCGGGGGAGCAGCGCACGACGGCGGTGTGATAGTCAATACGTATAGTCGTATGGAAAATATATATCCGCTTTCATCGATCGATTTTTTGTTATTTTTTCATTCGATTTATTAATTACAGATGTGCCGGGTCCGCCGGTGGCGGGGGGGGGGCGGGGGGGGGGGGGGGAGTGAGTAAAACAGTGTTCGATGGTAAAGCCGATTAAGCGACCACCGTCGAGAGTTCGCAGAAATAATTAAAATTTATGAATTTTGCTTCACACAGGAAGCTTTGACGACAGATGTGAAATGTGCATGATAAATGTAATAATTCCCGTTAAATAGATGGACAGGATAAAAAGGGATATGGCTCAGTCCATATATATTCGATCTATGTGCAAATCGGGGTGGTTCATTCTGCACCACTTTTACCCTACCCGGAAACGTTGTAGCCCACATATTTCGATACTTCTTTTTCCACACGGAGCTGTATCGCATCAGAAATTTCCATTAGTGCTCTAAATTGAATCCCATCTCCATTTCCTTCAATAAATTACAGAATTACGAAAAAAAAAAAAAAAAACGTTAAAAAATTCACAATGCCAACGAATCTGGCACATAGCAAATTTGTGTGAAAATCGTTGGATCGGTATAGCAGAACAGTTCTCGCTATTCATCATAAATGGACTAAAGTGCATGGCGCGAGGGTAGATAAGCGTTTGAGACGAAGATGCGGTGGAAGCTCGACGGGGGAACGGAATTCGAAGGGACAGTAGGACCGTACAGAACTTCGGTCAGGGTTTCTGCAGCTGTGATATACACACATATAGACATAGATATATATTTGCATATATACGCAGCTATATAATAGCAAACGTACTCTACGTCGGGTTTCGCCGAAATCCTGCAGTTTCCAATGTGTGTATATAGAGTTCCCCGGTGCCGGAAGGGGATGAGCCGGAGTTGGTGTGGAAGGGTGAGCGAGAGGATTACAACAACTACAGAACCGGGTCTCACCCGCACATGCACTGAGCTCCGGAGCCAACACTTTATCCATTAATGAAGTACCTCCATCAATCAGCCCTATCTACGTGGAGCCCCGCCGTTGTCCGCGTTTTCCCGCAAGGGCCGAAGCCGAGCGTTTCCCAGCCAGCCAGCATAGCCGGTTGGAGTTCTGAAGCGGGACTCCGGCCCGTATGGGCCGTCAGGACACGAGAAACGACTCACAGCTTCCTCCCTTCATCATATCCGGGATTATTCTATTCTCATCTCTTTTATACAGTTTTTTTTTCTCCTTCTTTTTTTTTTATTTTATCACCACTATCGCCGACCGCCGGTTGACACGGGCTTGAAAAAGCCCTCGGGCTTATTTCCAAGTTTCGCTTTAACGTTGGTAGCGTGCAGGAAGTGAAGCTTTTGTGGCCGGAGGCCCTCGACTCTACGTGAACCCCTACAGTAGTCAAACCAAACTGTTAGCTGAGGCGCGCTGGCGGTTGAATGGGATCCGGAGTACGAGAACGCACTATGACGGCCTTCCGGATACACGGCCGACCTCCTAGCACAGTCGCCGACCGTCGGAATCAAGCGCTCTCTGTACAATTGGCGCAAACACTTGCTGTGATACTCCGCTAGGAAATGGGAAGATAGAGACGATGGAGATCGACCTCCCGGGGCGTTGGCAAGTCCTTCGATACACCTGCGGAATAGCACAATGGCCCTCGGCGTTCGTGGAATTTGAGAATAAAATCATCGAAAGTTTCGCCGCGCTACGCGATCGCGTGGGAAAGGTTATTGTGTCTTCGGAACAGACAGACTGACCGAGCGGAATCAGCCAATGCTCTCTTGTATTCTCGGATATTCAGGGAAGATTCATCAAGAAAATAAATTGACGAACGATGTTTTTTCCCCTAGCGGAACTGTAGCAACCACGGATTCGGAGTTGCATCGTAGTCGCACGCGTTCTAAAGTTGACTACACCGAAAAAAAATCAACTAAGCTGCGGTTGCGGGTGGCGAAGGAAATGTTTGGTCGATTGAACAAAATGTTTGTTCAATTCAAGTAACTATTCGTTGAAGCAACTAAATGTTAGGTCAAACAACTAAATATGCGTTCATTCAACTAAATATTTCTTTCAATCGACCAAATATTTTTTTCAATCGACCAAATATTTATTTCAATCGACCAAATATTTTCTTCGCCACCCGCAACCGCAGCTTAGTTTGATATTACCAAACCTTTTTTTTCGGTGTAGGCATGCATCTGCGAGTTGCAATGATTACGACGAAACTCTGGGTATACTCAAATGAGACCGATCGCATTGTGCGGCTCTGTTTCGATGTACTCGAGCGATCCCGATGCAACTACAAATTACATAAATAAGACTATACAGCGATGGTTGCGAGGGTTAGAGGAAATACGTACGTTAAAATAAGGATTATACGCGAGTCTAGAGCAAGTAAAAAGTTTGAACATTGTGCATTAGTCTATCGAAGTCTGCCGACGGTCACCTCAGTTCCGTTAGGGTAATTGCAATACACAGAAAGTAAAAACGACCAAAAGGAGGACAAATTTCACGACGATGTTTACTTGTGACCTAGGACCGCATGGGTTTTAGAGTGGATTTGGCTAAGTTACACATAACTCGTCACAGACACCCCGCAGTTTCCTACGCTTCATCGGACCGATTGCCAACGGCAATGCTTTCTATACGGTTACTCTCCCCCTCCCACCCACTCCCATGTATCCACACGGTTTCGCTTCCCTTTCGCTCATACAGTGATACGATAGGAGAATCAGATATACCATTAGGCAGATTTGCGTTTCACTTGCCGCCACCGGCAGACCGCGCGGAAGGAACGATATCTAAATCCGGGCGTTGTACGAGAGGGATGATTTCCAGCCCGTTGCAGATATAATTGTGACGATTCATCCAGCGGCGTATGAACGGTCGGAAACCCTCGGACTGCTTGAGCCGGAGGCACACGCTGATGATCACCTTCTCTGAATCCTCGGAGTTTCCTACACCCGCACCGGCCGCTTACCCGTTTCGCCGTGAGATTTACCATCGGCTCTGCAAACGGCGAACGGCACAGCTGCCGCGTCGGCATATCTAGTTCCGACTGGGAAATACTGTTATGTTTGTCTTCTACACCGATCCGCGGGAACGAGAATTCTCTCGAGGCATCACGGCTTATTCTGTATATAACAACGGGGGCTCTAACGCTTGGCGCTGTTTCGGGTATACAGACAACAGCATACACTGTTGGTCATTGCCTGCCTACGGCATTGCCGCCGGACTTCGAATCAATTCCCATGTCGGACACGCACCTCCATATCCCAATCGTGTACACCGAACCTTCCTCATCCCGCCCCATACACCCTCCTCGATACCGATGCGCGAATATATGTATTGCGCTACGCACCTACTATCCGTTTGAGCCCTCTCGTACACGTGTGCGGTAATACACTGTTACTGTGATATAGCAAGTAACTCGCGAATTAGCAAGCGTGTTTCCTGTCAAATATCTGTATCTGTTTGTTCTAAATGGCAATGCGGTTATTTCTGGGTATCCGTTAACGATTTATCTATCGCTGATGTCGATCGGTTGAATTCGATACATGTATGCGATTACACGCTCGGCGAGGTAGCACGGTTATAGGTGCAGGGTAACGATTTTAACTCCATTTTACTCGGTATCGTCGATGGGATAATTTACCCGTTAACTAAGTGCCAAATATAGATGAACCGAAGAAGAGAGAGGAAAGGGAGACAAATAAAAAATTGAAATACCTTTCTCGCATGGCATGTTGTCTGGGTGACCCACTTTGGTTTTTTGGGTATATTCGGTGCACAGTGCAGGTCAACTGATATCGCTCCAAATACCACGGACGAAAGTTTTGGATTATCATAGAACCTACAACGATATTTGACCGTCTGTTCAATAATTAAAATAAAAAATTCTATTATGCTCAGTTTTCGTATTGTATTGTCGATGGAAGATATTCGGGGTTTTTAGTTCGCGGCAGGACGGAAATGGGTGTTCGAGACTCGTTCCGTTCGATGTGAAGTGGCGTGTCGATCGTACGAGAATCGGGGATCGTCCCGAGAAATCCCGAATCGACTGTCTCCCTATCTCTTTTCCCAGTATATCATCATCCAACGTTTCAAAGTCTCGGGGGTGGGATTGACGATGAAGGAGGCTCCCTCGCGGCTTAGTCGTGGCTCGTTGAGAGTAGTTTCTGGCCGGGGAACATCCCAGTCGGGGTATAGTCGCAAGCGAGGAAATTACGTGTCAGCCACGCGTCAAGATTCCCGAAAGCTAGTCCCTACCAAGCCTGGATTCACGGGAAACTCTCTGCAACGCTGCATCCAAACTCGTCTCGCCACATGGCTCCTCGCGCCCTTACTCCTGTGCCGTCAAAGCCCAGTTGTATTTCCCCTTATTGTAATAAATTACAATAATACTCACGACCCATGAAATCCCATTAACTCTGCAAAAGTTAAACATGGCGTATCACATTCCGGAACTCCGTTTCTTTACGGGATCGTGTTCTAAGCTCTCCGAAGTCTCAAAATTCACTGTTCTTCTCGAATATATACAGTTTTCGTTCGTTTAATAATTTCCCTAAGTCTCGAAAATAACAATGATCGGTTGAAATACTTCGAACATTTTGTAATGTTGACAAAAAAATATATATATTCAGATGTACGAATTGAAAAAATATATTTTCCGAACGTTATATCTTTGCAATATTTTGATTCAGAAAAATTATTTTTTACGACCGGAAAGAGGCTAATTGTGAATCGAGTTTTCAAGCACGGAAATTATTATAGAAATAACGTTACTATTATATAACGTTACTATACGAATGAATTTTTTTTTGTCGTATTGTGTTACGTTCGTTGTAGCTCAAGAGAAAGCCCGGATAAACATCCGCGACGAATCGTAGCTTGCCCCGAAACTTTTATCTTCGCGAAGTATAATTCAATTTAACAAGTAATTTTCTGTATTTTTAGTTTGACAGTACTTGTACGTGTTGCCTTTCTTGTCTCATGGAGCTTTCGTGGCTCGACATTTGCAAAGAAAATATATATACATAACTGAGAGAGAGAGAGAGTGAGTGAGAGAGAGAGAGAGAGAGGAAACCCGCGGTGGAGTTGCCGAGTATAAAGCGTTAAGCGAAAGCTCCATCAAGCCTCCACGACGGTCTCATTAACGACTGCATTAATTAATCTTCCACCAGTGCTGCTGGGGTCTTTCCTTCGCCGCTTTCTCATTCCCTTCGTCCCGTTTTTCCGGAAGCATTTCTCACTAATTATGCAAAAAAAAAAAAAAATGCAAAAAATTCATCCGTTACTCAGCCTCTCCTCCGAAGTCGCTTTATTAATCACTCTCTGTGGGCAATTTATTAATTCGAAGCTTCATGTTCGAAGATATTAACGTGGCGAAGGTTTTTGTCGGTACTGAGCAGCTTGTAGTTTGAGAGGCATTTTTCACGTTAGAAAGGGTTGAAGAGGGTTGAACGAGATGGAGGAAAGTTGAGGGGGCGGTCGGCTTCTACGGACGTTTCTGGCAGCTTAATTACAGCGTCGGGCACGCTCGAGTGTGAAATTGTCAATCGGGTGCGAGAGCTCCCGGAAGTGATTGACGAGGAAAGTAATGAGAAAAATGGGAACTTGTGCTATCAGACCAGAATTAATGGAGGGAACGGTGTAGAACACGAGATCCGATTCGTATATATACAAGACAGGGCAATTACCAGGCAGGAAACATAATTTGTTACACCTTTTTGGGAAGCTGTTCATGACAACAAGAAAAATGGTAACGCGATCTCCTTAGCGTCGTTAACACTTCGAATGACCACTATACAGCCACTGCTTCAGGTTCTTTTGCTTCGCGTGGAGTGTTCGTTATCGAATTTATATTAATTGGTGGCAATTTTCAATAATTTCCGTGTCATATAAATTTGACGTAAGTTTCCGTAGCTCTCCTCTTTTATCATTTATCTTCCGATAACCACAAACAATATGTTTTCCTACGTGACGGTGATCATTGGCTCACCCGTTATATCGATACTTGCGTGTTCGGTGGAACGTTACGATTAACCTACTAATGCGGCGCTGCGGAAATTCGAGAAAAAAACAAATGATGAATATAATTGTGGAGAGCAGAGTAAAAATGAAGAATCTAATGGAGAAGATTAAAAGGAAAAATCGATGATAGCCTGAATTTTAATCACCGTAATACTAATATACGATAAAGTGCATTGCTGTATAGGGAAAACGGTGTTGAAATGGGTACCATAAAATTTCCCCACAAATGTATTGGAACATTGGGGTAAAGTGATATACTGTATACTGGCATAATAAATACGTGGGACTTTGTGCCGTCGTTGCGATCTCATAAGGAAATACCAGTACGAGGTGGTCGCAGACAGGCACAAAAGAAGTCAGAGTGAGAGTCACGGGGATCGCAGTTGGTTGGCTCTGTTGAGCGGGAGCCCCGGAGCGAGAAGAGTTTTGTGTCGTGGAATATTGCTATTCGTGCCATCCTTACAGATGTCCCAGGGTATGCTATAACACACCACTACGTGAAAGCTTCGCGTGGACAGACCATAGCTCTGCCTCTGAACGCAACGTTGTCGACTTCCGGTCACGGAACCGCCTTTTGCACTTTACACGTTTCACCAAATACTATCCTAAAGCTATATCGATTACTGCACGGTTCGACTATATACGTCTGCTCAGTCGAAAGGTTCTTACGCTTCCCGAATTTTTTACAATGAAGAGACCAAAAAAAACTGTATCACAATATAGTATAATAGAAAACTCTCAAACAAAGTGTTCATTCGTCTTCATCCTCGACTGTGAATCGCTGAAACAGTAAAACTATAGGGAGGAAGTGGCCACTATTATTTTTAATTCACCATTATTTTAGAGATTATTAACCTGATCCGCTAATATTGTTTATAGCACTAGTCGACAACATATTGTTATAGGTATATTATGTAGTCAAAGCTATATATTTATTGTTTATGATACCAGTTGAGATTAATATTATTTATACGAACCAAACAGGTGTCTGGTCAGTATTAAATAATTTTAATTAATTCGATTCGTAAATCTATAGACGCGATAAAGAATACTTCTTGCCCTGGAGTCCTGGCCGAATATTCTCTCTCGAAAAAAAAATGTAAATCATCGACGAAAGGTCGCTGACACGAATTTCGCTCGATCGACGAAGATTCCAATATATTCATCAGATATGTATTATCGAACTTTGAAATATTCCGGTGGGCATATAATTTCGCACCGATTCATCAAAATTCGAAGCGACGACGGAAGATACGGAATACAGAATTTGCAAACCAGAGTTCCGCGCGTGCGATGCTTCCAATTATTGAGAGGATCCGCTATTCTCGAGCCGCCGGTAGCGGTGGTGATGATGCCGCTGCTGCCGTTGCTGCTGGCTAGCATCAGCATCTCTCGAAGACTTCTCAAGCTGGAGCGCGAAGGGCGGGCATCGATGCGGAAGAAGGCTTCCCTCGGGGATTATACACCCCAAGAGGTGGCAGTTAGCACCCGCTTATGACATTCTTGAACGATTGCCGAGCGCACGAAGAATTTCTGATGGAGGGCAACCTATTACGTCACTCCACCTGGGCTCCTTATCGTCACCCGCACCCTCGTAGAATTCATCCCCTGCGCCTTCGGGCTTGCCAGAGGGGGACCCAGTACACCTCTCACTCACCCCTACACTTTATTCCCCCGGCGAGTCTCGAAGTATTCCTCTTCGCTCGCCAAACCGCTTGCCATCCAATTCTCGCACTGCGTCTATCGTTCCTCATTTCGGGTGGCCTCTTCGTCCTCCAGCACCGCCCCCCCCCCCTTTCGGTGTAAAGTGGGGTCACTGAACTACCATTGATAAAAAAATTTTCGTCAATTTATCATAATCTTCGATACAAATTTCCCACTGGCCTTTTTTCGTGAACTTTCGTACTCCGCTCAATTGCTCAATTAGTTAATCTCTTCTCGGTTTCTGTAACTCGTCACTTCCTGTTGTAGCCTCGGATTGATTTTTCATTCGTCGGTGCATTTTCGGTTAAACCCGCCCATGGTATCTTTCGGGCTTGGTCGGAAACGCCGAGACGTTTTGGCCATCCCTCCCGTCCCCTCCGGGGCTCGTGGCTCACATTGGAATTAATTGAAGAGTCATTTGTTTCATTTAAGAGCATCCTCCCGCGATATATTAAGCTTCGCCGAATTCGTGGCTTGATTCTCACACGTTCCCGCACTAATGCCGCTTCGGTTATTAACGCGATTCCCGATACGGTTACGCGACCGTTTTGCCAATTATTTAGCTAATCAGGATCGAATCTTCGAATAGCGCGTCGACCGCCAGGAATATTAAATATCCGAACGAGTTACCATCGAAAGAAACTCTCAATGATACATCGGGTAATATTTCAAACAAACATTACTTCCTAATAAAATAATTCCATTAAAGAAGCAAGTGTACTTACCGTTCATAAAAAGTTTCCTTTTTTGTACGAAGATTGTGTCGAATTTTGTTAATTAAATTTTATATTATCGCCGGGACTATTGTTGGTAAACTCGAGGTGCGTCTTTACAGAGCTCAGGAGCTCGGTATTGATCTTGCTACTGACTGAAATTCATCGACGACGGGTATTCCAAGTACACCGTATCGGTATCGTAGGTAGCAAATAGTACGTTTGTTCGTAGAAAGGGCTTAATTTACGATATAATTGTTGAAGAGCCTTGGTCAGAAATGGAACAGGGTAGATAGACAAGGGTGTACTCTCGTGAGTAATTAGCTACGGAGCAGACAGGTACTCTGGCAATGAGGCTTTGCAGAGCAAGCTGATGAGGGACCGCGAACCCCGAGGTTCACTTCTCATACTACTAAGACACTGTCGACGAAGCTGCTTAGTGTTTGAACTCCTCACAACTGCCGCTGCTGCTTTCGACTCTTGTCCTGAGGAGCTTCTAGAGTAGCTGTTATAACGTCTACCTTGAAGTACAAGTAGTACGTATTACATACTGTAATTTACAGCACAAGATTATACGAGAATGCAAGAGTTCGCAATTACAAATATATCACAAAGTGTTGTTTCATAATTTTTAATTTGTCAGAAATCGTATTTATTCCTCGACGCTAGAAAATTTATTTCGTTCGGCCAACGAATTCAACGGTTGGGTGAAAAAAAAAAGTCATTAGTTCAGCCAACGATTAACTTCCTGGCAGCAAATAAATAGCCCCGCTCAACAACCACTTCGATTTTCGGGCACCGCTTGTCGATTGGGAAAATAAATAATTTTTTCAGCACATTTTTCAGACGTGGTACTTTTTTAATAGCGATTTTTGTAAATATTAAATTCCTAGTCTTACCATCAATATTTTTCACTTTCGTCTGACCAGCTGAACCCAAAACGAAAGTTCGATATTTTATTGTAAAGAGCGGCATGAAAATGAAACTATACTTTCTGGAGTTTAATTTTTAATTAATTCGAGAGTGCACTCGACATTCGTCTACAGGTTTTTCAGCACAATGGTCACTGGTAGAAGACGGAAAAAAAGGCACACTGATGACCAAAGTCCATCGTGATGTCCACCTCACGCTATCACGCCGATCCCTCGCAAATGGGCATCCCGAACTTATTTCTATATATATACACCTCTATCAGGGTTCCTCTCTCGACAGGCCATCATCCAGTTACCACGAGAGTCGGGCCCTCGAGCGCTACTTCGATAGAGAGCCTCTATTCGCATCAGACAACGCGATTCTCTTTTTCGATTAAATTTATCAGGTTACGAACTTTTAATTGTCCATTAGTGCCCGGTTAATTAGCCGGGAGACGCTTGCTGTAGGACGAGACATAGAGAGCGACGGGGTAGTTGAGTGAGAAGATGAACGAACAGTCCGAAAATAGAAAAAATAAAGGTACAAAATTTCCATATCGTAGGTATACTGTAGCAAAGCACTGAACCAAGGAGAATAAGCGTATTCTCGAGAGTTACTGCTTTAAGTGGAAGCAAGACTTTGTAAAAAAAAAAAAAAATCGTTGGATAAGGAAAAAAAATGCAAAAAGGAAGAAAGAAAATGCAACAAGAGGAGGGTTTCCAGCTTGACGTAAAGTCTATTTGTACTTTAACATCAATTGTTATACTCCATGCCAGGATATCTTTAGAATAGCAAAATCGAATGTTTATATTCCGTTTAAAAGAGTGTATGAGCCCGTGAGTTCAAGCCACCCTGGATAAGTAGTTCTCGAGTCGTCGGTAGTGATTAAAAGAGTTGAACTCCGGCGGCAACTCCCTCAGCTGGGCTCATTCCCTTTCACCTTGGACGACGTTTAATTTTAGCTCAACGTGTATTTGCCCAGAGTTTCGTAATAAATTTCGTATCCTGTTGGGCCCTGGGCACTCTAGTGGACTCACGAGACCACAGACTCGGATGTTGGTGCTGTTATATATTTGCTATTCCATAAATACACACATATATATAGTATACACATGCATATACAGTGTACATATATGAATAGACGTTATGCAATGTATAAATTCGATTCAATGTGCGGTCTGGCGTTAGGTGGTGTATTCAACGTACCTTCGTGTACGGCGGACCTCTCGTTTCGACGATGCATATATATAATCTGCAATTTATTGCATCGATCAATATAATGAGCTACCGTAAACGGTGACCAAAAAGAGTAAAAACATACACACACACACACACACACCAACGAAAGCATAACAGCAATTGCTATGAATGAAACATTATCGTGCGTAGATCGTAAAAGCGATTTCAGTTCTGAGAACTCTGGGGTAGAATTATTTCAAAGGGTATAATAATGAAACCACGCTATTGTTCAAAACTGGGGAATACAGCACGAGGAAGGGGAGGGGGGATTAGTAATTGATGAGTAGGTACGATATGGTAGTTTAATCGACGATAACCGAACCACTCGTGACATGAAACTCCCATGGTTTGAATGCATATCCACTGTAAGGTTGGAGTCATTAAAATTGGTAGCGTCAAATGCTACATTATTAATGTTAGATTTACATGTTAACCTATAATATAATCACGTACGAATTATATACGATTCATGTAGAATCATATATAATCATATATGATCATTTCTTCCGTGATTACCATTTGTGGAGGTTGCAGTTGACTGAAATGTAGCCGAAGTGTGATATTTTATTGAAGTCTCTTCCAGAGTAGATAGAGAGTGGATTATGATTATCAGACAGTATCATACAAATCTGTACTTAGTATGGAAGGGAATTTTCTTTTACCTTTTTCTCTCGTTGTAGAACCATGTTTTAATTGCCGCGGCAGTACGTTTTGGATAAAAAAACGCGTCGACTCTTAGCTACCATTTTTTGAACCATCGCGAGTTGGGGAGATGATTGGCTTACGGTATCCGGTTTTTTCAGTACCTAATATGTCACTGATATTCTGGTATACAAAAAAAAAATAAAATAAATTACTCCGACACGGCTATCCGATCTATGGCGTATAGATGGCCTCGTGTATCGATGCAATCAATGAGATCGCTGCAAAGTCCCGGTGTTGCGGACGTATCGGTTACAGCGAAAGTAAAAGACACGTCCACGGGTAGAGTCACGTCTCCGCGTGTCTCTCGCTCACTCTCGTGTCATATCGACAATAAAATCCATCTCTCGGGCTCACCGACGGTACGGTATATATATACTCTTCTCCTGATAGACGAAGTTTATATTAGGAAAGTTTTTATGTTTCCTTCGTTGGCGTCCAGCTGAAAACGCTTATCAGTGCAAGCTCACGTCGCTCCTCGGGCAAGCGAAAATCTTTCATGAGAGATATTTTTCTCCGCTTCTTCTTCCGTCTCGTCTTCTTCTTATTCTGCCTCTTCTTTTTCTTCATCTTCATTATCCCCGCCGGCCAGGGCACAAGTGGTCCTCGAACGAGCAGAAAGCATACTATGTCGGTTGAACTTCTTTCACGATGATTTTCCTTTCAGTTTAACCATAGAGCCGCTAAATGCGGTGAAAATTGTCTGGGGCCATAATATGTCGATTCAGCTTCGAGAAAGCAAACTTTACTGCGACAAAGATGACGGTAAAACTAACCACTATGTGTGATCGTAACTTCGGCGTCTCTCTATCGATTACCGCCTTGTCTGATACGCGTCAAACAAATTTTGAATCTATCGTTATCCGATGATTCCAAAAACATTTAATTAGCAAATAAAAATCTTCTTATTTCGATGTAATCTCCAATAGCTTCGAAAATCTGGGGCTCTCATCGTCGTCGATCTTCATCGCGTTCCCATTACACAATTCTATATATTAAAAATGCTAACCAAGCGAAAAATGCTCATTTGCATTCCGTTCCTTAGGAAATAATTACTTGAATAGATGAAAATTGAAAGATTGAAAGTTTTTTGAAAGTTGTAATGGTCGTCCCCACCCGTATGCCACACTGGAGTACCGCGCGAGATTGTATCGCAAAGACGATTTTGTTCTGAAATGACGGGAACTTTTCTCATTAGTCCTCCTCTTGTAGCCCAGTAACAGTTGTAACACCCCTAAAGTGAAACCTTCTATACCATTTCCTTTTTCTGCCTTGGCGCAGCGGAATGATAATGAAAATACTATGCGGAGCTTTATTCCTCTCCAGCCAATTACCGATCTTGTAATTGGCCCTGTCGCGGTTGTAAAACGTTGCCGCTCCCTATCTCTGCACCCACTTTCCGTATCTCGCGTTTCTGGGATCTCCTCCACCTCCGTATCTCGCATTTCTGCGTCTCGCTCACTTCCATCCTTCGCTCTTGGGCTGTCAAGTTATTTTCGTCGGATAACGAGAGAGAACCACTTCAACTTCCTCTACGACTTTCAGCATCAACGAACATTTATTTTGAATTTCAGCATTACGTACAATGCATCCCACGTGCTTCGGTGTTCCGTGTTACTGTATCTCTCCCACGTCCGTATCTCGCTTCAGGGCTATCAAATTCGCCGGATACCGAGACAGCACCACTCCAACTTGCTCTACCATTCTGCCATTCTCAGCATCCACGAATATTTCCTTCGAACTTGCATCATTGGAAGTGATGGATTTCCGGCGTAACGTCATTTCCAGCAAAAAATGAGATTTTAAAACCGGAAGTGACATTTTCCTCTATTACTTCATATCCGATAAAAATATGAAGTTTTCAAAGCGGAAATGACGCATTCCCAGTATGACGTCACTTCCGATCGAAAAATGCAATTTTCAAACCGAAAGTGACGTCATACCTCGAATTTTCTTTTTTATTTTAGAAAAAATCACAAAAAGTCTAAACACTCTCAAGAATCTATAAGAAAATTACAAACCAGTACATTTTATCTAGAAATTACAGATGTTAAGTTGGATTGATGTATCTTTATTTTCTTCCATCTTACATATATCCTACGATCTATCGTGTTGTTATTATCGTTACGCTCGTTTGTACTACAGCGGAAAACAAGATTTATTTATATTTGGACAGATAACGTTATGGAGGCGATGGCCCGTGTTCGGTCCGTGTGTTATTTTTCAGAGTGAAGAGGAGATATTGTTTAGGGGAGGTAAATTTATGGACACTCATTTATCGATACGAACGAAGGATAAAAAAAAAACACGTTTTTTTTCCACTCTCCGGATTCTCTATCGCGAAACACGACACAACTCGCGAGCTGAGCGGTACGAGCTTTTTCCGCGTTTCCGTCACACCGCACTGCTCGTGGAGGCATAGTGTCGACCATCTAGCGGTGAATGGCTCTGTGGCACGCGAATCTCGTCACCCCTCTGCCGCTCGATAAGCGAGATCTTATCGAGTCGTCGAAGTGATTCGAGCTTGTTTTTTTTTTTTTCGGCACCTTCTCGCATTCGCTATTAATTCACTCCGTAATACCATGGGCAAAACAATCGCCCGAATCTGGGCACGCATAGTTGTTTTCTCCCGAGCCAAGTTGATCTTAGCAGTGAAAAAGAAAGAGCAAATCTTTACAGCACGCACCAAACAACTGTGGTATCTTGCAATAAAATAATACTACACCCATTTCGATAACGATTTATTCATCAAGAAATATTTCTTGGTCCGATGTATTTTGTGAATTATCGACTCAGGAAATCTCTTACGAAACTAAAATTCCAGTTATTTGGCTCTCGTGTCCGGCATCGAGAGGATATTTACTTCAGCGTATGAATATCTAGACAAATGTCGCCTCACGTTGCAATCTAGTTAGAGAAATTGGCTACCGTGATACGTCTTTTGTCCATACCAATTGCTGAATGCCAATTGATATAGAAAAATAATAATAGGCTGTTTTTATATATCATTAATATTTCGACCAGCACTGTTTGCCATGAGCTCTGTAGTAAATTTCTGTGTGCCTATTTTGCTTGGTATGACGTTTGACCCGGCATTCGCCAGGTGCGTAAAAAATTGTCTTGTAGACAGTTTGTACCAAATCGGCCTTGAACGGGAGCGGGGCCACGATAGTGGGTCGACGACAGCGTCGTCGATGGGAGCGGGAGCGGGTGCGGGATCACGAGAGCACTGGTGGTACCATTATCGACGGTGCCTCGGGAGCGAAGAAGGTAGCCAGGTAGCCAAGGTAGCCACGTGGACGGTCCGGGACGACTACAAGTAGCCGATTTGGTACAAAAATTATAATGCCAGAAAATCCTCCTTCCACCTTAATTTATACGATCCGGCAGACCTTTCGCTTGCGAGTTTGGTATTCCTCCGTAGCCACCTCTCTGCGGTTTCTAGAACTAAGCGCTCGGTAGACGCGCTCGGACCCCCCAACGCTTACTCGGGCCGACGCGTGCGAGACCGATAGGTGAATTTTTCGATTCAATTTTTCAGCTAAAGACGTCTAGCAATTATGCGCCCGAGTCTCGAATTTTTTTTTATCGAATAAGTAATTCAGCAAATGATTACTTGCCGAATTACTTATTCGACGAGCAATTAGCCATCGCCCACTCGTGACGACTCTGTCATTACAAAATTTCGGCTTGCTAAAAAAAAAAAAGAGCACGCGCAATTTAGATTCAGAAATCTCTGTTTCCGTCATTCTCGAATCAAAGTTTCCGGGCGAACGGGCTTAAGAAGAAAATATTCGACGCAACTGTAGCTGGCTATCCAGAAAGATGTCATTAACTCGAGGGAATTGCTGCAACTTACTATTAACCAAGAAACGTTTCGACGTTCTTGAAAGTGAGAGAGAAGAAACTTAAATATAAAGTGAAGGAAGTCGCATGGATGGAGCCCGCGGGGGGGGAGGGGTAAATCTGCAGGCTCATGCTCTTACTTGCGCTATACACTGCACACCCGAGGAAAAATAAAAATAATGATGTTGCAGTTGTGTTAGTTCGGACGGTATACCTTAATACGTACATGTAACCCGCAAGCGTATCCCACGTACGATCGTGAGGTAAACGACTTCGGCGTGTATACTCTATACGTGCATATGTATGTATACAATATATATAGCATATCTGTACGCGGCAGTGTGCCTCGGAAATTTTCAGTCTTAAAAGTTAATGGAGCGGGGATTCGTGCGGTCGTTCCCGCTGCTGGAACTCCCTCCGGTTTCCTTCCTATACTACTTTTCCTTTTCTTGTACCTTCTCTCGCTTCGACACCGGTGAGGGCGTATACGTTGCCCCTTCTCGTCGTCTTCGTCGCCCCCGTCGCCGGTGCACCCTGCGGGAAACGTTGCGTTATTGCGCAACGGGATAGAATCTTCGACACTGGCCGCCGACGAGGAGACCCTTTGCAACGTTATATTGCGGTGAGGAAATTTATTTCCGACGGTATATGATTTTTTTTTCTTTTTTTTACATAAAATCGATTTCCCGCAAGGTACCTCTCAATTCTGAATATACATGGATACTATCTTTGATCAACGCTCCCACGGTACGATCCTGACTTATTAAGCTTTGCACTTTGGCAGCAGAGCACGATGTGCAGATATCCGAGAGATTTTTTTTTGTTACTACCGGCGGTCAATCTCGTTTTTTTTTCCCCTCTCTCTTTATGATGTCGATTCTCGTATTTCTCGACGATACTCTAATTGAAGTTTTGCACTTGTTATAACTAGATGCGTTGCTCTTCGATACGATCGACGCATCGAAGTGCTCCGTGTGTTCCAGACGTCGGGGAGGTCCCCCGATTTGTTCGCAGGGCTCCCAAGGTCCGTCCGAAGAAATCTACGCTGATATCGGATTATCGATCCAAACTTTCAATGGAGAAAAAAAAGAAAAATCTCATATTCCTCCGTTATTTGGAAAAAAAAATACGAAACAAATATACCATCGAAACGGAAGGATATGAATGTTTTTCCTCGACACTGGGTTATTAGATCGAGAAACCCGCGCCGGGCATTCGTCGGATGGATGCTGCGAGCGGTACGAAAAAAAAATTGAAGAGAGTTATCAGATTACAACTATGACCGGAATGCCGGGAAGGGACGATTAAAAATTCATTGATAGCAGGAAATGAAAGGGTGCAATAACCCGATATAAATACTGCCATAAAAAACTATTATAATGTGTTTTTTTTTCTTCCCCTAAAGCACTCGCATCCGTTTCCACTTGAGAATATCCTTAAACTGTTACGATATACGCAATGGTTATCATAGTGCAATTCCATAATTCACCGGTGCGCTATATCGCCTCGAATCCAGCTCCTACTTACTGTTTACCTTGGCTACGTTATCAACCCCCCCCCCCCCTCCCCACATCTTTTTCTTTATTGTTCAATGGAAATCGATTTTCTCGAGTAGGTATAGCAGTTCTTGGCCCGGCTCGAGTCCCGCCTGGTCCCTCGGCCGCGCTTGGCAGACGATCAGCTACTTCCGGAAGCCGCCAGCACAGCAACGAAAACTCTCATACACTCACTCCGGTCCGCTAACTTTTTTTTACCCTCTTTTTTTCCCTTTATTTTTTTCTCCTGCATTGTTTTTCGATCTCGTCTCCAATTTGCGTAAGTGCAGCAACGAAAGCGTCGCTGGTGTATCGGTGAACTCGACTAGCCAGGAGCGAGCCAATGGGACACTCAATCCTTAAATATATGTGTGTATATATATATATATATATATATATATATATATATATATATATATATATATATATATATATAGAGTAACACATACACATATACAGTGGATCCGCAAAGTTTCGCGCTCATTACTTAAGTAGCGAGAAGCTGGAAGCAGCAGAAGCGCAGCCGAGCTACCGGGCAATTTACGATTGTCCTATGGCCCGCACGCAGAGAATATCCCTCGCTGCGTCCAAGTGCCAGCCGCGATTTTCCGTGGATTACGTGTTTCTCACTCCTCCGCCAGCAGCAGCTGATGGCGATTCGCCTCACCCCCCCCCCCCCCCCGTAATCTACGTCATCCCGCCTCTTCCCGTCCGGCCTCCACAGTCTTCCCTTTTCAAACTTGGTCCCGTCGCGCAAAACTCGTTAGACAAATTCCTAGACCATGCTGCCGCCGCTGCAGGCTTGAAGCCGCGAGTGTCGAAGTGTGCGGTACCATCGGTATTATCCCTTCTCGGGGTCTCTTTTCACTCGCTTACTCTCTCAGACAAGCCTGTTAGTCGCTGCCGCTTCGGCGCTCAAGTTAAATTAAATCATTAACGAGATTCCTCGCGTTGGACGCTGTTATTAACGAGTGGAGCTAATTCCTGCACGAGTCGCTCAAGCGTTTATCGATAACGGTACAAAATCTTCTCCGCGGGCGGTGTTATCCACCCGATCATATTTCCTCCTCACATTCGAATTGCGGATTGCCGTATACGTCATCGGGAGACGAGATGAAATACGCGAGATTCACGCGCTCATTATTGGTTCGCCGTTCATCTCGATGCGACCAAATTTTCTTTTTTCTTTCTTCTTCAAATAACGACGATAATGAAAAATAATTGAGACAATGAATGATCGTACCGATTGAAACGAGGTGAAAATGAAAAACAATTAATTTCTTTACGGGGCTAATAATAGTGACGATAACAAAAAAGAATTTAATCTGAATCACTGTTGAAGATTGAAATATTCGTACGGATGTGAATAATTTTAATGGGATTCCGGACAAATTTTGTCTACGTAATTCCGAAAGTGCAATGGCGCTGCACGGAGCTTTCCGAGCCAGCCAATGATCAATTCTTCTTCTTCTTCAACAACAATTTGACTGGATCTACGGCCGTGGAAACCAGTCTGGCCACTGGGAAAATCCGGCGTCGGCCAACACATAAGCCAATGATCAATTGATGAGGGAGAAAATTTCGAAGCTCGATAGAAATCTGTTTATTCGATATGTAATAAAATTCTCACGACCGTGGTGTCAATATTTTTTAAATAGTTTCTACCGTGATTCATGTTACGATTTATCGTATATCTCTCTCATGTATAGCCTTTAAGAATCGATAAAACTGCAGCAAGGTGGTACGTACAGAGAGCAGGCCACACGAGGCGATACCTCTTTCCGGGATTTTACGAGCGAGAAAAGGGGGAAACCAAGATAAATTTTCCGAGTATATACGGCAGTACATAAGTCAATGTATCGCACGTGAGAGATCCCGATACGCTCGTCGTTCCGTGAAAAGACGAGATACTGAGTGCCACTGCCGATGGTGCGGCTGCCGATGTTACTCTCGTAGCTTCTTCGTTTCTCCATCATTATTTTCGTACCGCAGCAGTTGTGCGTGATTCTCCCGACTATCGATATTTTCGATACCCAATTCATTCGTGTAACGAATTATCACTCCTTTTTCACGGATACTTGATTTTATTTTTATTTTTTATTTCAACGCTTCTGCGCAGCTTACGGAATAATTTTCATGGCAATTCTGGCGTGAATCGAAAATCGATATATTCCTTGGTACTTACGATGAACGTTCTTCATTCAAGCTCAGATTTCTTTTTCATCTCGTTGCCTGAGGAAAATGTCTCACTGCTCTTACTAACGATATTTACATGCAATCTAATCGTCTATGCAATCGCTCGGAGTGATAATACAAATGTCAAATGCGAGCATGCAGGTGCAAAGGTGACTGTACTTACTTGACGTTGGCTTCTATATTACGTATACGCTGACGCATTGCCGCAGAAAACGAGCAACGCAAACCGAATTGTCATTACGGCCGGGCGGCGTGTTTCTCTCGTCGGGTTGCGTTCGCACGGTAGAGCAACACGCGATGGAATAATAAGGTTTAGTGCCGGAGGAGCGCTCGGAGCGAGCGACGTGGTGCCCGTAGACCACGGCATACGATGAAATTATGGGCCAGGGAACCCCTCGTATATACTTGCAGGAACGGGCGGACAAAGCCTACGAAACTCGACTGGGTGATTTTCCGTGGAATACAGCACAATTCCGGAAAAGTCGCAAACTCAAACAATTTAATTTATTTTTCACGCACGATTCGCCGCGGAATAACAAGTTGAATTTCGGCCTGGTTCTTGCGAGGGTGTAATGTACAATAAAAATAATAAATCCTTAATAGAAAAAATATAAAAATCCTTTTCCAGAAATCTGGAAAATTCAATTACCGGTTCAATTGTCGGCTCTTAAGTGGTTCAAATCTGAACGAAAATTACTTTTCAAATCTTTTGTATTCAAAGTTAAGTCCGCTTATCCGTAATTCAGGCCGGTAGGTATTTAATTTTCTTATAACACTATACCGGATCTTGATCAGTAGTTCTAAGAAAACAACATGCAGGAATTATTTTATCGGGACCGTCGGTTTATGAATTTGTCGCTCGCTATCAGTGTAAGTAATAATCAGTAAAGTATAAGACCTCGATTGAGTCCTTCAAGGTGCGTTTGCAACATCTTGCATTCCTTGAGCTAGATGTTGTGGAGGAGTGAGCGACCATACTTTAATTAATTATTAAGCGTCCTTAATCTATCAGTGCTTTTTCTTTGATTTCTACTTTGTTGTTATTATTACCACCCTTACATGTGTGTCTGACTAAATTCTAAAGTATTCTATTCTATCCTATGCTTTCTGTGCGCACTTCGCTTTGATTTACAGCCTATCTGTAATGATTGGTCCTTAGGGGATTTATTCCAGGACACAATAAACCGAACTATCTATCTAATAAAAGAAAAACGAATAAGCTTTTTCGTATTCATAGCAATTTTAATAAACTTCGAAGCAACTCATTGTTCACAGTTACACAAATCGACATTTTTTTCGTTTTTGTTTCTCGAGCGACTATACAGGAAGCTATATCGAATCGACATTTATCATTATCTCTCGTATACACTCTTCGGCGTCGCGTACGCTGTGCGTCGTGTATGATGAACGAGACGGCATTGCTTCGTTTCCTCGTGATTAAAATATCCGCCACGACGAGACGAGGATTGTTGCATCGGCGGTTCGTCACTGAAAGCAGAAAACAACAATGCTCAGAGATAGAATGTTTGCGTAATGAATTTCGTTAGCTAAACGGATTATCCTTGTAGATGAGAGCGGACTAAATTTCTTTTTTTTTATGCTTTCTAAATTATTCGACACCATTCACTCTCGGCTTCTGCACAGTTCAACGATTGTGCTCTCTGTCTCTCGGTCTCTCTATCCCTCTGTGTGTACTCTCGTGATTTAATTTTCTATGGAGGGTAGAACGCCGAAGGGTAGTTGGGTAAACGGGACGCGTGGCGAGATAGAGCCAGGGGGGGTTGAAGGTGAAGCGTGCAAACTCAACCGACGTTCCGCGGAATTCAGCGGCTAGAGGCAACCCGAGAGAAACGCGCGTCATTACCTTCCGTAAAGTCTAACGAACCGAGAGATCCTGTCCTCCCCCTCCGCCCCCTCCCCCCTCCCTTCTAGCCCTCCGCGTTGGTTCGAAATGTCGCAAGCTCAGTTGAGAGATTGGGGGAAAGGGGTGTGCCCGAGGGAGAAAGCGAGGGAGGAAGAGATAGAATGGGCAAAGCAAATCGAGAATTTCGAAAAGGTATAGGACCCTTAGTTAGTACTATCGACGATTCCCTCCGTGAATTCGACCGCTTCGCCTCTTCCACTGAAATCAGACCTCCTTGTTTTCTTCGAAAACTAACGACGAAGAATCAGCAGTACGTGATCTCTAATTCGTTGTTTACACGAAGTGGTCCGCCGACGCACTGAAGCCAAACAATCCGATTCTGCGGGTCTGCCCGTGCGACTCGATGCACCGCGAGGAGATTCCTACGGTTGAATCACAAGGCGTCTGACCGCACACGGATCTGCACTACTTCCACCCCTACTACTGCCTCGGCGGCTCTCAAGTTCATTGTTCCTTGGCTTCTACTTTCATAGTGGAATGGGCAATTTCTGTGAATCGTGACTTTTCTGGATTATATCTCATATGTTACTTTACCTTTTTATGTCATTTAGGAAGCTCATTCGTTTCATGGCTGATTGTGTACGTCTGTTCTTTTTCGTCATTGAAGAGTTTTTTTTAAGCAATGTATCATATCAAACCGTCCAAGTTAACTGTAGATATCGAATGAATGTGTGCATATCCGACAGAAAAAGAATATTCCGCTACAGCCATTTAAACACTTTTGTCAATAACATTGTTCAATGGAGATTGCATCAACATTCTTTCACAATTTTTTTTTACCTATGAGCTTTCCACTTTCTTTCATTTCGTTCTAAACTTTTTACTTCAAAAGCCGACTTACGAATTAATGTAAAAAAAAAAATCAAGATCTTCATCCACTTTCATTTGCATCTCACTTCATGTAAAATTTTATTTTTTATTATAGAATGCGTTAGGCGATCACATGATAAAAATACGACCGCGTGTTTTCTCCTGAAATCAAAATTATCTGGAATGCTCATCTACTATCGCTTGGATCTCACGTTATTAAAAATTGTATTATTTATTGTACAAAACGTTGGGCGATTGTCGGATAAAAGCGCGAGCGTACAATTCCGCGTTCTCCTAAAATCTATCCTGTAAGAGATGCGGGGCTGAGATAACGGTTAATTACATAATTTCGTCGTGAAGCTGAAGACCGATCTTGATACCAGCACTCAGTTCTCTGGCCCGTATTAGCCCTTTCTCTCGTACGTGTATGTGTCGTGTAACATCAACAAAATTATTTTTTAAATTCAACCGGTTTGCATGGGGTCACGTAAAATATACAATTGTGCATATAATAACGAATACCGACTGATACGAATCTCGTCCGTGTCTGTTTATCATATGAATTGGTCCAAGCATCTGTGCGCTATATGCGATACAGTGTTTGGCAGAGAACGCAAGCCAAACAAGATGTTTCTGCGACAAATTGCGGTCGTACCCGTGTCTGACCATACGAGGAGTGCACTACTTTCATCGTCGACTCCCCGTCTGCTCCATATTCGTGTCTGATCGATCCTTTGCTTTTACGAGCACATGTCACCGGTTGTGCGCTGCGTTTGTCTTTTGCTATATTATATATTTGAGTGCTTTATTTAAAAAAAAAAAATTTTTGCATCTCAAAGCCGTGCGCTATTTACGAAAAATAAAAATATATTGGAAATTTATTTGCAGTGCATTTTTTGAGTTGTTTACATTGAATTGGGTAAATTTTGCTATCGCAGATGGTCATTTTTATTTTCGTAACGCTGAAGAGAAAAGCGGTTACAGCAGAAAAACTTTCACTTTTTGGTAAATTCAAAACAGCATTTATAGCAACGAGCAGTAACTTCTACTATTGTTTTCCCGTGTTTTCCCATGCGCGGAGAGGTGCAGTTTACAGCAATACGCTTTCCATAAATTCGATCATGTTAAAAGCTAAAATAGATTAAGGTAAAATTGAAAAGAGTCTGCCAAAGTTACGGTAATATATCGTGAATCGGTAGAATCCACGGTGCTTTACGTAATCCCCGTACGCAACGATACTCCGTAGGATAATTTGATATTTATTTACCGTGAACAATTCATCGATGAATAATTCATGAGTCTCGTTCAGCATGTATATCTCAAACACGATTACGAATTCCCCTCAGATTCTGGTACGAATGTCCTGATGGGAGTTTCTCGTGGAGATACAAGGTGCGCAAAGTATAGCGAGCACCACACCACCGCCGAGCAGAACGACGACAGCCACGAGGAAGAACCACGCGGTACTCGTCGATCTTGGCGGCACGATTTTTCTCACGATCGGCAGATCGGCAACTTCCTCCTCGGTCAGGCCGAGACGTCTCGCTTTACCGAATAGACACCTCAGGCGTCGCGACGCTTTTTCGCAAGACATTATCCCGATCGTTTTTTCACCGATCACCGATTAAAAAGGTCCTTTTTGTCCGTTCGTTTTTCCAATCACTGTCCGACTGTGTATCAGATTATTTGTCCTTGCAATCTCTACGACACTGCGGTTCGTTGTTTCGATAAAAGTTCGTAAGATAGAAAAATCACATTGTGTATTTTTTTTTCTTCGTTATTCGTTCTGGTAGCGAAATTTTTCTGGAATTTTTCATTAAACGATCGACGATAGCGCGATGTCCGATTTGCCTGGTGCACTTTTGTTTTCTCGTTTATATCGATGTTTATCATTCTCGTGGAATCGAAAAGTTGCCGGTCGCCGGGCTGACGGCCGCCCCCGTTGCTATCGAACCCCCGTTTCTCACCCCCTTGAAGTTGATCGGTTTCGTAAACATCGCGAACCCCCGAGAAAATCCTCTTGCGTCCGGATCCGGCATCGAACGATTATCGACTATGGCCGGAGGGTCGATTAACTCACTTTGTCAATCCAATTATGCCGGAAGCTGTTAATTATTGTAAAAAATGTTTACGAGATTGTGAATTCGAGTTTAGCACGTTAATCATGATTCGTCGAATGGTCCCTGTACGGTTCAAAGTTCGTTGTTAAAGAAACACAGTGCTCAGGCGTAGCAGAGTAGAAGTGGATTAGATTCTCGGATGATCGAGGTATTGAGCTTCCTTCTTTCAGATTTAGTTACAACTTTTTATTTTTTATAACTCGTCCTCGACTCCCCCCACGTCTCTGGAACGAATTATCGAGATCGCAGGCTTGTCTCGATCAATACGTTTTTCGAAGCATTACGTAATATTTTTTAATTTTTCCATGAGGTGATGATATATGTGTCTACCTTTTCACAGGTTAATGAACTTCGGTATTTACTTCACGGATATTATTTTTTAATACAGTGACACCGATTTCACTAATATCGTTGTTATTCATCTTATTTCGCGTTTCATTTTTTTCTTTTTCAAATTTTGTTCTCTCGCTTTTCTTTGTTTTATACGAATTTATTTACGACGAAGAGACGGATCGTAGAAGAAGAGAGTGGAAGTAGTAAAAGTTGCGACCACGTGGGCCAGTGGTGAAGGAGGCCACGCCGCAAGCAGCGCGGACATTCTCGGCGGGCGTCGCGACGCTCACTGGCTCATCGTCGTCCCTACAGCCCCGCTTTATGGCTTCGTCTCCCTCCCTTCTCGATCCTCCGCGAATCCACCCCTTTCGCCGTTGCGCGGCACGGCTTCTCGTCCGGTCGTCGTCTCGCGCGGACCGTGTGTGCATCGCCACGCATTCGAATGTCCTACGTGAGCCGGAAACATGTCGCATCTGTCTCAGTCGCCTCGCCCTCTTTTACCTTCTTTATCGTTCATTTTTCTTCTGTAAAGTTTTTTTTAACGTTCATTTTTTGTTTTGTTTTCACCTTCACCATTCATTTCGCGCACATCTTGTATTTATTGTATAGCAGTTTGTGGAGGATGATGCAGCACGTTTTGAAATGAAAAAATAATAAAATAAGAGTGGGAGCTTGGTGAGTCCTCAGTTATTGGACGGAGGGCTTTTTTTGAAAAAAATTTAGCAAAGAAATATCGATGTGGACTCTTTTTCGGCACAGTTTGTATTTTTTCGTCAGGACCAAAATATCCACTTCGATTTACCACCCTTTTTCGCAATCTCCCAGTAAAACGGGAATGGCGAAAAAAGTTATTATTTTTTCGTACGTCGTCTAAAAAAAATAGAGTAATTGTAGAAACAACTAATGGATCATTTGGTTATGGATAATACAATTCGGTAGAGGTCAAATATTGCGATTATATGCTATTGTAGAAGAGCAGCGGCGTGTATCATTAAAAGTAATAAATATCGTTATTGGTTCGTCACCGAGATTTTCATTAATTCATCGAATCTCGATTGCAGGATTATTAGGTATCGTATCGGTGGTCGAGGCTTTAGTGACGGACCCGATGATATTGCGTCAAAATTATAGCTGGCGTTTAGCAACGTACATTCACCGTTAATGCAATAAATCGTCATTAAATCATACGCCATTTGGTTGGTTGGCCGTCGTTATGGTTGATTATTTAAATGTCAATCAACTACGAATATCGAACGGGCATGGATTGGCGTATACCGTACGCACAGCATTGCACAGCGACATTTATCCCTTCCTTTTCAAAATCATAGGTGTCGATAAGTAAATCTACATAAATCTACACGCCACTATGTGACGGTTTCAATCGTATTGGAAGGAGTACTATTTTACTTTCAGATTCAGTCGTAAAAATAACCTCTCCAGCTGTCGAGTGGTACATTTTTTTAATCACTGTAGCTCATCTCCGGTAAAAGCTATCGATATTTTATCGTAAAAAAAATCCAATGTCGCAATTTTTCATCCATATAATGAAAATTTCTATATAATATTCCAGCGTAACGACGAATCAATAATTTCGTTCCATCACCCCAGTTTCGTTATCGCACACCATCCCCGTCGTGTATGATATACCACGATCCAAAGTACAAGATTATCTCGTAACTTCTCGACAGTTTGGGCGGTTACGGCTCGTCACAGCGTTTCCGCGGGGGTGTGCGCGAGAGCGTGGAGGTTGATAGCGACGTGAAAATTGCCGGTTTGAGTACCTTCCTACTTTAACAAGTTCGCGTTCTTCCGCGTCCGGCCGCTGATGTTTCTCCGGCCGCGATAATACGCGTATCATGGTATTAGAGATCGGTGTGACCGGCGAGAGAGGTAATGGGCCGTGCGGATGGTGTGGGATTGAAGGCGATAATTGCCCGACGGTAATTATTACGGCATGAACGTCGGTTCGCCCACGGCGATTAATCGCCCGTCGCCGTGTCGAACTCGTAAAGCAGAAACTCCGGCCGTCCGGATCGTGCAACAACGTCACGAGAAGTGCAAGACTGTCCCCGCGACGACGACGGGCGCGTTATACCGATGTATATACATATATGATCCGTAGGCTATCTGTATGCAAGACCTATACGGATGGTACAAGCTAGACCGGAAGTGGCGGGATTATCGGCTGGCGAACGCGCGCGCGAGAGATCCTCTCACGAGTTATACTCGTGCTCACGAGGAGTTTACAGCTAGTGTAAATCCGGCTTTAACGAGACCAGACACCGAGCCCCCGAGAGGGACGGTACCGTCCCTTCGCGAAAGGATCGAGAGTTTCATCCTTCTGTTATACGGCACTATACGAGCAGCATGCTGTTCTTGTCGAGGCTACTAACACGTTTTACGAAGCTTTAAAAAAAAACTTAGAAACAACTTTAAAAGTTTAACGGGAAACAGAGTTGGAGGTTGCGTTCAGCAGTATAAGCACCGAAGGGTCGTATGGCGGAATCGATAAATCATGCTTGCTGATCGGGGAAAATGGTCTATCATGCTTGCCCATCGGGGAAAATCTACTTTATTAGAAAAAAAGGAGAGAACGGAGATTATTTTTCGGAGAACTTTTCAAAATCCAAACAAAATTATAAGGAACAAACAAATGCTTTTTTTGCGTCCTCGTGGAGGAAGCTTTATTATGGTGAAAACAAACGTTGGGATTTTAATGGAAACGTTGAACACGTTCGAAAACATCGAAAAATTACAATTAGAAAAAGTATCCGGATGTGTGTGTGTGTGTGTGTGTGTGTGTGAATCAGACGCAGTAATTAAAAACGCTATAACTCGAGAGTGCCTCTATCGATCAAGCCGATATTTCGCACACAGTAAGTGTGAGTAATAGTCAATGTTTCTTCAAAATTCTATACAAAATGTGTAGTTGTTTTTTTATACACGATTTTCAATTTCTTCAAAGATGTCTGTTCGGGCTCTAGTTCTTACAATTTTTTAGCGATCCAGCTAAAAACAGATGGAATATGATCGCCCGATGACCCATTTTAAATTTAGGGAGAATCAATCGAACTATTTATATGTACTGCCATTTTTAATTTTTTTAATTTCATGAAAAATTAGTTTGGCACATTTGACCCAAGTTTTCGTATTAAATATTCATTTATGAATAAAATATGCGGCAGATTCTTAATCAGCGTAAAAAAATGCATTCAATATAGAACCGCGATGACGGCGAACGAAAAATTTTATCGGGAATTTGTACAGCCCGTATTGCAAAAATAGGTGATTTTGCATATTTCATAATCAGCGATACCTTCGTTTTCCGATGGCATCGTGGAAAACACATATTTTTATCATGTTCTACAGCACGAAATACCCAAAATGATGGATATAATGGGGTCGAAAAAGCAAGATAAAGCGGTATCACTTCGATGTCTTGAGCAAAAACCAAAAGCTCACGTTTGACCAAAAGTCAAGCATGACGTTGACATTGAAGAAAGTTGATAATTGAAATTTTCATATCGCTTTCTTATATAATATGCCTTTATTCGCAAAGCTTCCTCTATGAAGAAGTAAGAAATACAAAAAATGCTTTCTCATACAACAAGCTTTGCGAAGAAAGGGATATGAAAAAGGATCGCTTCCGAGGAAGCGATATGAAAATCTCAATTTTCAACTTTTTTAAATCCAATGTATGCATTGGTAACATTTTTGGTGTATTCAGTCATTCACGAATTCTGTTTACTAGGATAGTTCGTCTTCATTTTTTCGCCCATACCTTCAATCCCCACGAAAATTGCTTGTGTCTTTTCGATTTTCTGACAATACATTATCGTCGAACAATTTTTCATCGTAAACAGCCTGTTCTCTTCCGAGATTATAAAGATTATGAAGGAACTTGGTAACTTTGGTTTAGATGGAAGAACAGGTGCTGCTACCACCCGAGGAAGAACCGGCGGTCTAGTGATCGATAAATCGCACTTTTGCGGTGTGTTCGAATAGGGGGCTGAAGGAGCCTCTTGTGCACGAGGCTTTTCTGTCACGTTGCATAGACGCCATCCACTTTTCGGTGATAACTGAAGCATCGTATGAGTGACACTCGAATACGAGTCTGCGACCCCTCAGCTAGAAGAAAAGAGCTCAGCTGCCGTCAGTGAATAAATTTCGAGCACCCTTTCGTATTATCTGAGATGTCGATAACTCAAAATTCTGTTAAAAAAAAATCCGATGTCAATAAATTTGCACCCTCAACGATGTGTAAGGGTTGTGTATTTTTCCGCTCGCGGATCTGCCGATTGCGGAAAGAAACGACAAGAAGGTTCTCGTGGACGCGCGGATATGGATGTCCGTGAGAAGGGTAGGAGAAGAATGATAAACGAAAGGACACGAAGGCGCTTATTATAGTGTGGGAAAAAGTCCAGGGGAAAACGTCTGTCCGCAGGACACGGTAGCTTGAGCACCGTTGTTGAGTGACGTGAAGTATGTATCGTATGTACGGGTACACAAGTATATATAAATATACCGCGCGTACGATACAAGTGTGTAGTACATAAAGTATAAGGATGAATGGCCGAGGATGCGAAAACGAGATGAGAGGACGGAAGACAGCCAGCCGTTTTGTCCTGACAGACTATGTCAGAGACACCGTACCGAGACCGCACTCTATCAGGAATACACAAAGACGCGATCCGGTTGGGCAAAAACAGCGAGGTCGAAAGCAAAACGACGTGAAAGAAAGAAATAATAAATAAAACAAAAAAAAAGGCAGAGCTTCAACCCGAGTGTATGACAGATCGATCGAAAAATCGATCTCGAAACTTGGAGCCTCGACGGGAAGTTCCACGATATTGAAAACCAATCTAAACTATTTTAACCGAATATCAAATTTATTTTTCGATATTTATAAAAAGATATTTCTCATTGACGTAAATTGTAAAAAATTGAAAAAAACTGCAAAAGTCTACTTGAAAGCGGTATACATATTAATAAGGAACAAAATTATTATTATTATTATTATTGTTATTAAGGAGTAATTAATTTAAATATTATTTTGCATAAGTTAGAGATTGGAGCTCCGAGGAGTGTTGAGGTCGTATCTCCTCGTATTAATCAGGAGTTGAAGCCGACGACCGAATAGCAATTCCATTATTGTATAGATCCAATCGGTGCGTCATAGTTCGGACAAGCAACGTGCACGCTGGAAAGATAGAATGTAGTGTATTTTACCCAGAGACATTCCGCAGTGAAGCGGAAAAGGAAAGGTTTGGATGCTGTCTGGCGAATGGAACTTTACTGGCAATTGTGTGTGGGGAGGGCGAGGTTGTCGATCGTTTGAGCAGGCAATAAACGTTGCGTGATTACGATTGGCCGTCCGTATCGTTCTCGCGTCCGACTGCGCGTTGGTTTGAGCTCTCAAAAAGCGAGATGTTAAAAGGTACGACGTATACGAGGTACACTATACAACGGCGTTAGTACATTACGGAATTGCATTTGACTCGTCATGGAAACGCGTATCCGTGTTTCGTCGTCAAATTTACGACGGCAGACTCGGTGCAACTATTCGTCTGTTCGACGTGTGCATCGTGCGTGTACCTCGTAGTTATAACTACTATATAAGCTTCGACGATGCCGCGGAATCGCGAGCGCTATTCGAGGAGATATAGCAACAGTTTCATATTCACGTGATGGACAAACAATCGAGTATCGAGGAAACCGTATTGCAACTGCGCTGACTGTTCGAGTTATTGTTTTCGATCGCTGTAAAATATCAAACGGCGAACGGGACAATATATAGCAGAGAGTACGTGAGAGAATATTGAAGAATATGCGTTTTACCTTTTTCAACGCTTTAAGACCAAAATCTCTTTCCTGTTAAAAATAACAATTTTTCTCAATCCCTCGACACTTTTCTGAATCGGACTGTCTTTAAAATGTTACTTTTCAAATATTAATTGTTTCTATTTTTACACTTACTAAAAAAAAAAAATCGATACGGGTTTTATTTTTTCTCTAATTAATATTTTCTCGATAGGATGCGAAAGTGACGGAACGCTTGAGACCCCGTTTCGGTATTGTCGGGTGGTTGGAATCAGCCTTATCCCTTATATTGCATCTACATTGTTTGCTATAAGTATGACTCATATATTACCTACTTACCGTCATTCACCGTAATTTTCATACAATAGACGCTGCTCGCCATATCGCGGCATCTGCAAATTGGTTCACATTGTAATAGAGTTGACCCCGATTTATCCTGATGCACTGAGAAAAATAATGAATAGGACGATGTGAAAAGAGGTATATTAAAGACGGATGGGCAGAAAAAAAAGGATAAGAAGGAAAATGAGAGGAGACGGATGGAGTTTTGCGAAAGGGCAGAGGGAATTAGCGTCAAAGGAAGAAAGAACGTAAGAGAGATAGAAAGAGCCGAAGATAACAGAAGCAAGGAGAAGATAGAGATAGTTCCTGGAAGCGGGCCGGAGTTACGCGGAAGACGAATCACCGGTATTTCAAGCACGTTTCTGAATCACATTATTTAATTAAAACTGGAAGGGGAGCCGAAGGGGCGCGCGAAGGGCAGGTGGCGCAAACGTTACGTACGTCATCAGAGGATGAAAAGCGAAATGGAGTAGAGCGAGAGAATGGTTGGCCGATGGCACAGCTACGGCAATGAGGGACGAATCTGGCAAAAGTAAAAAAAAAAAATACTGACGAAGAAGAAGTTGAAGAAAACGCAAAAAAAAAGCTCGCGGCTACACGAAGCCGGTAAGGAATATATAGAAAGTAATAAACGCTAGCCATCGAGTAAACGTATTGGAGGAACGAAGAAAGAAGTGTGGAACAAGCGATGGTGTAGGAAAGAACACCAAAAGAACACCAGAAGAAGAAGAAGAAGAAGAAGAAGAAGAAGTGAGAAACAGGGAGCAAGAAAAGTAGAGACCCGGAGTCTGCAATCCAAAAGTTATGAAACAAGTCCGTTCTGCTACCTAGAAAAGAATAAAAAGTCGCTTCGCAGGAGCGATGGGAATTCCAGGGTCTGGAATATACTGACCGAGTCTTAGGGTAGTTCAGTGGGTGTAGTGTCGACTAAGTGTGACACGCTCTATCCAGGATTCGATCGCGAATGGTCGAACCCTCTGACGAGGAGCGAAATCGTCGAGGGCGTGGAGAAAGAAAGTAAGTAAGAAAAAAAATGTGGGAAAGAGGGCGACGGCAGAGAGACACCCTGGAGATTCGAGAAGGGTCATCAGGAAACGGCCGGATCTTCCTTGGTCCAGCCGAAACACTGCGCTCGCTTATTATTGGATGATTTGGCCGCTCGCACCCCTCGACGAAGACTGACGTTACAAAGCATAACGAAACTTTTGCAATTTGCCAAAGTTTTTCATGTGGGACTATCGTCCATGTGGTCGTATTATCCTTGCTGTTCTTACACGTGTACGTTGTCCACCCACTTTTATTAGGAGCGATCTAGAAGTGACACATTGAACTCGCTTCATGACCATGGAAACGTAATAATTTTTTACCTCTCCTACATAGTTATATATATTTATTTATACATATCCTCGCAGGCTGTTGCGGCCACATGGAATATTGAATGTACTTATGTATTTTTGAGGATTTACCGGAAATACGTCACTTTCGGTTTGAAAATATCATTTTCCGACCGGAAGCGACGTCGTACCACAAGTACATCACCACCGGTGAAAACATCTTTTTTTATTTATCATTAGACACCGTCCCCGTTCCATCTCCGCCACCACGACATCTGCTACATGGGTTTCGCTGCATAAACTCTATAGCAGCGGTTCTTAACCGGGGGTCCATGAACCCCCAAAATACACGAGAGACCCCCTGTGGACCCCCAAGGTTAAGAACCACTGCTCTATAGGAAACCGATCATGTTGACGTGACGGACTTGATGTGCGCATATGTACACTATCTATGACCCTTTCCTACGTGTATATTGTGGTTGGTCAAGAAAGACAATACCCTCATCGAAACGTGCTATTGTGAGCATTAAACGTGTTCCTTTGGTAAGCTGCTTAACGGATAAGGAAAGTTCGTAGGGTTCCTTCCCTTCCATAACGCGAATAAACTTATGTGCGAGAACGCATACGCTGCATAACGTCGTAGAAACTTTTCCTACGGGCTTTTCATCGAGAATTACCATCATTCGCGACTACATATATTTATCCACTGGACGTGGAACCGTTTCAATGAAGCTCGCTATATACTTCCTGTTCTATGAACAAAGAAGGTACAATAGAAAGAGGAATAAACGTTGAAGAATGAGTAAGAAGCGTATGAAAGAAAAATTCTCCATCGTTGACGATATTATGAACAAACTCTCGTATTTAGCCTATTCAGCGAAACAATTCCAGAAGTGCCCGGAGAGCGAAGGAGTGAGCGAGTGACAGAGAGGGAGAGAGAGTGTAACCCGTGGCAACCGAATCTGTTCATTAGCATTTCGCAGTTAACGGCGCTTCAAAACGTCGGGCGGGGGCGGTAGGCGGTCGCGCGGCAATTAATTACGAAGGCAGTGATATAGCGTAATCTAATATCATAAATAATAGGGAGTGAGTGTCTCTGCGCTACCGGTTGTGTGCTCCCCCTCTTCGTCCTCGCTTCTCGCAGCCAAGTCATTATTTATTCGAAGCGAATTTACCTTCTCGGTCATCCACGACTCTCTCTATGAGTTTCATTTTATTATAGGTTCTCATCTCTCATCGAGGGTTGAAGGACCAATCCGGCTAATGTTTGTCGATGCGAAGGATCGGCGAGCGATGTTCAGATAATAATTCGATCAGCTTCACGGTAAACACTGGGTTTGAACTTGGGTTCAAAGTTGAGACTTTAAATTCGACCCTCAGATGGGTCAAAAAAGACAGAATTTTGTCTCATCTTCCGCATGCACGATGTGGATCTTGATTGAATTGGGTGGACAATTTTCTTCATCATTTCTCAGAATATTGCGTATTTCGTACGATAAGCTTTCCTTTGAGGATTACTTACGTACAAAAAAATAATTTATTTAAAAAAATAAATAAATACCTTGGCTCGTACTCCGCATTCGCTTCCATCCACTCACGTCTGCAGTACGACTCCGTGCGCTTTGAATTGCCTCTCGAGATCTCGGTAAGCGTATGCGCGTATACGCACTCCAATGCGATACGAGTACGCTCACGCAATTTCCCCACAAACGGAGATAAAGGATGAGCGATGAGTGACCTGTGTCTCTGTCTCACGGCGATTCTCAGCTGAAATTATATGACGGAAGTAAATCACTACGGCGAATGTAAATTGTCGCCGAACAGTCGTTGTATCAACGACTGCTGGTGTAAACTTCTACTCGGGCGGATGCTGTATCAGAAATAAAAGGCTTGAAAAAGTGGGCAAAGAAGCAAGAGGAGCACCGGTAGCGCAGGAGGAGAGACGAGACCGCGGTGTAGAGGGGTAGAATGTTATTTATCGCTTTCACGACGCACAAGTCCCGTTCATTTATTACTTCTCTGGTAATTCCCATACAGCGGTACGACTACCAATACGTATACCATAGCATATCTATATATATATATATGCAATCGCGCAGTTATCAAAGTTTCAAAAATTAATCCAATTAAATTGTATGGGATTGTAAACGAGGCGTGAATTGCTCAAGCTATTGTTTCGTTAAGGGGATACATTTTTGATTATATATATACATATCTATATTATACATTTTTTTTCGCAACGTCCACTTCTGTATATTCCTCGAAGCGACGGCATTGCTGCGTTTCGTAATGGTCCTGAAATTATTAACGAGCCGGAGGCTCGTAGCGCGATGGTTGGGGCATGATTGTAGAATCGTACGACCATCATCAGTGGCATTGCCGTGTACAGCAGCATTCCGCGGGATGTGTACGTGCGGAAAGCACAGGGTAACTTTGTCCAGCTGCATAGTATACACTCAGGGAATGGGGAATCGAATATTTTCCCCAATTTTCAACGCTCTACCTCGCTAATGGCTATTGCCATGTTGTAGCGCTTGTCCGCCTCTTCGGCTGCATGTGGTTTCAATCCGGTTTCGCGCGACCCGATTCCGCCACCGCTATAGTACAGCCCCTATGGCCGCTCGCGGCCGATTTATTTTTCATCAAATTACTGTGGGCACGTACCAATTATGTAAACAGACGCGTAATTCCGTATATTCGTTAAAATGGGAAGCGAGATATCCCGCTCGTATATGCGCAGCAATCGAAAGTTACACACCTATTATTGGCAGCATTTGTGTAGATCTGCTGGAATATTTGCTGCGACGAAACACCCACATACGCGTATGTCGGTGAGAAAAAAAAAAAAAAACCTTAACAGACAGAAGAAATTATGTCTCACAATGAGTTCGGAGTTGTATTGAGCAGATTAAGGACATTACATTTCGGTAAATTTAGATAGGATAAATTTAATATATGCATGACATATATTGAATGTACATACCTTTGCCATTCGATATCAGATTACCGAAGAAACAAAAAATCTTTGCGAATCCACAACAATTTGGAATTTCTTCGTCCCAAATTGTAAGTTTCAATCGGATCGAATAGATATTGTAAAAATTTTTTCAATGAGACGTGAGCAATTTTTTTTATATTGTATGAGAAATGTTTGTAAATCTTCTGCATCTCATAGGTGACTATAATAGTTGGTCAAAATAGTGATTGAATTGAAATCTGAAAGATTTTTCAGCAATTTCCCTACGGATTTCGGTCAGATGGAATTGAATCGCTGGGTGATTTCGGTTTCCCTTCGCAATTCTCTACTGGATCACGCAGTGTACCTCGCTCCCTGACGTATCTCTCGATGTAAGTGCGCCACCACTGATTTGCATACCCAGACCGGCGGTCGATTTACCTTCGGGTACACGATCCTAAGTATACACGGTCGAAGTGCGCATCTCCACGAGAACCTCCGTTCGTTGATTCGATTTGCTCGCAATTATGTGCCGGACGGGTTAATTACATAGCATAGCGTTGATGAAACTGAACTAGACAGACTACGGGAATATCTCTCGCATATCGCCATAATGAGAGATAGAGATGGCCGAGTCAGGGATACTCGTCGTCACAGAGAATTCACAAGACAAAGAACAGAGATTTCAATAAAGTTTCCTTTCGAGCGTGTCAACCTGGGCGACCGTTGTACTGCCGCTGCTGCTGGTTTCTTGTGCAACGAGTAGAACAGAATACAGCAGCGGTGGAGAGAAACTTGCAACAAAGTCGTACCTACAGTAGTGGCGTCAACGCGATGGAAAGTGTGGAATGTTTAGCGGAGCAAGAGAATCTGCCATCGGACGCAAGTTGAATTCTCCTTGGCAACAGAAACCGGAAGCTGCGAGTCGAAAAAGAAAAAGAAAAAAAAAAAGGGAAAACACCGGCGCTGTAACGGAACACACAGACGGAAGAAAACGACAAACAGGCTTTAAAACTACGCTGGTCCTTTATTATTCGAGGTAACGAAAAAAAAAAAAAAAAAAATAACGAAATATGTAATATAATTTTAACGAAATATCTTTGTAATTGTGGTAACGAGATCGTCGAGGTGGCAGAAATTTTTTAATGGACGAAGTAGTAAGAAGCATCGTTCGAAATGAATTATTCTTGAATGCAATTAAAAAGTAATTATTCAAATTAATAGTATCTTAGTTCTTTATGCCATTTGAATCGATAAATTCGAGTTCAGACTGAAGAGAAAGTTAGTTACGGGAATAAAAGTGCGGGATACTGCGACTGCAGAGTATCAACAGGAGAGGAGAGGAGAGGAGCTGGACGCGGAAGCAAACAGAGAAAGTCCTCTTGCACGCCGGAGTTATTCTCGGTGCTTGCTGGTCCACGAGATCGTAAATTTCTTTGACAACGACCTGCGCGGGTCCTTTCAGCCCTGTTACTACTACGTACCTTATTCCTCACTGCTCCGCCGCGTGGCTCGGCGTTACACTTCGCTAATGAAACTAGGTAAGCGACGAGAGGATCCCTCGACAGTCTAATGAAAATTACTGTGGCATCCGGTACGAGTTTACGAAATAATATGACATAATAGCTCAGGGAAGTTGCTCAGATTTCGAATCTTTACAAGCAGATTCTATTACATCACAACGGCTCATTCGTTTATGGTGGGAAATTGCACGCGCGAAAGTTCATAAAATTACGGTTCGACGTAGGGATTTGACGCGTACTATGAAAGCAATTAACATGTTCTTATTTTGATTTGTTTTTTTTTTTTCGGTAGGTTAACCGTGTCGAACGCAGTTCATGAATATATTTTAGCATATAACACCAAAATTGTTCATATCAATGAAAGAATTATTGCACGAGTTAATTTTTTAACTAACTTTATTTGCGATGAATTAAGGAAACTTATACGGAAGAGAAAAAAAAAAATTACGTTGGCCTGTTTATAAATAAAGTCGCAGTTGTAAGAGAGCACCTAAAAGTTGCAGTTGTAAGAAAGCACCGATCGATCTCGCGTCTGTACTTCAGGCAAGCCGTTGGCACGGGAGGACTCTCGGAAATTGTTGGATATTTCTTATTTCACTAGTTTATGTTACCAGTGGCTTCGCTCTACCGTGACGTATGAGATGAATTTTCCTTCAGCCTCGAATATTCGGCGGGCACGTGTATACGTCGCTCCATCGTTTCTTTGGTCACATACATGTATGTTGTATATTATGGCATTATATAACTGTAGAGCTTATACGAACGTACGCACAATACTTCTGATGCGTAGTCGTTTTTCCAGGCTGCGCACACAGACACACATTCGTTTCGAATTGCTTTTCTGTGTGTGTATAGGTGCGAGAGAAATGACTACGTACTGCGCTCACCACGGCCTGTGAGCGGTAGATATATTTGGTAGGGGAGAGCGGGGCTAAATGGGACAATGGGGCAAAACGGGACAGTAGGGAAAACGCTATTTCGGAATCACTTTTGGATGCCACATTTCGCTCTGGCGATACATCCAGATTTTCTGCCCGTCTCGCCCCACTCTCCCATCCAACAATAATTGGAAAATTGCGTTCTCTCCCATTGTCCCATTTTGCCCCGCTCTTCCCTATATGCGTCTCGTACGGTAGAACTTCGTGTACATGAGTATATAGGCGAGATAGATAAAGGAACCGAGAGTTCTGGGGAGTTCTTCGCGATGTTTCCATGGAAAATGATACATTTTTCTATCTGCCTTGAATTGCGAACCTCGGATGCTCGGTACAGGGCACGCGTGCGAGCAGCTCTAGACGCTACGGAACGATTCTTCGTGAAGTACCAACTTAGAATAAACTTGAATCTCACAGCAGCGGCAGTATTTTTTATACGTACGTAAGACAATATTTAAATTTCATGCCATTCAGTGTAAGATTGTGGAATTTTTTAAAGTTAATTTAAGGTTTTCGGCAATTTAATATAACCGATCTGTGACGTCTCAGCGGTCGGTTCAATAACCTTGTGACTTGCGCCCGGGCGTTTGAGAGGTTTTACAGCGTGAAACTTGAACGCGGCAACTCGGAGGTGAGAACTTGATCGCGAAGCGTCAGAGGTCTTTTACGATAGAATTGTATGTAACAAAACAATAAAATAGGGATTGTTCTCCGAAGAGAATACATATTCGGTTCCAGAGAGACAATGGGTTGATTGCATATTTATTTACATGGGTTTCGACAAACTTGAATGTGACTTGAATAAGCGATTTAACAATGATTGATAATTATTGGTTATTAGACTTGAAAAATAACTAAGATTGGCTCTATATAACCAGTAAAAGACTGGTTGGAAACCAGCTCGTTGGCTGTTCCGTTCGAGTTGAAGAGTTAGACTTGCGCGCTACTTCGATGGTAATCGCAGACTGAAGTTCGAGTGTGAATTTGGTTACCGTGAAGCGTTCAGAAAGTGCTGAGCTTGCACTGCAGTCGAGAGCATCGAAAAGATCTAATAAGTGGGGAATTACGAAGGAACAACAATAATAATAACGTATATCATATCCGCTCGCATCTTGCCGCGAGCGTATATGGGTTTGCGGTAATTATACATATATTTAAGTCCGGTGATGTGACACCGGACTGGGTGTCACATCAACCAAAACAAATGAAATTAATAAATTGTGCGTGTGAATAATTAAGCGTACGACTCGATAGGCTTCGAGGTCAGGACGTATCACGAACCAAAGTGAAAATGTTCGTTTGAAAATCTTAATTTTCGACCGCAAATAACGTCATACGAGAAAATGTCACTTTTAATTTCGGAATTCTCAGTTTTTGCCCGGAAGTGACGTTATAGAGGAAAATGTTACTTTCGGTTGGACGCTCAGTGTTCGAAAGCTCAGAGACTCAACGGTTTTTAAAACTGCATGGCGAACCTCTAAGCGGCAAGCGTCTATAAAACTCAGGTCGGCAGCAGTGCCAAGGAGCATTCTTCTCAGGGCTCTGGAACGGGCAATGCCATCGGTGTTTCTGCAAACGCGTGATCGAAGGCGGGTTTCGTAGGTACATGTATTGTATACCATCGCTGAGTAAGCATATTGTCCATAACATGACTATGAAGAGGGGGGTTAGAGTTTATGTGTAATTTACTTTTAGCTATTTAAGACTGGTAGGCTTACTGGGGATTCACTATAAAAAAATAACGCGTCAATTGTTGTACCTCATGGTGGTGTATAAATGAACATAATTTTAAAAAATTATGATTAATCTTTTTAATGTAATATTTATTCTACAGTGCGGTTCCGGATACTAATTTTTCCACCGGAAGTGACGTCATCCGGAAATACGTCACATTCGGATGGTAAATTTCAGATGAAAATCTCAATTTTCGACCGGAAGTGACGGTTCCCCTACATGGCGTAACTTCCGGTCGAAAAAGCAGATTTTTAAACCGGAAGTGATGACATCTAGAGTAAACGTATATTCCGGTCGGAAAGTGATATTTCCAAATCGGAAGAGAAGTAACAAGAAAAATGTCAAATTTTCCTCTGTCACGTCGCTACATCTACAAAACGATGCAGAACACACGCCAACGCTGTTAGTACACAGTAGGTAATATAGTAAAGTAGTATCGGCATGCAAACTGCATGTCGGAACACATTTCTCCGATTCTCGAACGGGTACTCAGGCGTGCGAACTGTACATAGCAAAAATACATATATGCAAATATATAACATGTGTATGGAGATATACGATATACAGCGTCGAAGGTGGAAGAGGGAATAAGAACGACACTCGCGAGAGCTACGTGTAAATAATCTTAAACTGTCAAATGCACTTGGCACCAAGAACGAACCTCGACGGTTATGTGCGCGCTTTATGTATAAATATATGCGTACAAAATTGTTCGCAAAACGTATATATATATGTATATACACACACACATATACACATACATATGTGTATATACTATATGTATATATACTATATGTATATGTGTGTTGTACAACTCAAGGCGCGCGAGGTACTTGTTAGCTCTCGAGCCCTGAAATAAGGCTGAATTCAAACGTGTTGCCGACGAGTGTGCTATTATAAAAGTTATGAGGCGATTGTAAACGCCGGATTGTCGTATGTAAGGCGAAGTTGACGTGAATCTGTCATGTTCGGCTCAGTCGGATAGGGTGCAGCGGGGGGCATTCAATCCCATTTTTTTTTTTTTTTGCTAATATCTATGCTAATCAGTCTGATATAGAGTATATCGTACGCAGACAATACAAATATATATATCTGTACATATACATGTTTATATATAGCGGCGAATTGGAACACGATTTGAAGTTTGACGAGAGTTTATTTCGCGCTTGCGTGCTCTAATTATCTCGTCTCGGGGGTAGATTGGGTGCTTCGGGGTTTGGCAGGTGAAAGCTCTCGATTCTCTCTCGGTCTCGCCGTCCCCTTGCGATTCGCCGCCTCCCTCACTCGCGCGCTATTTAATTGGCCACAGTAATTGGCCACGCTCGAACGCTGTAGCCGTCCGAGAGACCGTAGTCTCTTCGCGTATATCGTTAATCATATATGGTCCGGTATTCGATAAATAAACGTCCAGTATCTCGTTCCTATCTTCTCCCAGTCACTGTGTTCGTGTGAGAAAGCTGGCGGACACTCATATACCTGTCTATCCTCCGTCCTCTTCCGGCGTGCGTGCGGACGCCCGTTACTGGATACGATTTATCGTATCGATAGGTGAACGACGAACCCAGCTCAATCGTTCCATCGCGAACGCGATGGGAGGCGTATATTCCTATCGGTTTCGATTCGAATTCTTTCCGATCGTTATCAGAGCAATGCCGACGGTGCAGATTTTATCTCGAAAACCGTGAGAGCTCTCGATCACACGATGTAATCAGAGCTTATTTTTTTACTCTATTTTTTAGGGTCAAACCGACGTCGTTTGGTATTAGAACTAAACGATTAAAATATGACAACGGTGAATGTAGCAAGTGTAAAATAAAAGTGTGCTCCGCTGTTAAGTTTGGTATTGAATTTCTTGAGGACATGTGAAATAGATTTAGTTAGTAACAAATCGATTTCCCTATTTTGTCTGCGACTATTTCGGAGAAAAGCTAATTAGATTTTTATGGATCCGTATAAAGCTTACGAAAATATAATTCAAGAGAATAGGAGAACCGATTTGTTACCATGTGAGTATGTATCGCATGTCCTTAAACAGAAATTACCAACCTTTCCAGGTTAACGATATTCAATGCTGAATAAGGAAATGTTCGCGTTTATATGTTTTTCTCGCTGTGTAGTAAATGGTGATCCAGTTGTGGGTGTACAATTAGTCAATCGGTATACGGTCGACTGTGTGAGCTACTGCGCAATCGAGATGACCAGGCTAATTGTTACGGGGTTAATCGCATGCGGTACACGATGCGTTCAGGTATATTGGACTACCTATGTAGCCATGTACCGCGATCGCCGGGAGAATGCTCGATACGTGCCAGTGACACTCTAACGACCAGTTGATCTTATTAACGAATTTCCACCGTCGCGCGATATTCTACCGGGGATCGACGTGAGTGTAACTAGATTCATACGGCACGAAAACAAGGCTCTATCGCAGTGATCGGAGCCAGCGAATAGAACGTCCCCGCCATAGACGGTTGCTCGTACTGGTAACCGGCGATGCATCATCGATGCAGCGCTTCTCTGTTTCCAATAAACTGTACTCAGCAGCCGCTTCTGCCACGTCGTTAATCATCCGGGCGATCGTGCATCTTGCACTCATGGGCGACAGGGACACGAAAGGGGGGTGGTCCTTCATTCGATGCTATTCGACTTTGGATACAGCTTGGAGAAGCCTTGATGCACGATATCGAATTTCCATATTCAATCCTCCTAAGGCGAATCTTGGTCTTTTTCCATCTCCTGGGGCTGAATTTGTAGTACCAAGTTCGAACTTTTGTTTTCCGGCTTAAGTTCGTACCGAAGCCAGAAGATGAATTTCGAATTTAGGTTCTTTAGGCTCGACGGTTTTTATAGCGGAGTTTGATTCTTCGGAACAACGGAGGATTAAATTTCATCGGCTCAAATTTGATTCAGAAATATTTCCGATCGAGATGAACAATGGCATCACGTTCCAATTACAATATATCCATATGTGTTGTGGTGAAGGATTAGCGGTAACAACGTCCTGGTTCCATGTTCCGGCTCCGTGAGCCGAATGGTATTGGTCTCTCTGTGTAGAGAGACGCTCTCCTGACACGTGATCCTTGCCTAAGCCACGGGGCTTTAATTGGTGGCATCGAGGAACGAGCCCGGAGAGCCGGGACACATTAGCTACGGGATATTGGGACCCTCGTAGAGAGGAGGACAAGAGCCCCGTCCATCTCAGTAAATGATAGTCCAGCGAATCCTCCTCCTGTTCTCATGGACTCTCTTGTCCGATTTCGAGACCCACGCGCTGTCGGTATACAGTCGTGATTCACGTAACTCACTACCACAATCGAGAAACCAATCTCGGTAGGTGGCAAATAGGCGCGAACCCGTTTAATCTCATGAGCTACCTCGCCAGTTGAGAGGTTTCCGACTGTAAACGGAGCGTAGAACGTTACCGGTGAACGATATACTCTAAAGCTCGCAGGAAATTGATTGGCTACCAGCGGAGTTCGGCAACCCACACATATGACCGAGACGAAAGTCCATGTGGTAGGATTTCACCGAGAGAAGTTAATATAGAGGCGAGCCTCGACAGCACCGAGAAACGATGCCTTTCCGAGCAGTACAGCTTCTTCCCCTTCGTACCGCTCGTTGCTCTATTGATTGTGACTGAAGCGATCACCGATCCTACAGAATCCTGGACGTAACTTTGGGGTTAATTAACGCAGTGTACTCTGGATCTTCCCGTATCCAAGTATCCGCAAAATTATTCATAAGCCATGGAAAGTGAAGCGGTGTAAATATTACAATGTTCCTAATCATCTCGGTGCATCTGGGAACAAAGCGGTAGCTCCGAAGGAGTTCGAGGGCTGCGCACTGATAAGCGGCGGTGCATGAAGCGTGAAGCGGGTTCGTACGTAAGCAAGGGCTTCGGGATATTATAGAGCCAACAAAAAATTGAAGTTTTGGTTTGAAAACAAACTTAGAAACACGCACCAATTCTGCATCTACGCTTGTGGCGTCTTTATGTAGCGGATAGAACTATATAAAGGAGTCTACTAACGATTGCTTTGCCAAGAATAATATGTTAAAAAATTTATTTCTATCGTCTTTCCTCCGCGTTTGAAGCGACAGGGCTGCGAGTCGCTTCTGGTGCCTCCCACGGTCCATTCATGTTAATCGAGCTCGATATTCCTCGAACTTTCTTGTACCAAACTCGTGATTGTTTTTTTTATTTTTTCACTTAAAACATTGCACTGGATTCGGTTATCCAAACTTTGACAGTTCATTAGTCTATGTATAATGAACGTCGTTAGCGAACGAACGCAGCTAGGTTATACAACTTCCTCTCTACTTGTATTACAATGGTACAATAGCACGTACATAGTAGTTGGCCGTGTATAGTTTCCTGCCTTCGACGGATAATTAATTCTGTCGAGACACTGATTGTGTACCGTTCCGGTTTCATGAATCGGCACGTTAACGTGGCGGGCATTCCATAGGTTTATTTTCGCAAAGGAATGGAATCGGCACTTACAAGGTGCATCGCCTCATGGTCAAGCGGGGTAAAGCGGGGCAAATTTGTGACAACGAGGGAGGAAAATAAACTGAAAAACATGTCAATTACTTGTCAAACTTCGCTTCAGGGCTGCCACTGAATTATATTCTTTTTCCAATCGTTACTTCAAGAAGAAGCACTTGAACAAGGCTAATGTTTTTGATTTTTTTTTTCAATCTTATACATTTTTGTGCTCGTCAGATCATTTGGCTGTTATATAATCAGAATCGGGAGGAAAGGTCGTTCTGCAAATGATGACCGACTTTTTGCTGGTGTACGATTCCGTGGTTTGGTTTTCACGATCAAATTGAGGGGGTTGATTGGATGTCCATGTTCGACCAGCCTCTCGGCGAAAACGGATGGATGCATTCGACGAAAAAATGTGCATGAAATCCCGACAATTTTATGCGCATACAGGCTGAAAAACGAATGTGAGATGGATGACATAAAGTGCGATGTTGCTCTACCGGTCGTCTGCAAAATATTGACTATTTGGAGTAAACAACACGATTGCGTGGATTCAGTTTCAGGCCATGTGCTTTTTCGAAAAGGCAATAAAACAGCATAATTTTCTATGCGATACCCGAACGCCTCTCGGTAATCGGGGCTGGATAAGCCTACCGCTGAAATTTCTTTTTTTTTTTTTTTTAATAGATCTGTACTCTCGTGCAATCATACATTTTATTTATTTTTAGGTTGCAAAGTATATACAATTTGTTTTCTTCATGAGACAATTCGTCAATTTCCACGACTTCTCGCGACGGTCACCCACAGCTTGAACCGTGCTTTAAAAAAAATCACACAAAAAGATAGTGATTTTGAACGTTATGTTCTGCACATCGGAGAAAAAAGTTGTTTCTTTAAAATAACGAAATGTATAATCCAATCTTTAGATTCGACTGATTAAAACCGCACAAAAAAACTGCAGTCTCTCGTGCAAAAAAAGGAAATATAAGCTTAAAAAATAACTCGTATAACGCAGATACACTATCCGGACTTTCATCACTTGCTTTCGGTAATACTGAGCTCAATCGTACGATACTGAGTTTAATCGCTCTTGGATGCTAACGTGAACTTGCGACCGTGGCCCCATTCTCTTATGTTCTCTTTGCACAGAGATATCGCTGTATCTCTGTATTTTTCGATAGTCTTATCGTTATCAGTTCATTACTGACAGATAACGAGTTTATTTTTTGCCTTTGTCGGTTTTCGATCCAACGAGTTGTATGAAAATACTACATTGGCTCTCCGTAATATCGGGTTTCCCCTTAATTCTCTTTCTAAGCTGTATCGCCGTGAGGGAAAAGCTTCCCCCACTATATGGAGTTTTTATCCGTCCATCTCTTTTTAAAGATCCCACTATTATAATAGGGTGGGGGTATTTCATAATTTCACACGCTCTCTAATGTAGCGCAACCAGAGCCCCGATTGCGCGATGTTACGTAGAGTCCACTGTATCTGAACGCGGTTGTCTATTGGTCAGTAAATAGAACGTCCGATAGCGAAGCAGATCATTCCCTGGATTCCCCGCAACCTGTCCTTATATAAAGGCGAGCAAACGCTCCTATTGTCATTAGAATATTCCGGCTTGTACTCGCGACTGCTATAGAAGAACGTGCAACACCACATACTTTAACATATTTAATTTGTATTTCTTCGGTGTCGAACTAACTAGTTCGATACCAATGGAATACGAATTAAATATATTAACGCAGAGAAGCTCGGACACATTTCATGCCATAGAAGAACGCACAACACCACAGACTGTAACATATTCGATTTGTATTTCTTCGACGTCGAACTGATCAGTTCGATGTCGAAGAAATACAAATCGAATATGTTAAAGTCTGTGGTGTTGTGCATTCTTCTATGGCATGAAATGTGTCCGAGCTTTTCTGCATTTGGTTCACGGCAAATCAATAGTCCCGACATACAACGTAAGTACAGAGAAATTAATAATTAAGTTAATAAATAAACTAGCGATTATGTTAGCTCGCTCGCAGTATCTCTGTATCAGTGACTATCTGTGAGTGAGTATCCGTGAATGTCCGTGTGAGGATCTATGAGTATCTGTGAGTTTTGTTGCGAGTGTCAAATCGACGTGAACTTCGTTATTGTGTAGATTCGTAAATTCATAAACAGATTCATTGAATTTGGTAACAAACAGCAGTTCAGGGGTGATACGCATGTATCACCCTCGAAGTATCGCAACGAGTATACATTATTCTTTCTTCTTCTACGAAAAGGCAAGTTGAAGAAGAATGTTAACTTCAGTGTTTAAAAAAAAAGTGAATTTAAGGTCCCCGATTGAAATTTATTAATGCAAAAACTGGTACATTGATTTTAATGTACAATTGTGAAGGTAAATGTATATACTTTACAGTGTTTTACAGTTTAACAGTGAAATTAACGCAAATTACTGGAATGAAAGTACTTTTATAGTAAATTAAAGTAAATTAATAAAAGTGAAGGGTTTCTAAAGTTTTCAATATGCTGTATATTAATTTTTCATCACAATTGTACATGGGATTTAATGTACCAGTTTTTGCATTAAAAAATTTCAATCCGGTACATTAAAATCCATACGATTTTTTTTTACTGTGTTTAACATCTGGCATCAAATCCCCCGCGTGAATGGCACTTTGCTCATCCACCGTAGATCTCGCGATAGTCCTCTCGAAAAATTCGAAGGAGTTGTAAATTCACGTGCGCTGTTGCGACGAAATATTACAGTATGTGGTGCAGTGGAAATGAATCGTCTACAATTAGTTTCGTGTAAATAATGAAAAAAGAATCCAGTACTTTTAGTTAACAATCTTATAAATTATAATTTCGAACTTTACAGTTAAATCAAAATTACAAGTGGTTGACGTGTCGAGAAAAATGAATATCTTGTCATGAAGTTGAGTCTAGTCGCTGAAGCCTGATGAAAATTAGAACGGACTCAAAAACTTTCGCTTCTTTTTGCAGTGGAAGGAGAAGCCCTCAAACGTTTATATCGCGTATACAACGAGCGCAGGACATATCGTGACGACTGGAATCGGCACTCTCAAAGGGCATCGCCGTACGCTCGACTGGGGCAGCGCAAGAAAAACTTGTGCCAACAAAGGAGGTAAATGCATCGAAAAAATAAGGAACCTTCGCTTCCGGGCTGCCAATAAATTATATTCTTTTTTAAATTGTTTAAATTTTGTGTCATTTGGAGTTTTTTGAATTTCATGAAAAATTAGCAGATTACTTTAGATGCAATTTTCCTCGTTAAATATTCATCTATGAATAAAATAAGTGTCAGAATTGTGATCAGTGTGAAAAAATACAAGGAAAACGATCGTGTAACGACGACTAACGAAAAAGTTTATCGGCAATTTTTATAGCTAAAATTACAAAAATGCATGATTTTGGGTATTTTTAAACAGTGATTTCGTTGCTTTCCAATGGCATCGCGAAAAACCCACATGCCTATCGTGTTCTGCGAGAAGAAATTCACACGATGATAGATATGACTGTGTTGAAAAAACTAGCTGAAGAAGTACCATTTGGATTTCTTGAGTAAAAATGGAAAGTGCATAAATATATATCTCGGGAGCGCATAATTCCATGTATTTTTTTTCGCGCTGAGCACAGATACAACAAAGTGAAGCGTGACGATGGCGGAACCTGAATGAGACAGCCGTTTTGCATTAAGAAAAGTCTAACACGACATGGACTTTGAAAAAAGTAAAAAATTGAAATTTTCATATAGCTTTCTCATGGTGTTCCTTTATTCATAACAGATACCTACAGAAAATGCTTTCTCATAGAAAAAGCGTCGCGATGAAGGAACATTATGAGAAACCAATATGAAAAATTCAATTTTCAACTTTTATGAGAAAGCGACATGAAAATTTCAATTTTGAACTTATTTGTTTTATTTTCACGAATTTTCTTTTCTTTGCAGGTCATTCAGCTGTTATAACATCGGCATTCGAAGACCGTATCGTACTGCAAATGGTGACCGACCTTTCGGTGGACGATGAGTGGATCCATTTTCATGATGAATTCGTGGAGTGAGATCGGATCTCAATCTTCAACGAGCCTCTCGGCGCAACCGGATGGGAGCGTTGGTCTACAAAGCATTCACCCAATACCCGACAATTTTTTCGGCATGCCGGATTGCGCCCAACTACTGGAAGGAGGTGGGATGGACGACGACAATTGCTATATAGCTAAACCGTTCGTTTGCAAAAAAGCAGACTATCAAAATGCTTTAGGTTTGACTGTTGTTATTATTATCCAAACTGTATAATTTTCTGAATAATCATGTTTTCCACAATCAGCTTTGTGCTGTTGATTATTATAATTTTTTTGAAGTCCCTTTGCGAAAATAAATCGATGAAACAACTTCCGGCGGCAATCGGTCGAAGTTTCGGTTGGAGTCGAAAATGCGAAACTTTCTTTACTCCCAATGCGTGTCTGAAACTATGGCGGTACTGTTTGACATGGGAAATTCACACAAAAACGGTGGTCCGTATTAACCCTTTTTGCCCTAACAGTGTATCGCGCATTGGGGATTTCGCTTGGATAGGATTCAAAGGGTGTCGATAGGGAACTTCGCGTTGACCGGACCTCGGCAACCAAGGGAACGAGGAAAAAGAGCCTGCGGCAGCTGCTAGGTGCTTTGTATGTGTGTAATACAAAACTCGGAAGTACTACACAGATATACAATATGGTATACGCTGGTAACGCGAGGACGTCTGTGAGTCGAGGTTGAAAGAGGGCTCGGGATGAATAGAGCGGGAGAGTGCAATTGCAACAGAGGAGTTTGCGAGCAAACGGGTCGAAAAGGCGAAGAGTAACAGGAGGGGGTGCAACGCCAGTTGAAGGGTGGCGTTCCTGTCCGAGCCACAGACTCATTGACACGGTGACGTCTGACGTGTAATTTCCTAGAGGCACCCTACAGGCCCTCCCTCGTTTCCACTGTGGAACCAACACCGGACCAATTCTTGCACACACTCGCGCGCGTACACCGACTCGGACTACCATCAGAAACAGGCACGCACGAGGTGGTCTCGCACGCTCGCGCACGGAAAGTGCTGACCCGGATCGAGCGACGAGCATGACTATCACGAAAATAACGAGATGCCTCGAGGCAGCAGCGCGTTGTCGTCTCGTACCACGAGGAAAATGTTTGCGCTCTGTTGACCAAGCTCTTTGCATGTCGTCCCAGCAGGATCCATCCTTTTACCGCGATTAGCTGGCGGTCAATTTTGCATCGTCGTCGACCCAGGAGCTCTTAAGCTTATTGTGCGAGCAGCCTGGCCCTCGAACTGTCATGCAGTTTTTTTTTTACGTAACAACATCTTTAGCGGTACTTCCCTTGTGGAAGTGCTGCCCGGGGCCAAAATTAGCACAAGTCCGGCCAGTGTTCGGTCCATCGTCAGCCAGTACCTGTTATTGTATAACATTATCACTAGAAGAGTACGATTGTCATTAATTTAAAAAAAGGCCGCAAATATAAAAATTGTTTAACTTGTATATTCTTTTGTTTTTCATCGAGCACGACTTTCGTGTGAAAGGTTAAATAAGTGGAAACTTTTATTTTCATATACAGGCAGCGGTTCGTCGGCGGAATGTTATGAAGGTACGTGGTGGAGCAAGCATTCATATTTTTTCTGACGCTCCACTTTCTTGTTTTTTTCTTCTTGTTATTCACTGGGATTACAATGGAGTTTAACAGAATTTTCCACAAATGGGGGCGGGAACGCGGCAGAAAGGGAGGGGGGAGGGCTGACTTACGCCAAGGCAAAAGTCGAGCGGAGGTGAATGGACCGAGATCTCTCTCAGCTGTGAGTGTGTTTTACACCGTCGAGTTCTGACTATGGTCTTGTACATAAAGGGTTTTTCTCGTGAACGATCCGCGCTCGGCTCTGTAAATGTTTTCCCATTGTTCTCTATGAATTCCAATGGGTAACTCGGAGGGGTTTCGCTCGGCAAACTTTTGCCTGAACTATGCAACAACGCCGTTGTTGTGCCGACGGTAAATATAAAAGGATCAACATTAGCGGCCGACCGGACCTCGGAATGTGGCGCATCGCACGAATTATACAAATCCCGGTGGTCTCCTCGTGGCGGCGCTGGAATTGCCTGTTCTTTGCTACTGCTATTATTCATCCTGAATGGTTATTTTTACGTAAACGAAAATAAATTAAAAAATACATGACTGCATAGGACTTAGGGTCTGTAATGCACACTGTTAACATGATAGCACGTACGAACATCGTTTGCATTACTACCATTATACTATGGATGACTATTCGTATAGGAAGCTACAGATGTTATACATTTCCATACGATATTTCTGATATTTTCTTTGCGAACATAATTCTACAAAGTTTATACGTGCAAGTGTTGTGTAACACATTGAAACCTTCCATTGAATAGTTCATTAAGCTCGAGGCGTATTTAAATAATCAATAACGCACTGCAGTGCCCAACAGTGTTTACACAGAAAAAAAAAAAAACCTTTATCCCTCTGAACGGTCTGTTAATGATCAAGACTATTGGTGGTATAGTTCGATCGATTAAACATCGAGATTCCGTTCGAGTGGACATCGTCATCGACGCAACGAATGTATTTGCTGAACGGTATGGAACGGGGGAGGGTGGACGTGTATACCAATGTAGCAGCACCGCATAGCTCGAACACGAACTGTGCAAACATCCACGTGAAACTCGATTTGCGAGCTGTTTAATTTCCCACCGGTTATTCATTAGTCGGTTACCAACTCGTTATTACGGACCGTTGAATTATTACGCCCGTGACCAAGCTCTTTCTATATATATATATGTGTATATATACACGCTTATATGTATGTCAGCGATGTCCCCGGCTCACAGGATCCATGAGATTGTTCGAGCGGGATATCGCTTCGTATAGTTCTCATACAATCTGCAACCATTGCTGCATTGCCGATGGAATATCCTCTGAGTTTGATGTACTACGATTTTCCTCATTCGTCGACTTTCCCAGTATTCGTTATCGCTTTAACTTAAAAAATATTGCGGTGTCTGGCGATCCCTGCAATTCACGAAATACTTTATAACTTCACGAGTTTTTCTTGTTCTCGAAAAGGTCCGAAAATGTCCTCGAAGTTTGTATAAACAGGGGAGGTGTGTGAAATTCGAACCGGGTCACATTTACCACTTTTGCCCCTCACATTATTTCTAGCTCCTTTTTTGATTGTTTTCAAAACTAGTTTTCGGTCACGGTAATCCAACAGTCGGTCCACCCAAATGTCTATAGTTTTTGGTTCCGTTCGCCACGCGCGGTTTATGTTGGCGTTGCGATACACTATCGGACTGTGGTGTGATTCGAACGTAATTAACCATTCGGTCAGTGATCCGGAACAATGAGATTGGCAGCTAGCACCGATCCTTTCGACACGCGTTCGGCATTCAGTTTCAGTTTATGCGAAATTCGTGATACCGATACGGATATGCGCGTTATTGTCACTTTGTATGTAATGTATCAGACACGAACAGATATGACGACAGAGATGTTTGGCGAATTGTCGAACGCCGTTTCGTTCGACGTAACACAAGGAACGCTGCGGAATACAAACTCGGCAGCGAATAATATGTCAATGATGTTACGATATTTTAAAGCCTCCCAAAATCCACAAACGAATTCGAATTACGATATCGTCAAATGAGGGCAAATAAATAATTCACGAAGAAGAGTGTAAGTGATAACCGATCCCAAATGCAAATCTGTATTACGAATTCACTATGAAGTTTCGTTTTATCGAAAATTTAATGTCATCCGAGATTTTTCGCGCATGTAGTCTCTGGGCATTTTAAGCCGATTATGCTCTCCATCGTTTTGATATATGGGTAAAAAGAGCAAACGCAACGAAAGAAAGATGTGCAGTTGTGGCCTGAGAAAGACGAACCTATAAATTACGGGTAGAGCTGGTGTGGCGGGCACGTGAATTTAATCCGAGTTACAAATGGAGTGTCCGTTCGTCGACCGATGCCGGCGAATGGCAAAGCGACCGAGCGGGAATGGTAGAGAGAGAAGAGCTTTTACTTGTCTGACCACGCGCTCGTGTCAAGTGGCGGCATCCCCCTCGACCGAGCAAAACCAGCGGGGTGGTTGACAGTCCACGAAGGGGGGAACGTACTATATACATACTATGATATAACCCAACCTCTTTCACCTGCAACTCTGCACATATTATCGAGACGTGTGCACTGCCCGCCAGACCGGAAGACCAACAGGATTCCGATCGCTCCCTTCGCTCCACAGAACAAATTAGAGTCCACGTATGCATGCATATATTATGTATGACGAACGTTTGATACGAAAATAGAATTTTGATTACTCCCGTTGCCGGAGAACCTTCAATGTGTATCGTTAGTATTCCCGTACCTTGTTCATACAAAAAATGCTACCATGTAATAATGCGTGTGTGGAGACTCGCAGGGAGACTCGCACTGAAATTTGATACAAACTGCCATTCATTTAAAAAAATGAAATGAAAAAATTATGACGAAGCAATGGGCTATTATTATTTACTTTGTCTTTAAGTTTCTTTTTTTTTTTTGCGCCGCTTCGGCACACACTGCATACCTTGTTTGTGTGTTCGCCGAAGTACCTCTAAGCTAAGGATAAACCTTTGTGCTGATTGGAAACGTGCATAAATTGGACGACGGAACCATTAGCAGTTGCATGCTGGCCGAAGCCATGGGCAAACATGGGATAATCCCGGTTCGAGCAAACAGAAATCGTTGACGTTCCACTCTCATCGATACGCTACATCGACACGTGCGTATTGACGCATGGGTATTGCATAAACTCGTAATCCTCTGGGACTGACAGAGGATAATCAATTCTAAGGGATCTTGTCGGCATCGCACATGCGGATACTCCGTTTTGCTCGATAACAATTTCATCAGTTATAAGAAGATGGATGCAGAATGATGTCGATGCGGCTCTTATGTGGTCTCGCCGATGCGCACTAAAAAAAATATTGCATTTTATCGCTGGAATAAGTAATTGTATCTCACAACATCACCGAAGCGATTTCCAACAACCCTATCAGTTTCTTCCTGGATTCTCAGACATGTTATAAATTGAGCGATTTTTGAAGAGCACATTGTCGGACATCCGTATGAGCGAGGGAACACTTGTTTGAACGTCATGCCGAAGGCTACCACTGGCAAGGTAGATTTTTCCAAAGGAAGTTTCATGTGCTGCGACAATTAAAAAAACTTTGATCTCGGTCGGTCAATTGACCTTTGTCGGATATCGTAGATTTCTTCATTCTCATGCGTAGATTCTCTGCTCGGGTGGAAATAGCAAATAGCGGCAGACCCCAAGGTCGGGGTGTGCCGTCTGTCGATCGTTTCTCACCTCCTGCCCAGTCGGTACAACAGATTTGTGCAGCAAACCCATCTTTGAAACCCTGGTTTGAGGATATTGCAATCATCAACCGTTAGTTGTCACCACCACTTTAATTCCAAGCCTGTAATGAATCTGGCGCTACGAAGGGACTATCGTCAAGGTGAAAGCAGGTGGGATTCAAAGCTTCCACCCATTGTATTCTGGTGATGAATTTCTCGCAATGGCTACGGAGTTATTATCAAGCTTAGAACTTCCTGACGTTGTGATTGATCGTTCAATAGTTTAGATCGCACACCGTTCGCAAGTTCTATTATACAGGAAGCTAGCTTTCACCGAAATTGTGCACCTCCATCTCTCTTATTGCAAAAACACCTTACAAAAAATGCAAAAAAAAAAATCTTGGCAACTATTGATGTCTCGTCGTAATTCGAAGTCAAAACTGATGACGGATTTGTGTTCAGCGTGAAAGATTATCTCGTACAGTGTAGTTCAGAAACATTTCTGAGCGCCTTAAATTGAGAAAGTATTTGTCTAAAATTGCTCGTGTCCAACATTCGGTATGAATTTCCGAAATCGAATGAACGTTGTCAAGTCGACGGCCAAAGATGAAATCGGCAAATCCGTTGTATTTGACAGAAGCAATATGGATACTAATCTCCTAAACATACCAGAGAGCTTGGATGCAGGAATCGGCGCATCGGTACATGCGGATATTGAGACAGGAGAAGTGGAGCAGAAGCATTTCACGAACTTGGAATGGATTCGTTATGGTATAGCGGAAGGGGGGAGATAGGATGGGGAGGTTAAGCTTGTTACCTGTTGGGATAACGCTCGTACGTACGGACCATCGGGAAGTTTCATGAATAGCTCGGGTGTAATATTAGGGGCACTTTGAAGGGTGAAGTTACACCAATAACAGAACCGGGTCGACGGTAGTGACGGTGGCGCTGCTCGAAGGCTCTCGCGATAGAATATGCAAATTGGTCGTCTAATGGCCGGGTAAGCGTTCCTTCCCGGGTGGATCGCATGCAACGTACCCCAAAGCTTCCCGATCGCTGCCTACGGAGGACCACCCTTGGCTCCTCGACTCGAAAGTGGCCTCGGAGCTTTCCATTCTCTGTACGTCTATCTATATACCTTGTCCTTCTCCCACTTTCACCCCCTCTTGCCCAGCGCTGTAGAGCATGTACCAGTATTCGCAGCTACTACCACTGCTGCTCGCTGTGCCTAAGTGTAATTTCCATCAGGAAATGCCCATTTCAGAGCTTACTTACGATTTGGAGTACTATCAAAATAACTTTGGTCTTAAAGTAACGTTACAATAGAAAGTGGGAAAGGAGCACGCTGGAAAACAAGGCGAGGAGTACAGTGAAATTCCTTTCTTACGAGCACTATACACTCTACCGGATGTCTTGTATTCACTTCGCCGAATGGCTCCCGTATTTTGGTATTACCGGTGTAGCCCAGCGAGTGTTCCACTATCGCGGCGTTGGATAATCGGTGTTACGGTCTTGAAAGAAACGCGATTTTTTACAACGGTCTCGATAACTTGTTCACATGGGCTGAAACTCGTGTGCATGGCGTAGGTCTTCGATCCACAAAACCAAACTATAAAAAAATATCCCGATTTGCCCGTGAGTCGTGAAGTTTTACTTCGTAAAAAGTAGTATTTTGATGCTAGAGGATTGAACTTTTTTTTGCAGCTCGGGCATATTTCGTTGAACAAATCGATACTGGACAATTACATAGAGGGGAGCGGGGGAAAACGGTTCCGTGTCTTCCCATTGACACGAGATTTCTTTTTGTCTCACTGGAGAAATTTGGAAAAATAGTCCGTCTTGCCGCGGGGTTCCGTTTTTCCCCGCTCTCTCTTATACCGTAGTAACATAAAAGTTTCATGTAACCCGGAGCCTGCTGGTAAAACTCGTTCCGTGATCCATAAATGCATCCGACTGTGTCCAGTACTTATGGAGTATATATGAGGATAAAAGTGGTGAATATGGACCACCGTTTCTGCATGACGTTTCCATGTTGAAGCGCACCGGCATATTCACCGCTTTTACATCCAGTATGTTTGGGCGAATATTCCGTCTTATATACTATACACATTTATAGTACCAGTGCTGGTACGCAATTCCTCGGGAATTTTCAGCTTCGTTCACGGCGCGAGCTTTACTCTCCAGTCAAAACCCGGTTAGCCGGCGAATGCCGCTGGGTGAAGCCGTGGATGCGAAATTCCCGAGTTTTAACTCACCGAAGCGCTTCAGGACTGTATGTACAGTTATAACGGGAGTAACGGCAGTGGTACCACCGCCAGCGTTGTGACGGGACTACCTAACCGCGTTAAACTAAAAGACGAACTCTAAAGGCGAGAGACTACGCGAGCTAATCGGCCTTCCATCCTATTATTCGTTTAGCAGAACTTCATCGCGGATGCGGGCGTTTCAGCGAAATAATGAAAATATCATAAAAATGTATATTTTGTGGGTTGAACTGAATTAATTTACGGCGAAAGTGTTGAACATTGCATTTTTCGTGTCGGGATTTTAATTTTTAATTCTTAGGTCTCTAAAAGGTCCTGGGATTGGAATATTTTTATTAATGAAAAATTTATTGCCAAGTACTCTTTAAACATTCAATACGCAATGTGACGTATTTGTCTATTATATCAAACCTACCACTGATTATAAATTATCGCGTTCGCGAGATATATATTATACGGTGCGAATACAAAGTTTCATGGCTTTTCCGGATTAAGGATAAATATTTCGGCGAGTTTCGCTCGACGAGATCAAGAGAACGAAATCGAAAGAACAAAGTGAATTTATAGGAGGTGCACGGAAGTTACGTACCTACTTCTCCCGATTCAACTATGTTCGTCGAAAACAAAGCTTCTGTCGGGTCGCAAGCCGAAGAACCCCATTCAAAACCCCGATGGAGATAGCGAAAACGAGGAACTTTAAGCAGCTGCCCGGAGATTCGGAGCTAATAAATATTTTACTATCTTATCGGTTCCTCGCACACTTCTGTTTGACCTTTTTTTTTTGTTATTTGCGATCGGCTCTCCCGCGTTTCGTTAATCCGCTTTCCTCGATACGAGAAGTAACAGCCCCACGGAGCTGGGCGGGAAGATCAACATATCCAATCGGGAAATCCGATACACACAGCATTTCCGGTACTACGCCCGAACGGAAATTGAAAGCAGTTCTTCTCAGTTTAGCCGATTTTCATTTTGACATCATTTGTACATATCGATGCCTCTGAACGAAAAAAAAATGTTTTGTTTATTTAACAAACATTTCTTTTCCACAAAAGAACAACTTCCAGAACACTTATTTTCCACAAAATTCTATAATTCTTTTTATTGTCAATTTTACCATTTTTTTTAGTTAATAATACGGTTCGTTGAAAAAAATTTTTAAATGTAAAATTAATGAAAAAAGAAAAATTGTGGGCAGTTGAGTTCACTCTTCGTGCAGATTAGGTATTACTTTATATACCAATCACATTGCTGTTATACAGCTTCTTTATATATATTGTGCATACTAAAGGATGGTTTATTCTTGTCGTGCTTTATATGAGAAAAAATTGATTGAACGTTAAAAAGTCTTTCGTTCACCAATTGTAGTAATGGAATTTTTCTTTGCTTTCGAAACACCCTTTATTATCGTTCATTCCGAATACAATACGGGCTTATATTAACGTCTGCATTTCATATCTGACGATCCGGAATGTCGTTTCCTGTGATCAAAGAGAGACAGACGCTGGTGTTAAGGGAATATTCACACGTATCCCCTCGTCTGATCTCTTTCTCAAGCCGAGATTATAGACGAGGCCGGTAGGTGGGATACGGGCTTCGCGGACAAAGCGACTTCCTGAGACTCGACGATAAGGGACTTTAATGTCGCTCTGTGTGCAATGAAGTAAAATGCACGGTTTTATTGCGTTCCGGGATTTCAATCTTGCAACGGGTACGTACTGTCCTATATACCATAGAGTATGGCACGACGGGGTGCCGACAGAGCTGGTAGCACTCTGGCAACGCCCTGGAAATAATATCCCCATAAAAGACAAGAAAATCTTGTTAATATCTCATCGCAAAAACATCTCGAGAAGTCTCGAGAAGTTGGCTTTGTGAATGTACATTTTTACGAGCTAAATATGTACATGACTGTAAAATATATATACAGCCGGATATATATATATGCATAGATATACTATACATGTATATGTATATACATTGTATACAGAAAACGTATCGTAAAAGAGTCGACGAGAAAACAGGTACAGAACTAGACGCAGCGTTGTTGCAGCAGTTTCACGTTTCATTACTTTTGTTCCCGCTCTAAATACCACGAACGGGATGAGACGTCATAGCTTCATCCTGTTTGATAGTCTCGCACGAGTAATTTAGACACGGTTATTACACAACGGAATTAAATGGCACCAGAAAGGACGAAAGAATATATTAATAAATGTATTTATTGATAATATTTAACATGGATTCTGGTAAATTTGAAAGATTATTTACATTAAATATTCCTATTGTTATTGCCAACAGGCCATGGAACAAAGTCCTTTAGACAGAATATATTATTTCAACTATTTTTCTTTATTGATGACCGACCGACCAGTGACACCCGCTTCTGTCCTATATTTTCAGATTACAATATCTCTCTCTCCAGTACGAAGGGAAAGACTAATGGGCAATGTCTGATTTATGTTTTCGAATGATTTACGAGTTTAACAGTAATATCCTGGACCTTAATTGAATTTACTTCCTTCGGCAATAATTATACTCCGTACACCCACGACGGAGTCGCCGCTTTATGCGAGTTTCAAGAAATTTCTACTTACAGTTCACATTCTCATTTCTCTCGTTGATCGAAGATTCACACAATTTCACCGAAGCCCGACAATTAGAGATCGTAGATAAAAATATCTCGTTAGCGGGTAAAAGTTCGCGCGCCAACGACTCCGACTTTGTTCACGCGATATTATCGACAAAGTTTTTAGACGAGTCGCTCGGTAGAGCTGTTCGTTAGCAGCGATGCTGGGATCTCGTAGAAAATCTAAAACTCGGCTGGGATCCGATGTTCGCCCTTCAGGAGGCTTCGGCGGTCGAGTGATTCTTCTCTTCGCAAAATATTCTTTGGGCTGCGATCTTAAGTGTATATTGATGCAAGTAATTATTGATAGCAATTAGGCCTCTTTAAAATCACTTAAATAACTAGATTTTTTTATTAATTTTTTTTAATTGCCTTATTTGTATGGATCGCGGTTCGAAAGTTTGAACAGCCAATTTTTTTTTTTTTTTCCTTGTTTTTCAATTTTTCTTCTCAATCGGAGTGACTGCACTGCGCACTGAGACTCCCGAAGTGTGCTCGAGGGGAGAATTTCTCGTTGAGCACGAGTTCGGACTGTGCGATTGAACGTAAAACCAGTCGAAGCGCGGGAAGCCATGCTGGCGCCACAGGCTACCCAGGCTCGGAATGCTTCCGACCGTTTTTCTTCTCGCTCGCATTTCCGGTCCATTAAACCTCCTCGTATCGGGCGCGATCTTTTCATTCCGGTGAAAAATCTATTAGCGAAATAACGCACCCCTGCCCAGTTATTTCCGTCTCGGTTCGCTGCTGTTCTGTACCGTACTGCATATACCGCACGGAATTGCATGTACCGCGTACTACTGTATTGTACGTACTCACTTCTATTCTAGTTGCTTCGTCCATTGGATACTCTTTATTCGTCTCTGACCCAGTTACCCTGGCTCCCAACATTTTCGCGATGACTCCATGTCCTCTAGCTATCTCTCGCATTCTCCTGTTTATCCGACTAACTCTACCTTGCGGAACAAAAAAAAAAAAAAAAGAATCTGAAAAATCAGACCGTTCATTGGCCGTTATTATTTCTGATATCCGTGTGCCTCTCGGAACAGATCCGTATTTGCCTTTCGCGTCGAGAGCAGCCATATCCTTCGCGTATAACGATAAGGCAGGTCTTATCGCTCGAGTACCTCAACAGAGACCACCGCCTAATCGTTTACACTCCGACGAGCCAATACGACCTCGTGGATCTCTGAACGAGCGTAAAATTTCGCTCGATCGCATTTAATGGTACTCCGATCTCGCGATCAATTATGGTTTCGTTTTTAAGGTGAAGCACTGCCGAGGCCGGAAGTCGGAGAAATGAAAACAATACATTTCTTTGAATATCTCGAATTAAGGTAAAACAAAAAAAAAAAGAATATAAACAAAGTATTAATACATTTATCATGGAAATTGCGTCTGACACGGATATTTATCCTCAAAATAATTGTACTTACGCATGGCAACGATTGTTGTCGCCCCTGTACGAAGCATCCAAACACCATTCAGTAACATCGTTCTCTTTAGGTCGGTGCATTACCCAAATGCATTCACCGGTTGACATCCGTGATACCGGAAGTTCTTCCTCCGCTCCGACAAGTGGCTCGACTTTAGCGGGGAGATTGTTGGAAGATAAAGAGAGGAAAGCGACTCGCTGAAATTGCTATACAAATGAAACGGGAGAACTGCGCTATAGGGGTGGATTCGCCCCTTCTCGCTCAGGCGTGAAGAACATAATGCAATAATTGGCTGCGCACCGTCGGTGGCACAAAAGAGGCGCTATCCATCTCTCTCTCTCTCCCTCTATCTCCCTCTCTCTTTCTCTCTCTCCAACCCTCGCGGGGTTGAAAGGACGTCGGTGAAGTCGCGAACAGGACGGCTCGGAGCTGGGCCCGAAAGGAGAGTCGTATAACGCGGAGAAAGCGGAAAGTGGAGGTTCCTTTTGGATCCCCCGTCGTCGGCCGGACGAGAGAATAAAACTGGAAATGAAGAAGGTGGAGGAGGTTGTACGAGAGCCGCGGTGGCGTTGGACAAAGGTGAGAGAGTACGAGTGTATAAGTTAGTCGGGAAAAGGGTGGCTGGTTTGGATGAACGGTGTGCGTGCCGCGGAAAGCAAGGAAAGTCGAGGTTGAAGTCGAGGGTGGGATCTGCGCGGTGCACGAAAGGGGTGGAATGAGGCGAAACGCGGCGAGGAAGAGGAAAAAAGAGAAGAAACCTCTCACAATCTAGATCTGGGAGGGCTAACTCGAGCGCGCGCAGCAACAACTCGAGATGTAAATCAATGGGTGATAAGGGTGGTTCTCTTCTGTCCCATTGCCGGAGGCTGCGAGAGAGAGGTTTCCTGCAGACAGCAGAATCCACTTGGTTCGCTCCGGAATGAAAGGGGAATAGGAGAGGAACTGGAAACAAAAAAAAACCGAGATAGATATGAGTACAAAGGAAGGGAGGATAATCAGAAAACGAAGATGAGGAAAATTTGGTGTGTGCATGTGTGTGCGCGCGCGCGCTCGACAGTGAGACGAGGAAAAAACAACCGGGGGATTCAAAGATAGATGCTGCGGAGAGTACAGAGTGGAAGGGGGAAGGAAGGTAACGAGAGAAAGAAGAGACGAGTACCACGGAAAGGTGGATCGACCGCCAACGAATTATTTATTTACCTCACTTTCGCAAAATGTTTGCCTTTAAGTCGGAAGACTCACGCGAACGCACACACAGGGGCGTATATGTGTGGGTTTCGCTAACCGTTCTCCCGGGGACCACGGGAGTGCGCCTCCGCGCGCCGTCGTTGCATCGCGTCTACTCCGATCCAGACTCGCCCTACCCTTCCGTCTCTTTCGCATCCGGGCGGGCTTTTTAAATTATTAACGATCGATTCTACAGTTTCTTTCAACTATTTAAAAGCTTCTCGCCTCGAGCGCCTTGGAGAACATTCAGGGGAAAAGACCTCGAGGAATATTTTTGTTCCTTGCAGTACTAGAGTTTCCAATCCCGACAATTGTCTGTGTATATCAACTTTCTTTTTTCACCGTGAACACTATATTCGTATTCTCTATGAGAAATCATCAATTTCACAGTTTCGTTGAATAGTAATATGTGAATGTCCCTTTCATTTATCGTATATGTATCGCGTGGTATTTTTTCTCCTTTTTTTCGAATTGATCTTCTCACGAACCGATACGCGACTAAAACTGCAGCGATGAGAATTTCTGGTGCCGGTCTCGCGCGTTTTCCCGTTCGAAGCAAAACGTATGGGTATTCGCTGTCCCGACAAGCCAGAGTCCGGAAATTTCGAAAAAGGGTGGCTTCGCCCCGCCGAAGCTCCAGATAGCGGACACAGAGAGAAACGTACGCTCGCGCGTACCGTGCACGCTAGATAAAACGCAAAACATCGCAGCTGACACGCAATTAGCACCAGGCCGGACTGCAAATCGTCGGGAACGGCCGTGTGACGCGCTAGCACACCGAGCTCGGCACCGTACGATTTACTGCGTCGCGATTCTTTTAAACCTTTTTATCTTTTTTGTTTGTTTTGTCAACCCCTCATTCCCCCGCGACCCGCTGCCGACGCGTTTTTCCTCTCGTTTTTTTACGTCCCTTTTTTGTTGCTCTATCTTCTTTTTCGTTTACCGTCGGGCGTTCCTTCGTCGCCATCGGGTCTTCGCCCTTTGCCTCAGTTGCCACCGCGTCGTTTCGCTCGGAGGATCTGCGGAAGTTCAAAAAAAAATGAACAAAAAAAAAACCATGAACGTGTTCAAGCTTCCCGTCACACCGTCACGTTAGCGATAAAGTTACGCTCAAATTATTCGCAAGAAAATCCATGCATACACACACAAAAACAAACAAACATCCATGCAATTCAGCTGACAATTGTTCGATGTCGGAAATGTGACGCAAGGCCCCGTATCAGGAGCACTCGGAACTTTCTGTATGGTCCATTATCCAATGCCCTATTCATTCGTTCCATGCTCTGGGATATTAAATTTTTATTCAATGTCATACAGAGTAAAATGTATAGTGGAGTAGAACCTCGCTTATCCGACCTTCGATCAACCGAGCATCCGCGTTATCCGAGGCACCCAACTCATCCGAGCCCTCCGCGTTAAGCCAGGCGTAGGCTGGGATAATATGGAAAACTCGGGTAGACCGGATAAAGCAGCAATGCCCACGCGCAGTAGTCCGTAACGGCCACTTTGTTGCAATACGCGCTTACAAGTTTGTTGCGGCTTTATGCTTCGAGCTGCAAACACAATTTCGATTCTAGTCAATGATTTATGTTTATATGACATTTATATTAATTAAGTAAATTATAATCATACTTACAAAACAACTACATTAAGTAATAAAGCTAATGATTATACGAAGTGGTCTCATTGTGAAAAATATATAATGATAGTATAAATTTGAATCGAGCATGTTATCCGTGTTATCCGAAATTTCATTCATCAGACGTACGCTCCCCACGTTACCTCAGATAAACGGGTTTCTTCTGCGATGTTTTACCAAAGTGTGTATTCTAAATATTTTTAGAACACTGATTCTTACTAATAGCAACAATAATTATTATTGTAATAATTAATTATTGTTACCGATAACAGTCAGTATTGCAGATGTTTAGAATATTGAGTTTGCCAAAATCTTGGCATATATCCTTCACGCGATGAGTGAAAAATATGAAAATATAAGTGTAATCTCGAGTCATTCGCTGCTCGAAAGGCACGACTACATATATAGAATATAATAAATACGTCTTCCCCTCTCCTTTATCGTCTAGTTACTCTCATATCTCAGCGTGTTTTCCCTGCGATTTATATTTATTTTTTCTTCTTCTCTTTCCACCCACCAGCAGTCTTTCCGAGTTTCAAACTAATATTCCAATCCGCGGAATGGTAATCCTCGCGGCTCTTTCAGTGTCTCTCATTCGACGCGATCAATTTCCGCTAATGACTCAACTTTCCGACTAACATAACTATCACCAGCGAGTATAAGATATATCCCGGCGGCACTGCGGCGAGCATCACAGCCACGTCCTCGCCCGTCGCCTACCCCTTATCAGTCCGCCATCCCCCATCGGAGCCCCGGACTCGCACCTCCGCCCACCCAGCGCACCTCCACATCGACGGGTCTCTTCGTGCCGAGTTCGGTCGCACCCTCGTACACCACCCCGGGTGCAACCCTCTTTTCCTCGCGTCTCACCACCCGCCCTGAGTCTCGACGGTGAGAATAGTTTGCGGCGCGTTTGAATCATTGTTTCTCCCTCCCAACGTCGCTATTCAATTAAGACTTGGATTATCGCGCTTTCATCGTACTCCAAGCATCGTACTCCCCGCCTCCGTGTGTAACGCAGCCTCGTCATCTCTGTAACCGGCACGCGAAAGACGACCGAGCAAACTCAGCGAACATACTACACACTTTCGTAATATAAGTCATTGTTAAAATCCTATAAATTCTCGCACAGCGAGACTCAGCGAAACTTACAGCGAGTCACTTCTCGGTCTATCGTTGAACTCGTTACTTTTCTGATGGAATATGGGAGGGCGGTGCAGAATCGAACTGCCGGGCAAAACGGACCACGTTCGACACGAGACCTTGTTTTTCGGTAGTTATTTGCGGATGTATCTGCATCGTGCAATCACTCAATGAAAAGTGGAGTCATGAATAAAGGAAGAGATACGATTGGACAGGGCGTGATTGGCAATCTGGCGATGTACGCCGCATTTGCGATACACAGGTGGTCGTTCACCGAACACTTCGCACGGTAATTCGAATTTTAGCCGAGAGGAAGACGGAAAGGTCGGTAAAGAAGGAAGACAAAGGGAGAGTACGTCTCGAAGAGAAGGAAAAAAAGGACAAAAAGAAAACTGAAAAAAAAGGAAGCTTTCGTGCTTTCGCCGGCTCTCTTTCCGTCGGTCGTCGCGCGCGCAAAGGTGGTCCGAGCCGAAGCAGAGAGCGTGCGATTTTCTTTACAGCCACTATTTCTTCTAGAAGGTCTGGGAAGTGAGCACTATGGTTCTGGTACTGTCGGGCAGGAGGTGGGCTCTCTCTCTCTCGGTCTCTCTCGGTGTGCAAGAAAGAGAGGGAGGGAAAAGAGAGAGAGAGAGAGAGACAGAGAGGGCAAATGAGAAAGTGAGAGACGCCAGATAGAAAGCCTGGCGAAGGTGCCTCGAGCACACGCCCTCCACTTCCCACGGTAATTAAATCAATCCTCGCGGCACCGAGAGAACGAGCTCACGAGCGAGCTTTTCCTCGCGTTTGAGGCGGAAATATACTTCACGGCCGTTCGCTCGCTTGCTCGTGAAATCGATGCGATCCTTCTTAGTGCACTCACGTCTAGTTTTCGCGCGAAAGCAAGCGGAAACATAAGGAACTATAATTGAGAAGAATATTGCTCATCACGCGAACAACCCGGAAGTCCTTCGGCTCGATGAGGCTTATGATTATCGCTTCGAGTTTCAAGCGGAATCGCGGCTTTATTAGCTCATAGTCCCGCACGCGAAATTCATCCCGCAAGAGTATCGAGGACACTTCTATGAAAGATACATTTTTCTTGTCCGAAATTATGGAATTACGATGTTCAACAGGCTAATCTGATCAAGGGCAATTACGTTATCAAGGATGTTATTATCTATGATGAAAAAAAATTTACCAAAATTAATTTAATGTTTTTTTTCCGAGGACATAATTCAATGCAAAAAACATGAAAATGTTGGCCGCCTTGCAATTCGCTGGAAGCTGTAAATTTAATTTTATTAAAATAAAATGTATCCTCGTACCGAAGTGAAGTGACAGACTAACTACGGAAAAAAAAGGTTTCATTGACTTTAGTAATGTTTTTTTTTTCTCGACGCTAGAAAACCAAAACTGAAAGCGCCAAGAAGTTCTAACAACATTTTATTCCAAAATATTTTTGTTTCTACATTGGGACGCAGGTACGCTACATAGCCGCGTTAAGCTGATCGGCTTATCGCACTGAAGTTTCGAGCGCGAACGCCGAGCGTTTCGGTAACAATTCAGCGAATTTATTAGCCGGTCTAGTGTGTGGGTGCGCTTGCACACGCACGCGCTTCTGGAATCATGATGCGAACCCGAGGGTGTTCGCACATGGCACATGGACTGAAAACCGAACTCTTTTTTTCCCGGCTTTTTTTTTCTTTTTTTCTTTTTGCTTGATACCACACGCAGTATCGGTCACAAGCGTGGAAGCTCTTCCATTCGAAAGCGCCAAGTCGGCCACAATTTTGTTATCTCTCCACCCTCGTCGTTATAGCTCGCGGATACCTGTTTTCCGGAATAGTATACGCAGCTCACGATATAGACGAGGCACGCACTTTTTCGTTTACGAATCTACGGTGCCGCTGACTTTGCTGGAAGAATGATCGTTCGACACCTTGTCGCTCGATCGGACCGAAGGTTCCATCGTTATGGTCAATTTTACCGGTTATACATATACGTTCAGAGATCATTCCCCATCCGTCAGCAGTCGCGCGCTGAATCGACTGGTAACTGAGCAGAGAGCCAGTCGTGTTACGGCGAGGAAATCTTTTTCAAAAAGTTTTTTGACCTATCGATGTGCGCATTCTTTTATTTAAGAATCCATACTGTTTATTGTAAATGTAAACAAAAAAGTTTGAATGAAAAATTAATACCGAAGTTAATAATAAGAATTGACAAATCAAAGAATTAACGAGCCCATGCGTTATTATACATAAAATTTAAATAAACATTTTTGTGTCGTGCACTTGCTGGCAGCATACACACACACACACACACACGCGCGCAAAGAGGCGCAATCCGACGAGTGAGGCAAAATGGGAATGACTATCGAACAAATTGGGTTCCGTGACCACCGACTGCGAATCCGCCGAGGCTTTGATACTGACCGATAGAGAGTAGCACGGCGGAAATGCATCGACGAATAAATAAATTGTTCTGGCCTCGACGGAAAAGATCCAGTGTTACTTTCCTTCTCTTCCTCTCCACTCCGTGCGCTCGAATCGGTGGCGCAAAACTTTTACGAGCTTTATCTCGACATACGGCGTTAGAGAGAATCGGAGGTGAGGTTTATTCGCCGGCCGCACAGCACCGCGGGAATTCGGACAGACCTGCAGGCTGCTCCTGTTTTTTTCTGCTGTAGAAATGAAAAATTCATTGGGACGCTGGAAACGACCCAGTCGCCACGAGACACTCACCGCCACCGGACGATCGCCTGGCTCACCTATTAATGTTCGGCGTCGCGTCGGTCGCGTCGTAAAAAAAAAAATTCTGACTGATAACACCCGACCATGCCGCACACCGCAACGATTCCTATTGGATAATAGCTCGGGGCTGTTTGTCGTTCCTCGTTACGTGGCCGACAAATTTCATATACACGCGGAGAGGCAACGATGCAATCAGGATAGCTTGGTAAATGGGTGACTCTTATTTCAAAGAATCTACGAGTCATACAGGTATGAAATGAATTTGAATGCGTTGTATATTCCGTCAGTATCTTTTAGACGAACGAGGGCAATTGTTTCTTTGCGTATGACATTATCCCGTTAATGTCCAATGTGCCATATTGGCCATGATGGTGTTGCAGCTATTTTACAAAATATTTACTTCATTTTTATTTCGATTGCATCCCGAAGAAAATTTCTTCAATATAACTTTATTGTAGTAATCTTTCATTTAGTTTTACTTTAAAGTTGAGACAGTGATTTTTCAACGTTTTAGGTAAGAGGATTCGGACTTGAAGAGTTTTTAACTTGGCATATGATAGACGATGAATGACGTTGTAGTTTTTATTTGCATGTACTTGTCGATGAACGTCAAGGATGGGCGTTAAAAACGAGCCCGAAACGTTGCCTAAAGGTGGGACAAGCCGAGAAGAAACCTCGTAAGACGAAGGATTCTGACGTCGATAAAGTATTATGATCAAAGGCTGATATTTAAAAAAATATATATTACGCTGATATAGCTGATAATAGCGCAGGTGATATTTGCATGAATATCCTATCGCATTATTTGGAGTATAGCTAGTATTAAAAAACGGCACCGTGACTTTACCGAATAGCATTATTTTGTTTTTTTTTTTAATCTTTCGACTTCGCTCCAATACATTTTCCTTTATTTTTTATTCGCCCCAAAACTTTACACTTTCCGGGCTCTCCATACTGCCTTCGCTACATCATTTTGTTCTTCGTTTGCGTGGTGCGCCTCTCGAAAACTACGCATGAAAAACTTTCAGGTGTGCTTTGTGTGCGGCAGTTGGCAACGCGCACCTCCCGCTCTGGGATATTCATGAGCAGATCGTAAAAGATGCAGTCCAATCTTCATAAGCGATACGTCTAGTGCCGCGGTACGCGAGCGTTTCATGATCGAAAGTCTCGGGCATAGCTTAAATTTTGCTATCTTTATTTTTATAACTTTATCACTCACAATTGCGAACAGTACAATGAATTCGTATTGTTCCTGAGTCGAATCGGGCTCGGATCTGATAACTTTTTCCCAATTTCATTTTTTAAGTTTATTTTTATCAGGGTTATTGTATTTGAAAGTGAAAAAAATGTATGACGATGTATTTTCCTGGCGAATCATGTTTAATATTTTTTTCTTATTGTCGCGCATCTATCAGGCTTTCGAATGGTTTCGAAAACGTGGAAAACGAAAAATCTAGTTTTTACATATGTTTATAACATTCGCTCGAACATTACCTCGAGTATTGCAGTTTAAGGGTGTTGCCTTAGTGGCGACAATGGCACATTTGATCCCGAACTTCTCTATACGGTATTATACTTTATCGTATTTACTGCATTGAATCAATCTATTCAGTCTCCACTGCCGCGTTGTCGTTCGACTGATTCTATTGTCGATGAAATCCACACAAAATTAGATCGCGCAGTTTCGATGACCCGAAAGCGTGTCAAGTGATCCTTGCCTAGAGATTGAACTCGAAGAAATCCGTACAGCAGATATATATATACATGGATATATATAGTGAGAAAAAGGGAGAAAAATTTCGCGACCCTTGAGAATCGACCCAGAGTCTTTCATCGTATCCAGTCGTGACGTCTCCTTTCCCTCGTTCACATTTTATTCCGAGAATCGTACTTCTGAAGCTGGTATCAATGCATTATAGTTCGTATTCGGAGCATACAGTAGTCGGTCTGCGCTACGATAATCCAAGAAGTACAACCAAGTTACTTTTCTCCAACTCAAGGTTTTTAAATAATTTTTCTGAGAATTACGTTTATCCGATTTCACGAACTATAGAGATGCGCTGAAACTGAGAATACACTTGTGCAACAGAAAATTCTTAATACGATGTTCAGAAATAATGATAAAAAATTTATTGGATGAGAAAGTAATTTGATTTCGCCCATTCGCGTTGGCAATTCTCATATTTTCGTGAAAATTCGTTTCGCGCATACAACGAAAGGGGGTTTAAAATATCTTTTGGTAGGATAATGCGCAGCTGGTACCCCCACATTTCGCGTGAAACTTATCGCAAAGCTTTTTGATTGGCACGCCATAAGGCGACGTCGCCCGTTCCAACGTTTATTAAGCTTTATTACATTTTTATTTAGCACACATTTTTTAGTTTTTTTGCATTTCTTTATTTATCGTGTTTACGGAGATATGGCAAAAGAGGGCTGGCTGCTCGATGGAAAATCCGAGTGTTTGCCAGACGATCGTGGCGAGCTCCGGGGTTTGCTCGCATACACGAGTTATCATTTATCTGGATCATGACTGCGCAACAAACGCTCAAGCGCGCCAGGCAAGCTGAAAATCCGCTAATTATTCGCTTCGATAAATTGCGTCCAACGAAATTATTTCAACCCCTGTACTCTGGCCTTCCTCCACCCTTGGACTAATCGAAATATTGTAAACGTTAATTTCTGTTTATTTCGAAGAGAAAAAATGATTTTTTTCGGTATGATAAGACGCACAAATAATTTGTGAGCTTTTTAAATTTAATCGCCACATCCACAAAGGGTTTAAATAACGCCGAAATATGATACAATAATGTTCGAAAGAGGAATCGGGATTTTATTATCGATGCCCTTCCTACGAAAACTATTGAACTTTCATTAGCCGTAACTTTTCTAAATCCCTTTAACAAAATCGACAGCATATCGCGTTTGTTATTTAGCGATTTAAATTTACTGATATCAGAACTACAGGCTCTTGGCCAATTGCCTAAGCGATCTTCTACAGCCACCGCAGCTTTAACGTCGCTCTGTGTGTGCGCATGTGTGAATATAAATCTAACTGCATTGGCATTGGCGCAGCAGAACAGATACGGCCAACGTCACCGTGGTTTCGCCTATAGCTTTGTGTTTATCGAACCACATTATCATGGGGGATAATGCGGTTTCTGCTGTGATTGCTGATGCCGCACCGTTGCGTCGCCGCCTCTACTACACTGTCGCATTTGCGATGCGTCGCTATACAAGTTTGTGCGACGTTACAGTCGACTAACTTATGCTCTTAAAGTTTACAACTGTGCATTCAAGTCCAAGTGCTCGACTCGTTAAGGACAAGTGAAAACTCCTCCCTCCTCCTCCCTGCATTCAGTCGGTATCAAATTCCGTAACGGATGTTCTTCGCGAGTGCTGACTACAGACGACGAAAATCAAGATTCGTAAAGGATAAATATAACAATTAAAAATCCTGTACGACGTGAGGTGCAGTTGGAATAACATTAATACACAACCGGCTCCTACACAGATCCGGTGTACCGATAGTTAAATCCGAGCGCTCTCTCGCCATGGTTAACACAGCGCTCAAGTGGAAAAAGAGACGATATAACTAAACCCCGGTCATACGAGCCCGGAGACGGTCCATAGTACGAGTGCGTTTTTCTGTCCGGTTTCACTTGGGCTAGTCGCTTTACAGCATCACGAAAAAACAACCATAAGAGCTACAACAGCATCAACAGCGCGGAAAGACGATAGTCGCGGTTCTTACGTAACGTGGGAAACGGCACGTACCTCCCCTCGAGGATCGTAGAGCGTTGAGAGCGGTGAGACCTCGATTTTCTCTCGTTTTCCTTCTCTGTGCGTCCCTGAGAAAATTTCACACACGGGAACATCGCGATGCGAGGGAAAGACACAGTCGGTGCCTACGAGGCGAAAAGAAAGAGGACCAAATAGATAAAGCCCGACATCCCTGACGCGTAAAATGAGCGTGTTGCATCGTCGTACTGAGACTTCGCTTATTGTCTCGCGAAAATGTCCTGCCAAAACGGGAAAAAACGGGGTTCTAGAGAGGCGAGAACTTCAGGATGAGCGAGACCTGCATTGGGACACTCGAATGACTTTTCCGTAGTGGACAGAGACGTCGCAATAGGATAGGCATGTATTGCGAAGGCAGCAGAGACGGGGGAGGATCAAATAGCAAAAAGCTGAAGGCAGTCTATGTCATCCAATGCAGGTACGCTTTTTATATTCACACTCGACTACAAATATCTTTCACAATCTCGAGAAAATAGAGTTGGTTTATGATAATGAGCCTGGCGATATCGCTCGGCGAAGTGAATGTGCACAATGCAATTTAATACAAATGCGAAATCAAAGCGGGAACGGCGAATGGCAAAAGAAGTTTTTGAAGTTCACAAACGTTTGGAGCGGCGTTTCATGAAACTCGGACGGGAAACTTCGAAACTTGAACTTACGTGTACATATCGGAAAGTTTAACGTCCACTGGTAGGGATTACAAAAATATTTTTTGCTGTACTTACTTTCGAGTTGAAGGGTCTTTTGACACCTGTTGGATCAGAATAGTCCTTCAGTCGGCTCTTTAAAACTTCAAATCGTTCATTAAAATATGACGAGAATTTCTGTACAAAAAGTTTTCACGTCGCAGCGAAGTATAGTGAATTTGGCGAGGCAGCAAGTGAAGCCCTGCTCGATTATCTCCTTGACATTCCGAAAGGTATAAAAGTAGAATAAGTGCAGCGAGAAATGTTTATTAATTTTTTTCCGTATCTCGCAGGCGCAGTGAAAACAATTTGTTCATTTACCAACAATTTTTTTTTTTTGTCCAAAATGCTCCACAATTCCGCTTCCTGTTAATTTTGCAATTATATTTTTTCAACAAACAGTAGTTTTATCTAACACATATTGTAAAATTTTCAAGAAAGAAATATCATGCAGCTTCGTGGGCGACAAATGTTTTTTTTAATGTACTTTTTTTACGATGCACAACCAGCGCAATTCAGCGCGAACCATGAAAGTTGTTCCATTTAACTGGATACCAATTTTGCATACAGCGAAATCGAGACCGAACAGAAACTTCGATCGCGAAACTCCGGTATATTTCGGACTACAGGTCGGACAGTTCGTACCGGATAGCAGGAAACGGACAATTGGATGGTATTGGTTCTTGGATATTGGCCAATCCTTTGGTCAGTCTTCTCGCCATTTCGACTTGTTCGTTCGCTCGCATTCACCGTTGCGACAGTATGCGGGCTATCCAATTAACTTCTCAATTTCGAAGGGAGAACGGGAGGTAAAGCGAAGGAAGCCTGCACGAGGCAAAGGACTTTCGTTACGTTCTCGAGCGTCCCATCGGTCGATAAAAAAGTCATATCCGCACTTTTTATTTTGCTTAGCGGAAGAAAAACATGCCACTAGCTGGTGGATCCCATTGCGCCGTATCTCGTCTCCGTGACACATTTCCTCTCCTCATTCTTCGTTTTTACGCGATTTTCTCTCACCGCGTCATTTTATCCTGACACCTTTGCGTAGACTTCGCGGAGAACACGAGGTGACGATGACAACAGCTCAGGTGGGACGCGTTGTATATTTCGCAGCGAAAACGAATTACATGCGTCGTCGACGCCGTCTCCCGAGAGCATCATTTTTCACAGCGATCTTCCATGGAAAGACGATGGCAAGACGGTCGCTCGGGGTTGTTCCCGGTATACGGTAACCATCTTTTATCGCATACCAATTTTACTCCGACCCTCTTTTCTACAATACGGCTATAGCTTTTCCTCCATGTCCTTTTTTTTTTTGTAAAACATAATAAAGTAGCGAATACGAGCTTTAGAGTCTTTACAAGATCAGCATTGCGTTCCATCTCGACTGTGTTTACGCGTTTCTACCCCAAGTTGCGAGGATCCCAAGGGCCGCAATAACATTATCCACGATGACTACCCGCTGTATACGCGGTGACGCATTTACTATTCCCCGAAGATCTGGCTTTACCGACAAATCTACGAAATTCCATGATTATTTTCGGACGTTTCCGTGGCACGTGTTTACGATCGGTGTCCAAAAGCGTGTTAAGTGCACAACTGTTTATGATCTGCGGCGGTAAGGTTGAGGGCCCAGATAGGGACACTGCAAGGAACACCTCGTACTCTAATCGCATAAATTCATATGAATAAAGAAGAAAGAGCGTGTATGAAAGTTGCCCATTGGGCGTAATTGGTTGGTTCACGAAAGGGGGGGGGGGGGATAGCGGACTGCATTATGTCATAAACATAACTCCGTCACAAATTGCGACACTATCTCTAACCAGACCCTTTTACCATGGAAGCACACTGGTCCATATTGACCACTTTTACCCTCGTTCAAATTATTGCGACTTTAATATTCAATTTTTTTTTTTTTTCATCATGTTCCCTTCGAGTACAATTCGATATGAGGTGAGAAAAAACCGTGAAATAATTTTTTTTTTTAATGAATGAAAGGAAATTGGGCGTGTAGTATAAATTTGTTTTCTTTTTTTTTTCAAAATCTACGAATAGCATATTTTACCGTTCGTATGGCAGTACAGTAGGCGTGTATTCCATCGAGGCCAGAAGGGGGGTTTTTTGCGACGAAAAACCAATAATTGCATCGCTCGAGCTGTTCCTTTGACGATATCGAACGATTTCGTATGTACACGCACAGATTCAGTGACTCGCAGAGCTTTTTGCCCGCACTCACGTTGCTTTCGGCGAGCAGAAGCCATCCGGGGGTTGCAAGGAAAAAGCTCCGCTCCGCGTCCTGGCAATCGTGATTACGTTTCCGAGCACGCTGCGTCACATCGTAGCTGGCTTTTCAAAAGAATGCTACCCTACATATACCCGGCAGCACGCAGACGCACTGACAGGACCCTGGGAATTTTCGATTTATCGTTAAACGCGTTGGAACGCCTCCCGATCGATCGTTAATTCGCGGAACGCGATCAGAACGTTTAATCGTCCAGTTGGAATTTAATGATTCTTCAAGCTCGATTTATTTGCTCTTTCACAAATCACGATCGCCTTCGCAATCTTCGGGCAGAAAAGGTTTGCATTATACGATATCGATGAACCGGTCGATAAATTACAGCCACTGAATCACTCGACTATACAAGCCTAACGGAACTTGCGGTGGTCTATAAATCCGTTGAATTCACGTAATTGGTATTCGGTTAACAAGTCTCCTTCTTATTTCTATTTTCTGTTAGCTTTTGCTCGATGTTGGAACTAATAATATCTCTCGCGCGCAAAGTGTTCTGAAACAAATTAAAGCATTAAAAAAAAAAAAATAGCGAATCTACAAATGAAATCATCTTAACCTTTTACGTACGAAGACGCTTTACTGTTAAAGAAAATGTTGCTGCATAAAAAAATGAAATGTTTGAAAAATTCATTTTTTTTCAATTTTTACAATCCATTTTAACACTTAATTCTTTCTGCTGTATGTTACATCGGTATTCATCGTATGGCGAAAGGGGATCAATTGGGCAATTTAGTGTGTTACAACTTAACAAGTGATTCGCCCGAGCCATTCGCAATTTGGCTGTCCATAATTTCATTGACCGTGGTGAGCACTTAAACTGCTGTCCACATACGCTTGACGAAGTGGAGGAATGAAGTACAGTCAGTAACTGGTTGACAATCAGTACGCGCACCCACCGCAAAAGCGATTGCAAGTGGTTTAGAGTATTGAGTAATTGACTCTATCGGGTTTCCACGAACGAGCGTGAATTTTTTTTTTCGTAGGTGTCGCTATCGCGTGTAGGTACGTCAATTTATTCCAACAGAGGATGCACGATGAGAAGACAGCACGTGAGCTCCCAAAATCCCCGATTTTGGCTGCTTCCTATACGAGGGAATAACAAAAAAAAAATATAAAATAAAAAATATTTAAAAAAGAAGTAATAAAAAAAGAATTGGTTTGCACGAGAGGATGTACAAAGAGGGCCAAAAAAGCAGACGCGCCCACACGCATACCGAAATAGTATAAAAAGCCTCTATCTTTCGTGCACGATGGAAACGACCAAAACGTTTTCACCAAGCCCTAGGGCTTCACGGAGAATTGGGATGGGATTACTGCCCCCCCCCCCCCCCCCCCAATTAAATTTTGTTACCGGAGGCGGCTCGCTATGGTACTGCTGCCACTGCTGTCGATTTCAAATCGATAACTCTTTCTTTTTTTGTCTTTTGCCGCCTCGCTCGCCGTTACTCGACTATAGTTGCACAGTATTGCAGTCAATCGGATAGGTTGGCACGAGCGCATTGATAATTTCGTCAAAAGCTTTTTACTCTTCAATGGCGTTTTTCGTACACCGGATGAGGAATGGTCGTTGCAGGGTCAATGGAAAAATTGTCGAATAACGAACGGAAGCGTATCGCGTTCAAATCATTTTTTTTATATTTTTTTTTATATTTACGCTGGAAACATGCATGGACGTCAAAGACCCTTTTTTTTCTTAATAAAATGAAAACAGAGGTTAGATTATATAGCGCAAGCTAAGCTACGACGACATGAGGAAACTTCAAGCTGCTTTTCGAGGTCTCATTATGCGGAATCCGGAGGTATGCAATAACTTGTATTAGCGCTCGCCGGAGTAATTGAGTTCTTCTGAAATTGCAATTTCAAAATTCCGGAAGAGTAGGGGGGGGGGATGAGAGCTATGTAGCGTAGGTGGGTGTTCGCCTCGGTGCAGCAATCACGCAGATGAGAATGCGACTGCGCAAAAACCGAGAGTATTATCATGCGCCTTCCGGAGCCGCGAGTAGAGAGAACGATGTCAGAGCAAGCGAGTCACTTTCATCCACCAATCTTCGTTCAACCTAACTATATACACAAGTTATTCGTTGGAGGAAACCGCAGTTGAAAACGATTTACGCAAATCCGGAAAAAGAGTCGTCCAAACTCCTGTAACGTGTTAATTGTCAAATAATCGAGCACGATATACGATATGAGATCAGAGAAACTGGAATAAAAATTTTTCTCGTCTTGTGCGACCGACTTATAGTACGAATGAACCAGCTTCTTTTTCGCTCCATCGCTGGTGATGCTGTTGCGTGGGGTGGAAGGAATAAAAAAAAAAGGAACACGACTGTTAATCTGTCGACGAGGACGTCTGCTACCCGAAGGCGATTTTGTGCTCTCCCGTTCGTAGCCCACCCTTCGATGACACCCTCGTAAATCCAACCTATTACGGAGAGGGCTGTCGAAATAATTGGCGGCGATGTGGTCTTTTTTTGTCGTCTCGTTTTTTCCCGCAATTTGATAAAATCCGTTTCCCTTCCAAAACGAGGCAGGCCCTTCGACATTCAATACCTACTTTTGCAGAGTTGTCGATGTTTCGATACTATTGATAATTGCTACTTATTATTTCATGCTGTTCAGATTGAAACGAAACTAACGACATTGCTGCATCACGTTTTCGTCGATTCTCGTTTGTTTTTGCTTCCTCACAGAAGAAGCTTTCTTTTGGTGAGAAAGAACATTTCGAGATTTTAATGAAAAACGTGTTGAGAATTTTCCGAAACATCGAAAAATCACATTTACAAAAAACCGCATGTTTGTGTGCGTGCGTTCCTGCGTGTGAATCGGACGCGAACAATTCAAACCGATATAACTAGAGAATGCCTCGACTGATCGAGCTGAAATTTCATATAGAGGATGTGCGGTTAATGTTTTTTTCAAAATTGCACAAAAAAAATTGTCGGTTATTTTTTTATATACGCGATTTTGAATTTCTTCAAAAATGTTTGTGCACCCAATAGCTCTTAAAATTTTTAAGATATCGGGGCAAAAAGTTGTACACAGGACTATAATTTCGATTTCATGAGCAAAAATCTATAGTGCCAAAAAAATAAATTATTTTTCATAGAAGAGGTACTTTCTCGTAGAAAAAGCTGCACCGACAAAGAAGCATTATGAGAAAGCGATATGAAAATTTCAATTCCAACTTTTATAAGGAAATGATAAGAAAATTTCAATTATCAACTTATTGTTTTTCTTTTTTTTTTCAATTGTTTCGTAAAATTTTTATGACGAAGCAAATCGCTCCCGGAGCCAAGAGGTACAATTTCGAATCCGATATTGATAAAAGCATTTAACGGCTTTAAATGGAACGAAAAACTAGCTATAGAAAATGCTGATAGCTACCGTCACACCACAGTGTGCCCCGTCGCTATTTCGTCGGTGGAACTCCATCCGTGCCCATGGCTGCTGCCTGCTCTGGTGCTCGACACGACACGTACGGTAATCGGAGCTAAAACGCTCCGAAAAGGGGCACCGGTTTAGCGATTCGAAGCGTTAATCCCTGTGACAAAGGGTTTCCGGTCTCATACAAATGGAAATTGATTCTTTTTTTTTTTTTCTCTTCCGCCCTCGCAATTCGAGGCTGACGAGCGAGCAAGCGCACGAACAGATATTCGGATCGAATCGAGCGATCCGATCGAATTTTTTATGTAACCGGTCTTTCGCGAATCTTTCGACGGTTATCTGTCAAAATTTGCGGGGCAATTGATCACGATCGTATGGCTGAAAACGATGAATCGTTCGCTGTGCCTGGACTGGCATTTTTTTTAGAGCGTGTAACGGACCTAAAAAAAAATTCACCTTGGCAACAGAAACGAAAATCTATTTTCGCACTTGTACAGTAATTGTCGCCACACCCTTCTCTCCGTTGGGAAGTTCTATTACGAAAAGTACACAGGCAATGATAATCAATCTTCCTGAATACCTTTAACTTTCGCGTTATCAACTATTTCACCGCATCTTTCGTCCCTGTAATTATCCGTCTTATCCATCTTCGTTAGTTGTTCTCTATTTTACGTCAACGAGTTGTGCTTTAAACTGCTATTTTTCCACTCGATCCTCTAATTGTCACTATCATCAGAAATTCCACGCAAATATAATGTACTCTGAAACATTTATTCGTGATATATTAACTTCGGCGTTTTTTTATAATTAATTTATTAAAGATATAAATTGTTATATCTTTGAAGTCACCTATTCGTAAAAATATGTTTCGAATTATATCCGAAATAT